>JANRMT010062793.1:31257376-31412055 GCA_026402145.1 Polypterus bichir lapradei
ATATATATATATATATATATATATATATATATATATATATACACATACATACACACACACACACATATATATATACACATACAGTCAGGTCCATAAGTATTTGGACAGTGACACTATTTTCATAATTTTGGCAGTTTTATGGGATGATCATGCATTGCAGTGAATGGAAGTCATTTACTAGTGTTTATTGATGATATAACTGTTGGCAGAAGTAGCAGGATGAATTCTGAAGTGCATAGGGCAATACTATCTGCTCAGGTTCAGCAAAATGCTGCAAAACTGATTGGATGCCGCTTCACAGTACAGAGGACAATGAGCCAAAACATAAAGCAAAAGGAAATCAAGTGTTTTTCAAAGCAAAGTAGTGGACTAATCTTCAAAGGCCAAGTCAATAAACTAACCTCAACCCAACTAGATATGCATTTCACTTGCTGAAGACAAAACCGATGGAAATCCAATGAACTATCAACACCAGGGGCCTCATGTATAAACGGTGCGTACGCACAGAAATGTTGCTTAAGAATGTTTCTACGTTCAAATTGCGATGTATAAAACCTAAACTTGGCGTAAAGCCACGCACATTTCCACGGTACATCATACCCTGTCGTACGCAAGTTCTGCGCTCGGTTTTGCAGACTGGCGGCACCCAGCGTCAAAGCACTGCTACTGTTCCTGTGTGATTATCCTTTCTTTTTTAGATCAACATCCTTGATGCGGCTTTATAAATACACTGAAATTAACCGCATATTGTTTATTAATTAGTTTAATGAATCTGATTGTAATTAACCAGTAACAATATAATGGTCCACAGAATGGTCAAACTATTTTAAATACAATAGCTGCTTTAGCGTTGTTACTCTCACTGCACCTTCTTCTTCTTTCAGCTTCTCCTGTTAGGTGTTGCCACATCGGATCATCTTTTTCCATATTACTCTCACTGCACCACTCGAAGTATTTATATCACTATATCTGAGTGTGAATCACAGCAGCTGATCAGAAAGAGAATTATCAGTATACAGCATCAAGCACACGCTGCCACAGCCATTCGCTATTTGAATTGGTCTCATTCGACCAACGCTTCAGAGCCTTTCCCGTTCGGATCTCGTGGTTCACAAACAGTGTCATCCCAAGAACTATACATGCACTCAATCAGTCCATCAAGTGCGCCTTGTAGAACACTTTGTACTTATAAATACAAGTACCTCACTGTAAACTTGCGATACAGTTATAATATTGCACAACCTGAGCCACTTTATAAAGCACATATTTACATATGATGACGATATCATTTTAAGATGAAATGATCTCAGCTAAGTCAGAGGGAAGATAAGCTTCCCGTGTTCATAGCTGAGATCGAAAGTCTTAAAAACATTCCAGAAAACCGCTTAATAGTGGCTAAAAGATTTGAAGATTTTCGTGCGATGCACAGAGAGCTAGAAAAACTACATGAAAAGCTACTTTGTATGTTAAATAAGGAGGGAGCGATTCAGAAACAGAAAACGACATTCGCCGAAAGCTTTAAGAAATAGAATGAATTCACTGTTGCTACTACGGCGTGGCTGGAAGACGCAAATAGACTGTTAGCACATAAAGCTGATGAACAGCTAGTTAATCAGTTCGAAGAGATGCAATTTCAAGAATGGGTTCGTTCAAAGTCAAAAAAACGAAAGGTGTCACCTCAATTAAAACATACTCTTGATGTTAAACTTGATTCTTTAGCTCAGAAAACCACAGCCACATCATCACCTTCTACAG
The DNA here is from genome assembly GCA_026402145.1 of Polypterus bichir lapradei. Classification (NCBI taxonomy): domain Eukaryota; kingdom Metazoa; phylum Chordata; class Cladistia; order Polypteriformes; family Polypteridae; genus Polypterus; species Polypterus bichir. The sequence continues at coordinate 31,259,132 of JANRMT010062793.1, forward strand.
CAGTGCTGGTTGAACAATCGACACTTGATAGAATCCTACAAAGGTTAGATGAACTAGAGTCTGAAAGGCAAATACGGTCACTAACTACCTCGGCACAGCCACAATTGTACGGACACGGTCTTATGGATTTCTTAGCGCAGAATCAAGCTGAATGTCAAAGGGGCCAACTCGAATGTAGTAAGGCAATCACCGAAATGGCTAAATCGTTAACTGATCAAAATATAACACCCGCTCCAGCACCCCCAGCTCCGCGTGGTGAAGTACCTCTTAGGCAGGTCCCTTTATTCTCAGGAGACCCATTGGCTTATGCAGATTTTATTAGGGCCTTTGATAATGCAGTTGGGGATGTGCTACAAAACCCTCAAGATAAATTAGATTATCTGATCCAGTATACCAGAGGTTCTCCTCAAGAAATGATTAAAGGCTGTTCACGAATGTTACCAGATGCAGGGTATTTAGAAGCCAGAAGGTTGCTTGAAAGATATTATGGCAATGAGTTATTCGTAGCAGACGCATATACAATACAATACAGTTTATTTTTGTATAGCCCAAAATCACACAGGAAGTGCCGCAATGGGCTTTAACAGGCCCTGCCTCTTGACAGCCCCCCAGCCTTGACTCTCTGAGAAGACAAGGAAAAACTCCCAAAAAAACCTTGTAGGGAAAAATGGAAGAAACCTTGGGAAGGCAGTTCAAAGAGAGACCCCTTTCCAGGTAGGTTGGGCGTGCAGTGGGTGTCAAAAGAAGGGGGTCAATACAATACAATACACAGAACAGAACAAATCCTTAATACAGCATAATAATACAAATTTTAGAAGCACGGAGCAGAATTTAACTGTAGATGATATCCCATAATAAGATTTGGATATTTTTAGAGTCCTGGAGACCTCATCCATCAAGCTGCCTCCCCATTTGGCCATTCCACAGCTGAAACGTTGCTCGGTCAGCCAATCCGATGAAAGGACCCCTTTTTCCCAGGATTCCTGTGATCCTCCATCAGGGATGACTTTACCATAGGCAGGCAACAACTTGGCAGGTGGGTCGTGGCACCAATTGCCACATTTGAGTACCGAGAACAGAAACAGAATAGGTGAGGGTTAGTAACAAATTATAACAATCATGTTACTTATGTTTTAGTGCTAATGACTAACAACAGAGATGCAGTCTGTACAGTTAATCAGCAGCTCTAGTCAGAATATGCTAAACTGAAGTAGTAAGTCTTCAGCTGAGATTTAAAGGCTGAGACCGAGGGGGCATCTCTTATAGAAGCAGGAAGACCATTCCACAATTTAGGGGCCCTGTAACTAAAGGCTCGACCTCCCACTATTATTTTATTAATCCTTGGAATCATAAGCAGACCGGCATCTTGAGATCTTAATGTGCGCTCAGGTTTGTAAGTCATGATAAGTTCAGACAAGTAAGCCGGACCTTGGCCATTTAATGCTTTATATGTTAAAAGGAGGATTTTGAAATCTGCCCTAAACTTAACCAGGAGCCAGTGTAAGGATTTAAGAACTGGAGTTATGTGTTCATATTTTCTTGTTCTTGTAATAATTCTTGCAGCCGCATTTTGGATTAACTGGAGGCTGTATAGAGAACAGTTTGAACAGCCAGTGAACACCGTATTGCAGTAGTCAATCCTACTAGAGATAAATGCATGAATTAATTTCTCCCAATCCTGTTTATTTAGAAAGCGCCTTAATTTCCTAACATTATCTCAATAAAGCATTAAAATGGCCTCAGATTAAGCAAAACGATGGAGAGGCTCTGAGAGATTATTCTAACTTCCTCTCAATCTGCATGAATACTATGAATGATTCAGGGAACGGTGGAGAATTCAATAGTCATAATGTGCGTGCAGTACTTGGGAAACTTCCATTTTCTCTGAGAAACGAATGGATGAGATATGCTTTCAGGCTTCGAGAAAATAAAAAAAGACCTGGCATACCTGAACTAATTGTTTTTTTGCGTAATGAAGCTGAAATGCTTTTAGACCCTGTACATAGTGCCATTTCACAAGACTATACTCGTATAGAGAAAAAAGAAAAAAACCTACAAAAGTAGGTCTCCTCAGAAGTACGGACAGAGATCAGGAAGTATTTTCACCACCAATATTTCTGATGAAGCTGAAAAGGAGACTCAAAGAATCTCTGTCAAAAATACATGTGCATTTTGCAGTGACCAGCATATTCTCGCCGAATGTAAAAAAAAAAATCAAAGAATTGCCACATAAAGAAAGAATAGACTTTTTAAAATCTAAAGGTTTATGTTTTCGCTGTCTCAAACAGGGTCATCTAAGTAAGAATTGTAAAGAGAGAATGAAATGTCAGACATGTTCCTTACAGCACCCAGATATCCTGCACATTCAAGGGGACAGAGGAGCAGTATTTAAAGCTACGGCTAGTGTGGCAACATCTACTGAAACGGAAACCGAGACTGGAACTTGTACCTTTACAGGGGCTGGAGAAGAATGTGCACTACAAGTAGTTCCTGTTAAGGTAAAATCCAAGAAAAGTGAAAGGTATGTAGAAATATACACCTTTATAGACATCGGCAGTACAGTAACAATTTGCACTGAAAGGCTCCAGAGACAACTGAGCCTTCAAGGGAAAAGGACGCAAGTATTCCTTAAAACTATGAGTAATTACGATGATGATTCAAAAATGCTAACCCAAAGTTATGTTTTATCAGATTTACAAGTCTGTGGTCTCAACGATGTTCAATATATTGATTTGCCAAAGGTCTTCACACAGGTCTCCATTCCAGTGAACAGAGAAAGCATTCCACTACAAGAAGATATCGAAAAGTGGGCATATCTTAAGGAGGTACGTCTATCTCATATTGACTCTGAAGTTGATCTTTTAATAGGAATCAACTATCCAGAAATCTTCAAGCAGTCACGAATCATACCTAGCCAAGGAGGTGGACCTCACGCTATGAAGACTGCACTTGGATGGGTAGTTGGTGGACCATATAAAGAGATAGATGACCTCGCAAAACAAAGTGGTAAGACACCTAAACATTCAATCAATCGTGTCTCAATAACAGAAATTGAAGATATGCTGCTGCAACAGTATAACACAGATTTTCCAGAGCGCAACTGTGAAGAAAAAGAGGAAATGTCACAGGAAGACATCAAGTTCATGCGCATAGCTTCAGAATCTACAAGACTGGTAGGTGGCCATTATTGTTTAAATTTGCCTTTGAAGGATGAATCACTTAAAATGCCGAATAAACGCTGCATTGCTGAACAGCGTGCTATTGGACTCAAAAGAAAATTGAGCAAAAATTCAGGTTTCCACGAAGACTATAAAGCCTTCATGAAAGACATTATAGACAATGGCTATGCTGTTAAAGTACCCAAAAAAAGGCTGAATTGCAATGAAGGCAGAGTGTGGTACATTCCACATCACGGTGTGTATCATCCAAAGAAAAATAAGATTCGAGTAGTCTTTGACTGCACTGCCACCTACCAGGGGATCTCACTTAATGAACAATTACTAAAAGGCCCTGACCTAACTAACACACTCATTGGCGTCCTTACAAGATTCAGAAAGGAGCCAGTAGCCTTAATGGCAGACATTAAGTCAATGTTCTATCAAGTTAAGATACCAGACAAAGACACAGATCTTTTACGTTTTCTATGGTGGCCTGAAAGTAATCTAAGTAAAGACCTAGAAGAATTCAAAATAACAGTACATCTTTTTGGTGCTACTTCTTCACCCAGTTGTGCTTCTTATGCTTTGCGTAGAACAGCCGAAGATGACAGAGATACATTTTCTGAAGAAGCTGTTAACACCATTCTCAATAACTTCTAAGTGGATGACTGTTTAAGGTCAGTGACGACAGAAGAAGAAGCAATAAAGCTGGCAAGGGACCTCCAAGCTCTATGCCTCAAAGGGGGATTCCATTTGACTAAGTGGGTGAGTAACAACAGAGCAGTGTTATTGTCCATACCTGAAGAAGACAGAGCTCATGAACAAAAGGACTTAGATTTGAGCCACAGTCTCCTTCCCACAGAGCGTGCCCTGGGCATCCAGTGGTGCACAGAAACTGACAGTTTCAAATTTCAGATTAAGTTGCAAAACAAGCACGCTACAAGGCGTGGTATCCTGTCTGTTGTTAGCTCAGTTTATGATCCACTTGGTTTTCTAGCACCTGCGTTACTGCCAGCAAAGCTTATTCTAAGAGACTTATGCAAAGAGAAATGTGGGTGGGATGAAGAAGTAGAAGTCAAACACATTCAGAAATGGAAAAAATGGATGGATGATTTAAAGATACTTACAGACTATAAAGTGAACAGATGCTTCAAACCTACTGGGTTTGGTACCATAAAGACAGCACAAATGCATCATTTTGCAGATGCTAGTGAAGATGGATATGGCACAGTCACTTACCTTGTTTTAACAAATGAAGATGGCAAAAGGCATTGTTCATTCCTGATGGGCAAATCAAGAGTTGCACCATTGAAACAGGTCACAATTCCAAGAATGGAGCTGACAGCAGCCGTCGTGGCAGTTAAAATGGACAAAATGCTTAAAGGTGAGCTTCAAATGCCCTTACAAGAATCTACATTTTGGACTGACAGCACCACGGTGCTAAAATACATTTCAAATGAAAGCACTAGATTCAAGACCTTTGTTGCAAACAGAATCTCCGTGATCAGAGATCATTCACAACCTTCACAGTGGAGGTATGTCACATCTGTCCTTAATCCGGCTGATCAAGCTTCTAGAGGGCTGAGCATAGAAAACTTTCTCAAGAACACCAAATGGTCACAAGGTCCAAGTTTCTTATTGAAGTCAGAACGTGAGTGGCCAAAAAGACCAGATCAACTGAATGATTCACTCTTTGAAGATGATCCAGAAATTAAAATTTGTGCAGTTAACATGACAAGAGTAGAGGAGGCGACCGAACCCATCAACAAACTAATCACTTACTTTTCAGATTGGCATCGCTTGAAGAAAGCAGTAGCTTGGTTTCTCAAGTTTAAAGACATACTATTGCACTTAAGAAATGAAAGAAAAACATTTCAACTAGAAACCAATCAGACTAAAGGTAATCCAAAAGAACAAGAATCACTCATCACAAAACACATGAAAAAATATAAACGGACTTTAAAACCAAGTACAATTTCTCTAGATGACTCAGTTAAAGCTGAAACAGAGCTTATCCGTCTAAGTCAACAGCAAGAATTTCCCGAAGAATTAAAAGCTCTAAAGAAAAAGACGTGTTAAAAAAGAACAGTAAAATCTATAAACTCGACCCGATCATACAAGATGGAATATTAAGAGTTGGAGGAAGACTCAGTAAAGCTGCAATGCCCGAAGAAACTAAACATCCCGCACTTCTACACAAGCATTCACATGTTGCTTCTCTCATATTGCAGCACATTCATAAACTCGTTGGACATTGTGGGCGCAACTACGTGCTCGCACAATTACGCCAGAAATACTGGATACCTCAAGCGAATTCAGCAATCAGAAAAATAATTTCAAAGTGCACAACATGCAGAAGACACAATGCGAAAACAGGTGAGCAAAAAATGGCAGATTTGCCAGAAGATCGCCTAGCATCAAACCAACCACCGTTCACTAATGTTGGAGTTGATTATTTTTGGCCCCTTCCTAGTCAAAAGAGGAAGAAGTTTGGTCAAGAGATACGGAGTAATCTTCACATATTTAACAACCAGAGCTGCGCACATAGAAATCGCACATAGCTTAGACACTGATTCTTGTATCCAAGCCATACTCCGATTTATGGATAGAAGAGGACAAGTTAAAATCATGCGCTCAGACAATGGAACAAATTTCGTTGGAGCAGAAAGAGAGCTACGAGAAGCTATTAAAAAACTGGAACACAAAAAAATCAGTGACGTCCTGATGCAAGAACAAATCAAATGGATTTTTAATCCACCATCAGCCTCTCACCAAGGTGGAGTGTGGGAAAGACAAATCAGAAGCATAAGAAAGATTTTAAATTCAACACTAAACCAACAAACACTCGATGATGAAAACCTTCCTACAATGATGTGTAGCCTGGAATCAATACTCAATAACAGACCCCTTACGAAGACATCAGATGATCCAAATGATTTGGAACCACTCACACCGAATCACTTATTATTGAAGACAAAACCTGAAATACCACCTAAACTCATTTCAGAAAATGAACCATACCCAAGAAGACGCTGGAAACAAATTCAATACATGGCCGATTTGTTTTGGAAAAGATGGACAAAAGAGTATTTGCCAATACTTCAAAAACGTCAAAAATGGCTTGCACCAAGAAGAAATTTTGAACCAGGGGACGTTGTTCTAATTGTAGATAAAGCTACACCTCGCAATTCCTGGGTAATAGGTCGAGTCATCAAGACAATGCCAGATGCCAAAGGTGCAGTCAGAAGAGTTTGTGTGCAAACCAAAACCAGCACACTGGACAGACCCGTGAATAAACTGTGCCTGCTTCAAGAAACAGCCAATGTTTGAAATATGAAATTTTTAAAATGTTTGTTTGCAGTGTTATTGATAATGATCTGAAGAGAATAGTTAATATAAAAGTAATTGGACTATTGAAGTAAAGTATAGTAATTGTCTCCGCTCCTCCATAGCCAATTAGGGGCCGGAAATGTAAGAGCCAATCTTAGAAAGTTAAAGTTTTGAGTTAAACTCATATTAATGTTTGCTTAACTTGAATAGAATATAAATTCCTTTCATAGTTATAACTTATGGTATAGTCTTTTCCCCCTATAAGTTAGCAAGAGATAGAACCTTCTTATTATAACTGAGTAACAGTGTGATAATAAGTTCAGTTTGTTTAGAATAGGTCCCAGTAAAGAGGGACTCGAAAGACCCATTTTAAGTTTAGAAATGGGATAAGCATACAGTTTTCTGACCGTTTTGAAATGGTTCAGAAATGTTAAATAAGAAGTAACGATTTGAGATGTAACAAGATTAAGCTTAGAACTGAACTTTTCTTAACATTAATTTTTCTTTTTTTGTTATTTTAATTTTCCTTTTTTGTGTGAATTGTTTTTTACTTCAAAACTTAACTAAACCTTCAAAACCAAGAAATTTTGTCAAGCTGCAGAACTTTGGTAATTTTGGGAAAACGCAGTTACATATACTATACAGATAAAACTTTAACTTCATTTAAATAATCTATTTTGTTAATAAACATGTGAGGACACAGTGTCGCAGCGCTATAGCAAGCCGCTGGCGCTCCATTCACGGATTTTTCCTGCCTCGCGCTGTATTCTTTCTGGGGCTGACGTGACACTGGAAGGATAGATGGATAGAATAATTAAACATTATGAAGATATTTCAATGTTCCTTAAAAGTTTTGAAGAATCTGCATTCTAAGCTTACAGATGGCTTAACGTCCATTACTGAGCTGATTGTGTGGCGATTGGGTATTTGGAGGAAGAAAGGTAAGGACAGGAATTGGGGGTTAGTATGTTTGAAAAAGACAGTACTGCTACAATAAAGTATTTCACCGAAGGTCACGCACAGCGCAGCAAGCATCTTGCATCGAGACATGAACAATCACTGCGCCACTGTGTTCCCATGTTTAATAACATGCTTTAACTCCTATCATCATGAAAATGATATCACGTATACTTCTCAGTATTTTAATTATTCAGAGAGCTGTAATATCATGAATGTAATGGATTCTGTGTCCTGACGGACGAAGAGAAAGCCCGTTTAAGAATCACGTAGTGATTCACACACATAGAGCACATAGAAGATCAAATACAAAACAAAGCATTTAACATGCTACTTTAGTTATGATAGGATTTGAGAAACTAGTAAATTAAACGATTTTAAGATCAAGTTTATGATGTTCTACTTTAATGACAAAATAAACTACGTGATTAAAGTGGATATTGAGAGATTAAAGTTGACATTTTGTGCTTTTTTCACACTGTGTGCCTTTTTTTTCTCCGTACCCCAATAAGCTTTCATATGACACTAAGACAGTGGGCTACGACTCCCCTTTTCACGGCGACTTTGATATCTGACAACTTCTTTTTTATTTTGGGCACTGTGCGATTTTGTGAACTTGAGCTTTCGAGTTTCTCCGACACACTATGTCACTCGATCAACTTCCTTTTGTTGCTTATACCACTGTTTAAACCAACAAATAGTACATTTTTCCTTGCCTCCACTTGGTATTCGTTGAAATTCTTATATTTCCCCCCATGCTTTTCCCATTGTCGTTTCACAGAACGCTGAGCTTAAGGGCTATTTATATTGATTTGCATATTCAAAGAGGTGTAATTCTGGGAGGAGTTGGGGCGGGACAGCAGGCGTGTGCACGAGTGTTACTTTTCATGCTGACCGGGATTTATGTAGCGGAAGAACATGGAAGCTGGCGAACGCACAAATTCCTGTATCTGGAATTTTTTATATGTAAGCACATTTCAGCTTTTGTGCTTACGTCATGTTATAGTGCGAATTCTACGCACGGCATTATGCATGAGGCCCCTAAAGACAACTGGCAAAGCATCACTAGGGTGGAAACCTAGCACCTGGAGATGGCCATGGGTTCCAGACTTCAGGCAGTCACTGACTGTAAAGGGTTTTCAACCAAATAGTGAAAATGATCATTATATTTATGTAGTAGTAACATGTCCAAATACTTTTGAGCCTTTTAAAATAGGGGGACCATGTAAAAAAAGTTTGTCTATTCTAAACAGCTCATACAATATTTTTGTTAAACTCATTGAATTAAAGCTGAAAGTCTATACTTCAATCACATCTTGATTGCTTTGTTTCAAATCCTTTGGTATTGTTTAGAGAATAAATTATGAATACTGTGTCACTTCCAAATATTTATGGACCTGAATATATATGTGTGTGTGCATATTATATATATACACACACACACACACACACACACACACACTCTTGCATACATTTGTTTTCAGGTATCCTTGTGTTATTGATAAATATTTTGTTTATTGTAAAAAGTGTATATTTATGCACTATTTAAAATATTTGCCCCAGCCACTTCATAGTCCAGAAGAAGTTACTTGGTTATAAAAGTAAGAGTGATGCTTACACACAGAGCAGAATTACAAAATGATAAAACATTAACAGTAAATCTTACTAATTTAATATAGTTACAGTCCTTCTCAGAGCTCACAACTCCTGAACACTGAGCAGCTTTATTATAAAATGTTTTTATTGCATGGTGGTCACTGTAAGAATTGCTTCGTATTCTGGGTAAATTAAAGCTGTCCTTATACTTGATAATACAAGTTGGAGAGAATTTACCGTACTTTATTGATAAAACGGGCAGGTCTTTAGTGCTGCTTGCAAAATCCAACATTATCTTTACACATCATTCCTACTTTATGTCACAAAATAAAATCATTCACTGTAATATCACACAAACGTCTCACCATTTGTTCCATCCAAAACATATAAAGAACACCACCTTGTACAGCCAATACAAAGGATGCCCAGTGTTTGGGAGACTTGCATCTAAATATGAAGATTTTTTAATGCTTGGAATTTTTAGAAGGAACGTGTCAGAGATACTGCGGTGGGCTGGCACCCTGTCCGGGGTTTGTTTCCTGCCTTGTGCCTTGGGATTGGCTCCAGCAGACCCCTGTGACCCTGTAGTTAGGATATAACAGGTTGGATAATGGATGGATGTATCAGATAATTCACACTTTGGCAGGAGGGAGGCTATCCATCTAGAAACAGATCTACTGTTATTTCATGTAGAAGAAATGGTTGGCTGGGAATTAATTTTGAAAAGGTACTGAAAATGCATTATATTTGTGCAGTAGTAACATTCCATGCGAAAGAATCACCACCAAAAAATTAAGCATTTTGTGATTAGGTAAAAGACTCTAAACAATACAAAAATGAGTACTCTAGAAATCTGTTCTACTGAAAATGAGAAACTGGGAGAAGACTTACTAAACAATAAATATTGAGAAAAGGTTTCACAAACATCTAAAAAATCAACAGCATAAGCAACCTGCATAAACCATGAAAGCAGTGAACTGAAAAGCCCTAAAGGAGATAGCTAGAAAACTGCATATTGCCAAACTAACACCAAGACAGAGCTCATTTTAGAGGAAGAGACCTCTTTGGTAGGATTGTTCTTAACAGAACTATTGTTTTACAAACAGAAAATTGTAGCCATTCTGTAAGACAGTCCTGTAAGATACACACATTGGTCATTCGTGAAGCGTTCGTAATTTAATGAAAACATTTGAGCTTAAAACGCAAATTTACTAAAATCTAATGCCACATTCACAAAATAATGAGTTCTCGATTATTTCTTGATACCGTGCGTAGGTTCATTAATACCAATCAATCGTAAATTGTTAGGCACATGCACATTGTCTGTTCATTACCATAACCCACACCCATCAATGCCCCACATCTTACCATATAAGGATTTGCTGCTACACGTGCCAAGGATCTGTCAAAATTTCAAAAGCAAAAAAACAAAGGAAAAAAAAAAAAAATCAAAGAAGTCTAAGAGGTAAAGAACGCAGTTAATTCAGTGTCTTCTGTAGAGTGAACTGATCAAGAAGTAAAATGGAAATGGTTTGATTTGAAATTAGATGCAAATAAACGGATAGCTGCTCACCAAAAAATTACCTCATTATTCCCAAAGGAGACAACAACATGCCTCAGACTACGGAGAGGTCACCAAATGTGAATTGTAAGGGACTTATTTCATTATTTAATAATGAAATTAATTTATTCATTATTATATTTATTATTAACATGGACAAGGAGATTTTGCTTGTCATATGGAGAGTTCAAGGGAGACGTTTGCCCAACACTCAACATGTTCAGGAATGCGAATGCTCACAGAAGCAGTTATCGCGAATCAAAAGCAACTTATTCAAGCACTTGAAGGAATGCACCTCACTCTGAAAGAGACACAAACCAGTTTGAAATATGCAGTAGACAGACTGAGTGAATTACGCAAAGTGTTGCAAAATGGTGCCAAATGCTAAGTAATTTATCAAATAATTTGTGTCTCCAGCATTTTTAATACAACAAGACATGTTTACTTTAGAGTTATCTTACTATTCAGTGATGTGTCATATTTGCTACTATACTGGGGTTTTCATCAGCTGGCTCTTCAAGAATTTACTGTGGGCCAGGTTCATTCGGTATATTAGGCAGTGGATATCCCTCCTTCATTGCTATACTGTGTAAAACACAGCAGGCTAATATTTTTCACACATTTTCAGGTGAATATAAAAGAGTGTCTCCATTTGTATCCAAGCCCAGCCATCGTGCCTTTAAAATTACATTGGTGCACTCGATCATGTTGCATTATTTAAGCCCATTCCTGTGGCTTCTGTAGGTTGTTAGAGGTGTCATAAGGCATGTCTTTTAATTGGTAACCCCAGTTCCCAAAGGATATAAACAGTTAACCTATTTATACCTCTTGAATATTTACAATTTAACCTATAGGAGAATCTTTTACTGAGAACCCAGCCGTCTTGCCCAGCTCCTTGTTCCAGATGTCCTCCAAAGGAACTATGCTGCAGAACAAAACTTGTCATGCATACCGCCAGGCCATTGGGCATCACATATAAGCTGCACATTGATAAAATGGAAATGTTTTCTATTCATAGATGCAAATACATCATTGGATGGAGCTTTGATGCGTAAATGCATGTAATAGTCTATTGCACCAATGACCCTGGGTAGGATGGCCAGCTCGGAAAACTCTCGACTAACTTCCACTTGCCATTCCCCATTATATAAGGACTGGATAATATTCCCTATTAGTGTTAATATGCCAGTAAGTACTCCAGATAGTATGCAGCTTATAGGTGGCTGAGAAATCCCAGACCAGTCTGCAATCTCCCGCTGAAATGCCCATGTAGCCAAAATGCTAAGTGTCGACAGGACACTTCTTGTAGTTGCTCTTTTCAAAATAGGATGAATAATAGTGCATAAATGCACCAGAATGAGTCTGGGTAGTCTAAAACAACTAATCAACTATTCCTCAATCTCTGCCAGCACATCAGCATGATTCCAGTATTTGCACTCTCTCTTTAGTGCGTCCTGCGCCAAATCATGCAGTATTGCGAGATCAGCCGTTGTTCTGTTCAATCAAATCAGGTTCAAATCAATGTCCTTTTATAGGAAAATACACTCAATTAGGTACAGACCTGTGTGATGTGTTTACTGAGAAACAAAACAACTGCATTGTTGAATGATCAGACCAGTAGCTAATTTGACAAAGATTTCACTGAAAGGATGTGATATCTTGCATATTTATACAATATTTATTTTATTCATTTAAAATGTGTTTTGTGCAAATGGCATTCACGTATCATGCTTTTATTATTTACACACATACACACACACACACACACAACGCCTGGTTTTTACAAACAGACTGTCCTTACTAAAACATTGAGAAAGGATTTTCTCTCTACGATGAAATTCGTTCTGCTCACGTTTCATGAATGAGACTCACTGTCAGTGGGGTACACACAAAGTCAATGCAATTTCTACGCATCGTTTTTATTTTTTCAAAATTATGCAATTCAGATCTGTTTTGTCCGTTTATGCTTGCCTCATTCATTCTCCAACTGACCAGGCGTGCATTTGGAGAGGAGTTTCCAGAATGTGGTGGACTGGTGCTCAAATGAAGCAAGGTCGGCCTTCAGTGGGCAACTCTGAATTAGAGAAAAGAAGCACAAAAAAAAATGGATCTCTTCTCTCCAGTACAAAACTCACTGATTCGACTGAAAAATGTTAAAGGCCACTAATTATTGTAATTAAAAAGTAACTGTTCTGACAGACTTTCGAGTCTTTCTGAGCAAAAACACAATTTTGTACATTTGTACTAATTTTTGCAGGACACCTCACAAAGGTGGAATACTTAATACTTAAGGAATACCTAAAGATGTAATACTAAAATGATTTATTGCTTGGGTGGTTTAAGTGAAAAGATAACATTCTCTAATCTGATCACAGCTTGAAATTTGGCACAGGATTGTGGGTGTCCCACATAAGTAATTCCCACAAATTCTAAATGTTAATCTGCATATTTCCCACACATTTATTTGGTATACAATCTTTCTTGGTGATGCAAGAGTATTCAATGTCTCTTTAAAATTACTGCTTTATAATTGTGTTCAATTTGTTAATTATGAATGAATATTTTTTTATTGTGTACATTTTGTTAAGATGACATCCATAGGATGTTATTTACCTGTGGCTGTTGTTCAGATGAGTCAAGGACTGGGTGTGCAATATCCTTTGTTAAGCTTTAGAAGAAACATGAATATTTTTTTTATAAATTGAAGGCTAAAAACAGGTTGAAGTATATTCTTGTTCTAAAATCAAAAACAAAAATTTCAGAAACTGACTTGGATTGTTTTGTGAATTTGTATTGTGATTCGCTTTTTTATTTGATGAGCTGACTGCTGCTAATTGGTGGCTTTATTGAGGAGCGTAATCGTCATTTTTTAAAAATGTTTAAGATGTGCTGGCTGCTTTAAACCTAAACTTGAAAAGTATAATTAAGTGACACATGCAAACAAATCTGGGACAATGCTCAAGGTCAGTTTAAGAAAATCGGCGGTAGATATGCCCACAGTTAAGGCAGCCACTTAACTCTAAAAAATGAACATGTCAGCAGAAAAATAAGGACTTTGTTGGACGCCTTTCCCATCGCAAACTCAATTCACCATTATTTTGTTTTATGAGTTCTTAAGAGTTCACTGTAATCTCAAAGAAAAGGTGTTATGTTAACCGGAAAACTAGTAATAGTCATTCTCAAACCTGCTTGCTCCACTTCAGAGGTGCAGACAACAAGCGCCTATCCTGGCAGCACGGAGCACAATGCAGGAAAAAGACATTGACAAGGTATCAGTTTATCACACGGCCCACACCCACACTTCCACTGGGACAACTGGAGTACCCAGAACAGCAGCACTGAGATATGTGGAGAACATGCAAACTCCATGCAGACAAGCAGGTGCTGGATTTTAATATATATTGAATCTGGAAAGTGGCATTGCTAATCATTGGACACTTCTGTGTGCACTAAGCTATACATTTGTTAACACATTTCAACTAAATATTTTAAATTCCTTAAATTAACCACATTCACACTTATAGTGTCATAACCAATCAACTGTTTTAAAACTACAGAAAATTATAGACTGACAGGAAAAAAAAATGTTATGGAAGAAGTAAGTTCTTAGCATATTTTATTTTACATTCTGTAGATTGTTTGGTATTACTCAACTGATGTAAATTTTCCATGGCAAGTTTGGCTTTTTGGCTAAATATGAGTGGAACTCTCTACATGCAGAATTAAAAGGCCCGCTCACAGACATACCGACATAATACCAATTTGGAATCATTAATTCACTTAAACTTGTATTTAAAATTACTATTGTGAGACAATGAATAGTTTTCTTTACATTACTAAAACACATTTTATTTCTCAATGTCACCCCCTATGGAAATGTATCTGCACTGAAAGCATTATACGGGCAGTATTCTTTTTGCCATGGGATAAAATGCTCTTGGTCAGCAGAACCCCATGGTATTTAATGCAGAAATTGTGAACAGCAGCAATCCTTAAAGCACAAGTAGCAACAGTGAAGATTAAGCCCTGTGCTAATAAGACATAACCTAACATTCTGAAATGGCTTAGTCTATTTTAGGGTCACAGGAGGCCCAGAACTGTCTAGGCAGCATTGGGTGTAACAATAACAAATTTATAAAAAGGCGCCTTTCTAAGCACTCAAGGATACCGAACAAACAATAAATAAAAAGCACATTAATCAACAGAACTTAAAGTACCAGAAAATACATAAAATATAAAAAGTTAAAACCAAGCAAAGCCACTGTAACCATAGAGAAAAAGCCAATTTGAACAGATGGGTTTTAAGTTTACATTTGAAAGTTGAGAATGATTCAGTATTTCTGAGCTTATTAGGTAATGAGCTCCAGAGCTTGGGAGCAGAACGGCCGAATGCTTTGCACCCAATGGTGGTTAGAAGAAAGAGAGGGACGGTCAGGTGGATGGAGGAGGAGGATCTAAGGTTATGGGAGGGAATGGCAACATGAAGAATGTCGGACAGATATGGAGGGGCGAGGTTATAAATGGCCTTAAATATTAACAGGAGAATTTTAAAATCAATTTGAAACTTAACTGGGAGCCAATGAAGCTGCTGTAAGACAGGAGTAATATGGTGAATAGACGGGGTTGGAGTAATGATGTGGGCAGCAGAATTCTGGACCAGCTGAGGCTTATAGAGAGATTTATTAGAGATACCAAAGAGGAGCGAAGTGCAATAGTCCAGACGAAAAGTTTCAAGATTGTGAACAAGGATGGCAGTGGTATGGGGAGTGAGGGAGGGGCGGATGCGATTAATATTACGTAGGTGGAAGTAAGCAAACCGGGTGATGTTAATAATGTGAGATTGGAAAGACAGAGTACTATCAAGGATGACACCCAGACCCTTGATCTGAGGTGAATGGGAAACAAGGAGTTATCAGTAACAAGTGAAAGATTATTAGGATCTTGGATAATGTTGATTTTGGACCAATGAGGAGAACCTCAGCTTTGTCACTGTTTAGTTTAAGAAAATTTGAAGAAAACCAGGATTTAATTTCAGCAATGCAATCAATAAGTGAAGCTGGTGGAAAAGAAGTGGTGGGTTTTCCAGCAAGGTACAGCTGAGTTTCATCAGCATAACAGTGAAAATGAATCTTATATTTATGGCAGATATTGCCAAGGGAAAGAAGGTAAATAATAAACAGAAGTGGCCCTAGGACAGAGCATCTGAAATAACAGGGGTGGGTTGGGATGCGAAAGTTTTAAGCTGAATGAACTGAGTGCGGCCTGAAAGGTTGGATCTGAACCAATCTAGTGGAGTGTGGGTAATGCCAATCGAAGATAATCTATTAAGGAGAGTGGTATGACAAATAGTATCAAAGGCCGCACTCAGGTCAAGAAGAATGAGAATAGTAAGCAGCTACAAGGAGGTCATTAGTAATTTTAACAAGTACTGTTTCTGTATTGTGGAGAGGACAAAAACCAAACTGGAACTTTTCCTATAAATTATTATGAGATAAGTGCGAGTGAAGTTGGATAGCTACTATTTTTCAAGAATTTTGGAGATGAAGGGCAGATAAGAAATAGGGTGAAAATTACTGAAAATAACAGGATCAGCACTAGTTTTTTTCAGTATTTGGTTTATTGCAGCAGTTTTAAAAGGTGAAGGAACAGTACCAGTAGTGAGAGAAGAGTGAATTATAGCAGAAATAAGAGGGACCAGAGAGGGGAGGCAGGCTTTAACCAAAACTGTGGGAAGGGGGTCCAGCTGATAAGTAGATGGCTTAGATCTGCAGAAGAGATCTGAGATTTCTGACAAAGTGGCAAGCTGGAAAGAAAAAAATGAGTGAATAGGTGTGTGTAGTTTAGAGGAAGTACTGAGAGAATCTGAACCGAGATGCTGATGTATCCTCTGGATTTTCTCATTAAAAAGGACATAAGGGAATTATAAAAAGCAGTTGAGTAGAAGTGAGATGGTAAAGAGTCTGGAAGTTGTGTAATATTATTAAGTAACAAAAACAATGACTTGCCGTTACCTTTATTAGAAGAAATTAACTGAGTGTAATAGTTAGATTTGGTTTGAGCTATACAGTACTTGTAATAAAGTACATGATTTTTATGCATCTCTGTGGACAAAGAGTCTAATTTTTTATGTAACCGTTTAAGTTGCCAGCCTTGGCTTTCAGAAGTCGAAATTCAGGCATAAACCAGGGGGCAAAAAAAGAAAAGGAAACAGATCTGGTTTTTAACAGAGCGAAGGAATTAAGAATACCATTGAGTCCAGTGTTATAGTGCGAGACCAATTCTTCAAAAGCGGATAGATTATAAAAGTCCATGTGGGAATCAATTCTAGAGGAAAGAAAATCAAAGTTGATGTCCTTAATATTACGGAAAGATATGAGACGAGGAAGCTTAGTAATAGAAACAGTAAGTTTAACATTAAATGAAAGGAGAAAATGATCAGATATCGCGAGTTCATCTGCTGTAAGATTGAGAGGGATAACACCAGAGCAGCAGATCAGGTCCAAGATATGTCCTTTAGAATGGATGGGAACATCAGTATACTGCTGGTATCCAAAACTCTCAAGCCAAGATAAAAAGTCTCTAGTGAGAGGGACATTGATATTGTCCATATGTATATTAAAATACCCCAACATTATTATGTTTGAAGAAATTGTAGATAAATGTGTAAGAAAGCTGCCAAGATTTAGGGGGCAGTAGACAGCTCCGATGATGGTAGGAATAGGCCCAGACAATTGACACCCAGTACATTCAAAAGTACTGAAAGTAGGTGCAGACAATGGCAGGACTTTCCACTTCTCACAATAAATTATCGCAAGACCTCCTCCCCGGCCAGAGGCCCAAGGTTGACAAGTGTAAGCAAACCCTGGGGGGGTGGATTCATTAAGTTGAGAAAAGTCTTGAAGTTGTTGCCATGTCTTGGTTAAACAGAGAAAGTCAAACTTACGGTCAATGAGGAGATGATGTATGAGATGCTCCTTGTTCATGAGTGAGCGGATGCTCAGTAGACTGAAATTGACAATGGTGCTATCGCATTTAGCAATGGTGGTAGACGACCAAGCTAGGCTGGCCAACACAATGTGGCCAACAGTCCTATCTGTGTTACGTGAAGGATGCTGAGAGTTAGACCAGAAGGAGTTAATTCCTTTTGAGGTGTCCATTCAGAATCTCCAGTGGGACCCACGATGGATGTATCTCTGACGAGGGAGAAATATGATGTCCGGGTTGAAGTGTAGCACAGACAGCAGAGGCACAGACTGGTAGAGATACAGTTGAAGAAGCTCAGGAGCCGAGTACTGGAGGAGGCCCATCGCAGGTTGGATAGGGAGTGACAGGAAAGACCAAACAAACATAAAACAACAACATTATTTATTTATATATCACATTTTCATACAAAAAAAAAATGTAGCTCAAAGTGCTTTACATAATGAAGAATAGAAAAATAAAAGGCACAGTGAGAAAATAAAATAAGTCAACATTAATTAACATAGAATAAGAGTAAGGTCCGATGGCCAGGGTGGACAGAAAAAAACAAAAAAAAAAAATTCCAGACGGCTGGAGAAAAAAATAAAATCTGCAGGGATTCCAGACCATGAGACCACCCAGTCCCCTCTGGACAACAAAACAGAAGAAATTCCTACCAGTCCACATTGCAGGCAAGGCCACAAGCAGCTCAGGCGTCCAGAAAACAAACAAGGTAAGTTTCAAAACAGGGTTAGGCTAAAGCTAGTTCATACACAGCCACGCAGAGATATCAGCAATATTGGCAATATCACCAGCAAAATCACTAGTCCTTGCTAAAAATCATCAGTCTAGTTACCAGCGAACAGCGGCGACCAGCCCCACCGGCGTTCACTCAAACCGGAAGTCAATGAGGAAACTGACCATCAAAGCATGGCAAATCATTACAGAGTTCTCTCACATATGCACACACACAGGTTCAGTCGCACAGGTTAACTGGCACCTCCAGGTTGGCCCTAACATGCAAGCCTCTGCTGATGCTTGTGGTCAATCAGTATACCCAGAAGAAAATCCATGTACGCACACAACTGGGTGGGCAACGTCAGTACTGGATGGTTGCAGGGATTTTATTCTAAACCAAAGTGCTTAAGGAGAAGTCAACTATTGCCATATCAACATTTTTGTGCTCCACTTCAGTGGTCTTCCTTGTTACAATTTCCCACCCTTAATTGCTTAATTTAGTCTTTAATGGTCACATTCACTTCGACAGTCACATTTAATGGCTCCTTATTAACAGAAAGATGGAAATGACAAAGGAACCAGTAGGTCTCCATCTAACTTCTTTCTGTTTACACCTCTGCATTTTCCTCATGAGCTATCTGGTTTGATCAAGTATTAAATATCAAATAAAAGAACTAAAAATTACACACCCATTTTAGGGTTTTAATCATTTAGGCAATATATTGTAGACATTTCCTTTCCAGGGATAAGAATCATCTGACATAGCAGAGTTAAAACACTAATAAGCCATAAAATTAAATAAGATTCATTATTGGCAAGGACTGGTTTCAAATTAAGCAACTGGGTTGGAACAAAAACCTGCGGCCCTCCCGGAACCAATGTTGCTCACACTGAGAAAGGTGAGGTGTCTTTCGTGGCAGTGTGAGACAAATCACAGCCCAGAAAAAATGAATGAAATGCAGCCTTCAAACAGAAGAAAATCCAGTGAATCCAGTCAAAAAAAAAAATATGCTCCAGGCAACATCCTGCACACTTCTTTTTAGCGTCTAATCAAAATTAACAGATGCCTGCCCTCTACTGTTCAGAGTATGTCACTGCAGCTGGGGTGCTCTAAAAATGTTTCAACAGAAGGCTATTCTCGATTTTGCAAGGAACATGCTGCTTTTCCTTTCAACCATTTTAATCAAATACGAGCTGCTATACTAGACGTGCTTAGTCAGCTTCTGCCTGCCCTCCTTCTGCTCAGTTTATAATGTTTTTTTATCGCTATGTCCCTTGGGGATTATTTAAACAACACAATTCCATTCAGTATTACTCAACCATCAGATTACACGTGTACTTACTGTGAAAAATATACACACCATTCTAAGCAACACTTTCCACCACCACCCACTTGCACTTTACTTTGGAACATTGTTTTCTGAAACTTTAACAGGTACAGAGGCAGGTAAAGCCACCAGTGGCAAAGTGGAGTTCAGCCTCCCCTGGGCTGTATATGGTATTAAATTATAAAGCACTTCTTTGTCCTAAGAGAGAAACTTAGTTTTTCTTTTCTTTTTTTTTTTGTAATGACAAGACAAATTACAAAAAAAAAAAGACACACAATTTCTAACTCCAAGTGAGACATAACAAACGTGTGTTGCAGTTGGTATAAAGGAGCACCAGTATAATTTCCTGACACCCCTTTTCTGGATAGTGTGTCATGGACAGGATGTGCAGCATTGAGCACAATGGCACTCAGTTTTGTCTTCATTCTTTTCTCAACTACTGTCTCCAGCGGGTCGTACGTATGTCTCATAACCAAGGCTGCCTAACTAATCAGATTTTTAATAAGCTCAACTGCTGTTCGGTAGCAAGAGAAAGACAGGCTCTTAGACATGCTCTTGAAATGACTCGAATGGCCCTTGACTTCTTGTTTCTTGCCCCTTCCACCGTCTCTGAAGATTGCATAAACAACCGTTAGAGTTTGAAAGCAGAACTGATATATTTCACACACAAAGCTCCGTCAGGGTGCGTACTTATAACCAGTACACTTTTAAAAATAATGGTTCTTTAATGGTATTGTATGGTTCTTTACTGGGTTGTGTGGTTCCTCATAGTCCTATTGTGTGACAAAGCCCCACTTCATTCTGGGAAGGGATCTCAGCATATTAAGTTGGTTCTTTTTGCTTTGAAAAACTTCCTAATATGTAGAAAAAAAAACCTTCACTGTATGGTAGGCTATCTAGCAGAATACACATAGATTAAGAAAACTAGGACTTGTGTAGCTGTAATCATGCTGCAAATGTCCTTTTAAAATCATGACTTATTGGTATTTCACAAATCTGTTACTATCTATGTACTGTATGGTTACAATGTATGGAGCCTGTTACAGATCCAAATAAAAGTTTCTTTTTGGAACCTTCCTTTGGATGGGCCTTTTGGGAACCACGACTTCGCTCTGGAGAACCACTCTGGCACCTATATTTTTAAGAGTGTATCTTTTGTACGTGAAATCGATATAGCATACACGTACAGTAATTCCAGCAGAGTTCATACATGAAATCGATATATTACCCACATGAAACCGGTATAAGACCTGCATGATGAAACCAATATAGTTCATGCACAACATGACACATGTATGCAAGCAAATGTTCAGAGCAACCAATGCAACATGACTGAACCCGGTAGTTTTAATAATCCCCTCAACCCCATGCTGGAAAGTTCATTTGCAATTTCCAATCAACCAAACCAGGGGTCTGTTCTGGACGATCTACAGCAAACTCATGCAATCTCAGATAGTGGAATTGCCCACGTTCACAGCAAAATTTTCAAACCCTTTTGAGTTGAGCACTGAACAGCCGATTAAGCTGGACCACAAGTCTGAGAAGCAGAGGGCAACAGCCTTCATACCAGCACTATCATCGACACCATTCAAAAGAGGAGCAGCACAGCAGCAGTTGTGACCAAGGAAAGAGAGACAGAGTGGAAAAAAGTTTGTGACTGAGTGAAGGCTGAAACAGTTCATCAGTGAAATCCATGTGAACTTTGTGTAGTAATTATTTCATTGCGCAAAATGTACCCCTGACGATAGTACCTTAACACTTGTGTGATTCTTCGTAAAACTACTGTTTGACAAACATTAATTTCATTCCGAGAAGGATTCTTTGAGTATGAAATTGAATCTTTGATATCTGGAAAGGTTCGTAGTACGTGGACTAAACAGAAATTTTAACGTATAGTAGGCTATCAGATACTGAGAAATGAAGAAAACCTGAATGTGTCCTCTGTTATTGTATGCCGCAAAAATCTTTTTAAAGTCATGAACTTGCCTGTTACGGATCTAAATAAACAAAGGTTCTTTCTGGAAGCTTCATGTGGATGGTTAATTTGGGAAGCAAAATGGTTCCACTATAGACTCGCTATAAGAATCACTTCAGCACCTTTACTTTTAAGAGTGTACTAGAAGCGTGATATGACTAAGAAAGAATTGTATTCCGTTTTTGTGGTATTAATGATATCAAAAAAGTGTATGAACCCCTGGTAAGTGTTCAGAATTTAATTTTTCTAGTTGTTACTTTGAGAGATGTTGAACATTATCCTACATGCAATGAACCCTATATTGTCTTGTAATTAATTACATGCCAAAAAAAAAAACAAACAAATGTTTATTTCTTTCATGCACAAATTTACAAAGGTACACCTTGGAACACTACCCACTTTTTGTCTCGTAACTTACACAGTTCAAACTTGAGACCCTGGATATTTGTCCTTAACATTTGTAATTATGTGCACGGCATCTCATATCTTAAGAATGAGATGCAGGATGCATTGATATTTAAATGGAGTATTTGAAAAACGTTTTTCTGTAACTCACATTATTGATGCTGTGAAAAGATTTCTTTTTCATATTGTAATTATAGCAGAATTTTTAACCTACCAACTGCTATGAATGGCAAAGAAGTGAAATATATGAAGTAACAGACTTTGTTAATGTACAGTACGTTTAGTGTATGTTGCAGTAAATTGACACTACATTAAAATAATATGAACGCAATACAAGAAACAAACAATAACTACAGACCATGTTGACAGTTTTACCCTGTTCTGTTGTCTGTGCTTTATAAAAGAACATCATAATTGTTTCTGTGATAAGTAATCCATGTTGGGCAGGTTTTAAATAAATAACTGCACTCGAGCACATGCAGGCTCGGAACCGGGTGCGGGGGTGTGCAAACGCGCGTCATACCAAGGTTGGTTGTGGTGCCTGACTGATTGCTCATACATGTGGGAATGCAAGTGTCAGTCAGGTGCCTCATTCACATCTTGGAGGTGACGACTTATTGTACTCCCGCCAATTAAGCAAAATATAAGCAGCCTGCAATAGGACAAGGAAGGACAGAGACGAGACGGAAAGAAATCGAGTGTAACAGAAGAAAGAGTGTGAGACAGGATCAGTGAGAGCCCCAGCGAAATGGGAGGAAGGCAGATGGTCTGGTGTGGGCCTCAGGGCTGCCTGAGGTTGAGGAAGGGATGCTCCAACAAAGCAATTGCTGGGGTGTAGGAGCAACAAAATGTGTGGTGTCCCCCACAAACGCTGACGGTCCAGTGCCAATAGATACCGAGGGCCAGACAATCAGGACCCAAGCCAGGGTTTGGTTGACTGTACCTGTCGGGAAGACATCTTTTCTGGCTGCAAAAGCCAAGCCTGGGTAAGCTGAGGAGATGTAGCTTTTAGATAGATGCATTGGGGCTCGTCAGTTTTAAAGAACTGCTTTGGATTTTAACCTTTTTATGGCTCATTTACTTGATGGATTTTTTTACCCTCCCATTTATGGATTATTTATTTGAAGAATGTTTTGATCTACTCCACCTTTTGATTTTTTTTTTTTTTAAATAAAAGCACTTGAACACATATTTGCTGCATGTGTGTGTTTTCATTTGTCCATCTGTCTTATGACTATGGACGGTGCCTGGTTGTTCCAAAAGTGGGAGTGTGGAGCCGACCCAGTTAATCAGTCTCCTTCATTCAGTGTCGTGCTTTAATAAAAGGTGTGCATTCCATTCACAGTCAGATATTAGGGAAATTCTGTAATACACTTGCTCATTTAGCAGAGGCTTTTACCCAAAGCAACTTACAAGAAGTTGAAAGAAGCTAAGTAAACATCTGTTGGAATGAGTGTAGTTACAAGTGCCACACACAGCAAGCTACCTAAATATGTAATAGCAAGAGGGGAAAACAGAAACTAAGCTAGAAGCTACATGTACTATTGACAGTACTGTAGTAACAGCCATGAACAATAGGCAAGTCAAATTGTTGTCTGATTCCAGTACAGAACCCCAAATCAGGACTGTATTAATAAGCATTTTAGGTATATTCGCAGAACACCAGAGGTAATTTTTAAATTGGGCTCAACACCGCAGAAGGGAAGAAGTTGGATATCTTATAGTTCCACTAACACGTGTATTATCATTTGTTTAGAAATACCACTTGTTTAAATTAGATTGCCCTATCTGCGATTCTGTGAATTGCCTCTTTTATGTTGGTTACTGATTTCTGCCTGTGTAGGCACCCAATATGTGTTGTTTTTGCGGAGAGAAATGCAGTTTGTCACATTTTTGTGATTGCCTTGCTGATGTGTAACATCTGCAGATTATGGGTAAATTTGCCATTAGGAAAAAAAAAAACGGGCAGGGGAAAAGACATGATTTGCACTAATGTCGACAAAGTCACGATGCTCCATTGAACAGGTCATGTTTTTAGTTGCACAGATAGTATCAAAGTCACAGATGTAAAACGGTAACATTCACTTCTTTGTACATGCCAGAATGTCCATCTTTCTCTGGGCAGAATCTGTCAAAGGAGTTGTATTTCTGTGTCGATTGTTCGCTTAAGAACACTGTAAAAAGCAATTCAAGGGATCTCTAACCATCACTTAATCAAATGCATGCTATAAGGTTAAAAATTCAAGTTCAATGATTTTGTTAAACTTTTTAATTTGAAACATTTAATGTGTTGACGTGAAAGAACTAGATTAGTACATACAGTACTTTAGCTTAGACTTGTAAGTAATCTAAACTCAAATTCCTTTTTTCATTTATTGAAAAACATAATTCAAGTTCGTCTAACCCGGGGTGGGCAAACTACGGCCCGTTGGTTATTTTAATCCGGCCTGCCGAAGATTGGTACAGAATTGTCCAAATCAAATGATATCATAATTACAGGTATAACTGCAATCATTTGACCTTGTCCTGTAATGCCTGGCGTTCCACCAGGTGGCGCATTAGGTGCAGTGATACATTGACTTGATTTTGCAGAGCCCGGGTTACTCTCTGTTATTACTCTGCTACTGCTCTGAACTCATCTGCAACAATGAATGGGCCAAAGAAAAGAAAAATCGACAGTAAGTGTCGAGTGTTTAATAAGGAATGGACAACTAAATACTTTTTCACTGAAGTCCGGTCAAAGGCTGTATGTCTTATTTGCCAAGAAACCGTTGCGGTATTTAAAGGAATACAACATTCCTATACATCAGCCGTCACTTTTCCACCAAGCATGCTAATTATGCTAACAACCAGTCAACGCAAGAACGGACGCTACCGCTCAGAGGTTGGCAGCTAGTTTACAGGCTCAGCAAAACACCTTTATCTGACAAACTGCCATCAAAGAATCAAGCACGAAGGCAAGTTATGTGCTGGCATTCAAATTAGCAAAGACCAGCATGCATTTCTCTGAAGGGGAGTTTCTCAAAGAGTGCATTGTAGAGACAGCAGGTAACTTGTGTCCTGAGAGCAAGAATAAATTTGAAAAAATTAGCTTATCACGCAGGACAGTGACTCGCCGTGTTAAGCTAATTGACGAAGACTTGGCTAGCAAGTTAAACAAAAAAAGCGGAGTCATTTACATTATATTCCTTGGCACTTGACGAAAGTAATGACATAAAGGACACCGCTCAGCTTTTAATTTTTACAGAGGAATTAATGACAATTTTGAGATAACGGAGGAGTTTTTGGCCATGGAATCCCTAAAGGGGAAAACACGGGGAGAGGACTTGTATGACAGCATGTCGGGGGTCATCAATAGGCACAAGCTACCTTGGAGTACGCTCGCTAACGTTACCACAGATGGATCGCCAAATCCGACTGGAAAAAACGTTGGGTTGCTCAAAAGAATCCAGGAGAGGGTGAAGGAGGACAACCTGAGCAGGAGGAAGCACTGTGTAAATCTGTATTGCAGCTTGACTACGTAGTGAAGCCAGTTGTAAAACTCGTTAACTTTATTCGAGCGAGGGGACTTCAGCGTCGTCAGTTTATTAAGTTTCTTGAAGAAATTGACGCTGATCACCAGGGGGCTCATGTATGAACGGTGCGTACGCACGCAAATGTTGCGTAAGAACTTTTCCACGTTCAAATCGCGATGTATAAAACCTATACTTGCCGTAAAGCCACGCACTTTTCCACGGTATCTCATACCTTGTCGTAAGCAAGTTCTCCGCTCGGTTTTGCAGACTGGCAGCACCCAGCGTCAAAGCAGTGCTACTGTTCCTGTGTGGTTACACCTTATTTTCCTGACGCGGCTTTATAAATACACTGAAACTAACCGCATATTGTTTATTAGTGTAATACATCTGATTGTAATTAACTTGCAACAATATAATGGTCCAGGGAATAGCCATAGTATTCTAAATACCATAACTGGTTTAGCGTTGTTACTCTCACTGCACCATCTTCTTCTTTTTCTTCTTTCAGCTGCTCCCGTTAAGGGTTGCCACAGCGGATCATCTTTTTCCATATTACTCTCACTGCACCACTCGGAGTATTTATATCACTGTATCTGAGTGTGGAATCACAGCAGCAGCTGATCGGAAAGAGAATTATCGGTATACAGTTTCAAGCACACGCTACCTCAGCCACGGCAAAACGTTTCAAAGCCTTTCCTGTACGGACCTCGCGATTTAGAAACAGTTTCATCCCAAGAACTATAAACGCACTCAATCAATTGCTCCTTGTAGAACTGTTTGTACTTATAAGTACAATCACCCCACTGTAAACTTGCACTACAGTTATAATATTGCACAACCAGCGCCACTTTATAAAGCGCGTATTTACATATGATGACGGTATCATTTTTAAGATGAAATGCAGCAAAATACGTTGATTATATTATACAGATAAAACTAACAATTTAAATAATCTGTATTGTTAATAATTAAACATTTGAGGACATGGTGCCGCAGCGCTTGCATGTTTACGTATTGTTCCTGCCTCGCGCTGTACATATGCTGAGACTGGTGCGACACTGGAAGGATAGATGGATAGAATAATTAAACACGTACTATGAAGATATTTCAATGTTCCTTAAAAGGTTTGAAGAATCGTCTTTGTAAGCTTACAGATGGCTTAACGTCCATTACTGAGCTGATTGTGTGACAATTGGGTATTTGGGGAAAGAAAAGTAAGGACAAGAATTGGAGGTTAGTACGTTTGAAAGAGACAGTACTGCTACAATAAATTATTTCATCGAAGGTCCCGCATGGCGCAGCAGCATCTTGTATGAGACATGAACAATCACTGCGCCGTGTTCTTAATAGCATGCTTTCATTCCAATCATCATGAAAATATCACGTACACATCTCAGTATTTTAATTATTCAGAGAGTTGTAATATCACGAATGTAATGGATTCTGTGTCCTGTCGGAGGAAGAGAAAGAACGGAAGCACGTAGTGATTCACACACATACAGCACATTGAAGATCAAATACAAAACAAAGCATTTAACACGCTACTTTAGTTACGATGGGATTTGAGAAACTAGTAAATTAAATGATTTTAAGATGACGTTTATGTTCTATTTTAATGACAACATAAACTACGTGATTAAAGTGGATATTTCGAGATCGAAGTTAATATTCCGTTCTTTTTTTCCTACTCTGTGCCTTTTTTCTCACTGTACCCTAATAAGCTTCCATATGACACTCAGATGGCGGACTACGTCTCGCCTTTTCACAACGACTTTGATATGTGACAATTTCTTTTTTTATGTCGGGCACTGTGCGACTTTGTGAACCTGAGTTTGTTTCTCCAACACGCTATGTCACTCGATCAACTTCCTTTTGTTGATTATACCACTGTATAAACCAACAAATAGTACGTTTTTCTTTGCCTCCACTTAGTATTTGCTGAAATTCTTATATTTTTCCCCCTTGCTTTTCCCATTGCCTTTTCACAGAACGCTAAGCTTAAGGTCTATTTATATTGATTTGCATATTCAAAGAGGCGTAATTCTGGGAGGAGACGGGGCGGGACAGAAGGCGTGTGCACGTGCGTTAGTTTTCACGCTGATCGGGATTTATGGAGCGGAAGAACGCGGAAGTTGGAGTACGCACAGATTGCTGCATCTGGGGCCTCGTGTATAAACGGTGCATACGCACAGAAATGTTGCGTAAGAACTTTTCCACGTTCAGATCGCGATGTATAAAACCTACACTTGGCGTAAAGCCACGCACTTTTCCACGGTTCCTCATAACTTGTCGTACGCAAGTTCTCCGCTCGGTTTTGCAGACTGGCGGCACCCAGCGTCAAAGCACTACTACTGTTCCTATGTGGTTACTCTTTTATTTTCCTGGCGCAGCTTTATAAATACTGTACACTGAAACTAACCGCATATTGTTTATTAGTGTAATGCATCTGATTGTAATTAACTTGTAACAATATAATGGCCCAGGGAATAGCCATAGTATTCTAAATACCATAACTGCTTTAGCGTTGTTACTCTCACTGCACCTTCTTCTTCTTCTTCTTCTTCTTCTTTCAGCTGCTCCTGTTAGGAGTTGCCACAGGGGATCATCTTTTTCCATATTACTCTCATTGCACCACTCGGAGTATTTATATCACTGTATCTGAGTGTGAATCACAGCAGCAGCTGATCGGAAAGAGAATTATCGGTATTACAGCATCAAGCACACGCTACCACAGCCTTTCCTGTACGGACCTCGCAGTTCAGAAACAGTTTCATCCCAAGAACTTTAAACGCACTCAATCAATTGCTCCTTGTAGAACTATCTGTAGTTATAAGTAGAATTACCTCACTGTAAACTTGCACTACAGTTATAATATTACACAACCTGAGCCACTTTTTTAAAGCACGTATTTACATATGATGACGATATCATTTTTAAGATGAAATTCAACAAAATATGTTTATTATATTATACAGGTAAAACTTTAACTTTATTTAAATAATCTATATTCTTCACTGGGACTGGCGTGAAGGATAGAATAATTAACCATGTACTACGAAGATAGTTCAATTTTCCTTAAACGTTTTGAAGAAACGGCGCTCTAAGCTTACAGATGGCTTAACTTCTATTACAGAGCTGATTGTGTGGCGATCGGTTACTTGGAAAAAGAAAAGCAAGGACTGCAGAGGCGGCCACGCCAATATATATTGAATATAGCAAAATACCCGCGCTTCGCAGCGGCGAAGTACTGCCTTAAAATTTTTATTAAGAAGACAATTAAACCTTTTTAAAACTGAGGGAAAATATACCAATAATTATTTGTTAAGGATCTCTTTGTATGCCACGTTGTCAGTTCGGCCCTCCAGTTGTAATATGACCAAGCTGTAGCTGTGCGCTGGGCTTACTCTTGAGCATGCAACGTACAGTTGGCCATGTGAACAGTAATCTTGTTTCAAATCTCACAGCTTGGATTGCTGCTGTCATAATCGGTTTGAGTTTCATTGTTTGTTTCAATTACGACAGTATTTGTAGGACTTGTGTTGAAGAGACATTCGGCATCTGTCAAGCGTTGTAAGTATACAACCAGTTTCATTGATAACTTCACATCCAGCTTTTGAGAGTTTAAACATTTCTAAACATCAAAGTGTCCACTACTGAAATCATCACCTGTGAATCTAAGATGTTTAAGAGGCATTGGCAGTTGTCTAAAGATGTAAAATATTTGGCCATTTCGGTACACTTAAGCATTTCACTCTTCTAGTGCTCCTGTGTAGTCTAATTATCTCCTGTACCGTCATCAGTCCACACCTTGAACCTGACCCAGTCATTCAATACATAAGACACAATGTTCCCCCGGATATCAAGAGTGAGCCTGATATGGCCGTGCAATATGTAACAAAGAGAATGGAAAAGGCAGGTGCCATCTCCGGGCATGGAAACCACTTGGTAAGTGACAGTTCTTTGATCGATGGTGATCACCTCGATAGACATGTTAATGGGGGTACGGTTGGAATGATAAAGGAAATGGGTACCTGAATAATGTAAAGTAAGTCTAAAATACCTACACAATAACTATAATCGTAATAAATGAACAATAAAACAGCGGAGAAGCCGTGGATTAAATAAAAAGGCTGTAGTTATCAGCAGGGAGACGTGAATACTGTGGCGAAGCAAGGAAGGGAATGTAGAGACTGGAGCGACAGACGGCCTTATATAGGCAGGCAGCCAACAACGTGGGAGGCGTTGGGATGGGGGACCCAATGCCGCCTCACACAGTGACCGAGCTGCAGGCTATGGATGTATATATGTACGTAAGTAGGATTCAGTTAGCGTTGGGAACCCGCGTACCAAATTTCTTGAAGATGGGCCCATAAGTAACAAAGACCATTGAAAAGTTCAATATGACGGCCGACAGTGGCATCATATCACTGAAATAAGTACCAAATTTCAGCCTTCTACCTAGACGGGAAGTTGGAGAATTAGTGACATTGGAAAGTTCAATATGGCGGCTGACAGTGGCGTCATACCACCGAAATATGTACGTACATCGGTTTTGGTTAGCGCAGGGAAGCCACCTACCAAATTTCGTGAAGATGGGGTCAGCCTTCTACCTACACGGGAAATTGGAAAATTAGTGACGTTGGAAAGTTCAATATGGCGGCCGACAGTGGCGTCATACCATCGAAATAAGTACATACATCGGTTTCGGTTAGCGTAGGGAAGCCGCCTACCAAATTTCGTGAAGATGGTGCCATAAATAAGAAAGTTCAACATGGCGGACTTTGTCGACCGTTATCGACCGTTATGACCATTACGTGTAGAATTTCGAAATGAAACCTGCTTAACTTTTGTAAGTGAGCTGTAAGGAATAAGCCTGCCAAATTTCAGCCTTCTACCTACACGGGAAGTTGGAGAATTAGTGAGTGAGTGAGTGAGTCAGTCAGTGAGGGCTTTGCCTTTTATTAGTATAGCTAAAACATAAAGAGAAAATAACAACACAGCTAAAAACGCAGCAGCAAATTTCAACAAAAGTTAAACGCTTGTGTCCTGAGCACGAGGCAGCTATGCAGTGTCCGCAACGGACGTGGCCATCCACCGTGCATAAGATACCATATTGACATTGGCGAAGGAGCCACCGATTCTTTCTCTGCCCAGGGCTGCCACAAGCCTAGAGCTGCCCATGAGTACTGCTGCAATAAATAATTTCATCGAAGGTCGTGCACAATCACTGCGCCGTGAAACCCATGTTTAATAACGTGCTTTATCTCCTATCATCATGAAAATTATATCACGTATTCATCTCAATATTTTAGTTATTCAGAGAGCTTTAATATCACGAATGTAATGGCTTCTGTGTCCAGTCGGAGGAGGAAGAGAGCCGGTTTAAGAAGCAAGTAGTGATTCACACACAGAGCACACAGAAGATCACATACAAAACAAAGCATTTAACGTGCTACTTTAATTACGATGTGATTTGAGAAACTGGTTAATTAAACGATTTTAAGATGACGTTTATGATGTTCAACTTTGATGAAAAAATAAACAAAATAAACTACATGATTAAAGTGGAAATTTCGAGATTGAAGTTGACATTTCGTGCTTTTTTCCCCACTGTGTGCCTTTTTTTTCTATGTATTCTAATAAGCTTTCATATGACACTCAGACGGTGGGCTACGACTCGCCTTTTCACAGCGACTGATATCTGAGCTTTCAAGTTTCTCCAACACACTATGTCACTTGATCAACTTCCTTTTGTTTATTATACCACGGTTTAATTAAACAAATAGTATGTTTTTCCTTTGCCTCCACTTGGTATTCGCTGAAATTATTATAATTTCCCCCGTGCTTTTTCCATTGTCTTTCACAGAAGGCTGAGTTTAAGGGCGATTTATATTGATTTGCATATTCAGAGGCGTAATTCTGGGAGGAGTTGGGGCGGCACATAAGGCGCGTGCACGAGCGTTAGTTTTCACGCTGACCGGGATTTATGTAGCAGATGAACGTGGAAGTTGGAGTACACACAGATTCCTGCATCTGGATTTTTCTGTGCGTAAGCACATTTTGGCTTTTGTGCTTATGTCATGTTATAGTGCGAATTCTACGCACGGCCTTATACATGAGGCCCCAGGACTTGCTCTACCACACCAACGTCCGCTGGTTATGTTTGGGGAAAGTATGTCGACGAGTGTGGGAGCTCAAACAGGAGATTATCTCATTTTTGGAGTTACTTGAGAAAGCTGACGATTTTCCTGAGCAGAGTGACACAGATTGGCTTTGTAATTTAGCTTTTGCTGTGGACATACATGAATGAGCTGAACGTGAAGCTACAAGGGACCAGTTTGTGCATAAAATGTACACAAACGTCAGAGCCTTCAAAACCAAGCTAGCTTTATTCTCAAAGCAAATAAACAATTCATTCGTTCGTTTCCCCACACTGGCTAGGCTGAAAGAGGCCCCTCGACTTGTGAAAAAATACAGGAAATCACTGGATGACCTGCATGGAGAATTCTACTGTCGGTTCTCTGATTTTGGAAAAATGTACAAGTCACTTCAGCTGGTGTCATGTCCCTTCACACAGGACCCTGAAACAGCACTACAGGAGTTGCAGTTGGAACTGATTGATCTCCAATGTGACACCGTCTTAAAGGAGAAGTTCAATTCTCTTAAACTGGATGAGTTTTATGCTTCATTAAGCGCAGCCAAATTTCCAAACATCCAGAAGATGGCACAGAGGATGCTGGTGTTGTTTGGCTCTACGTATGTGTGTGAACAGACTTTTAGTGTGATGAACACCAACAAAGCACCCCACAGATTCCAGCTGAGTGATGAACACCTCAGATCTGTTCTGAGAATTGCCACAACAAAACTAACACCAGACTTCGATGCACTGGCAAATAAGGGTGATCAACAACACTGTTCCCACTAAAAGTGAATGTAAATATTAACACTGCAATGCCTCTTTTATGTTTACTGTATATTTGATATGTATGCATCTAGTTCTGGCCCAGTCTGTCAAATTTTAAAAGTCAATGTGGCCCCTGAGCCAAAAGGTTTGCCCACCCCTGGTCTAACCTAATCTAATAGCTACGGCTACTTAATTTCTCTGCTTCATGAGTGTGCACTAAACTCTGCCCACTTAACATGCTGTGACAAGTCCGTAATGCTATACTGCAAGTGCAAAAAACAACTATGGTGAGTGATAGAGCAGATAATTTAATAGCTGTCAAAGGTGAGTGTACTTAATTCCCTATCAATAATCCTGCATTATTATTTGAGCAATGTTGATAGGACTAGTAACGCTACTTTACATCTGTAGAAGTTAAGCTACAGATGCAGGCAGATTAACGGGATGGCTGTCTAACATTAGGTAAATGAGGAGATAAAAGTTAAGTGATAGAGGAGCAATTTCAAGCTAATAATTATTTGCATTGCTCTAACATTGTAAATATCGTTTACTTATTTAGCATAGCCGATGAACAGCTCAAGTGAAATTTAGTGCCGTCCATCTTACCATATTTTCTCAACGTTACTTTTTTGTTCCACGTGATGATTTCTCACATGTGTTTGTATGCACAATTGTAAGAATGATGAGTCTATTATGTCAGATATGGCGAGAGATTTGTGATACCAACCCCTTTACCTCTGCTCTGAGGAGCAGTGGTCCACTGTCTTCTGCCTACAACAGAAGGGCATATTTTAAGGAGCACTTTGCTATGGTGGAACCAATAGAATATGTACTTAGTAAGGAAGAAGGCAATAGCTTGCAGTATATTCCTATTCTGAAGTCATTACTTCATCTTCTGAGTAGGAAACTGATCCATGATTTAATCCTGTGTAAGGGAGACATTCAAAGTACAGGGCATTTTCTGATGGAATGTATTATAAAGCAAACAAGTTGTTTACTGGTATTAATCCTACCATTGCTCTTATTCTCTATGTTGATAACTTTGAGATATGAAATCCTCCAGGCACATTAAGGAAAAACACAAAATCAAAGCTTTGTACTGGGTGCTAGCAGATATTCCTGCACTGCTCAGATCTTCATTGACCTCTATTATCCTTGGCAGTTCTTTGCAAGGCTGAGGCTATTAAACGATTTGGTTACAGTAATGTGCTGCAGCCACTGCTCAAAGATCTTGTGAGCCTGGAAGAAGAGGGCCTCTATGTCCCAGCATTAGGCAAAAAAAAAAAAAAAAAATCAAGGCCACTATATTCTGTGTTGTCGCAGATAATCTTGGGGAACACTGTCGGGGGATTCACTGAAAGCTTCTCTAGTTCTTATGTTTGTACATTTTGTCTGGGTCAACAGTCAGAGCTTCAAGTAGGAGAAGTTAGGACAGTAGCCTTTGAACCAAGAACTAGACAACAGCACAAAATGCATGCCAGGACTGTGCAGATGAATATTTCTTTGACTCATGTCTGTGGTGTCAAGAGACAGTGTGCACAGACAGTGAAATTGAAATAATTTAGTGTTTTATTTGGCTTCCCACTTGATGGATTACATGATCTGTGTGAAGGTATAGTCCCTCTAGAACTGGCTCTGTGTCTTCAAGTGTGCATCATGAAGAAATTCTTTACTGTTGATGAGCTCAACAAAGACATCAAAGAGTTCCCTTACAAATGGACAGACAAGACAGATGCACCACAGCAGGTCCCTCGGAATTATGCAGGATGAAAAAGTGATGGAGGAAATGCTCATGAATACTGGTCTTTGCTGTGGCTCCTGTCTCTTATGGTTGGATCAAAAATCCCTGAGGGTGAACCAGCATGGAAAATTCTTCAAGTGCTCAAAGACATCACTAAGCTTGTTGGAAGTCATGTTCACACTGAAGAGACCATTTGCTATCTTGATAGCAAGATTTCTGAACACAGGCACAGGTTTCTGCACGTTTTCCCACAGGAAAAACTCATCTAAAAACATCACTATTTGAAGCAAAACACCGCTTTTTTAAGCAAGTTGTCAGGCATATTCATAGCTTCAGAAATATTTCACTTTCACTGTTGAAGACGCATCAGTTGATGGTTGCTTAAAACCAGTATAAACCCAGTGTTGTGAAACCTGTCTTAGAGGCAACAAAACTGTCAACTCTGGATGTTTCTGTGTTAAGAGAGGATATTCGTCAAGCGCTGGAAGCTACATTCCCTGGTGAGGCACGTGTCCAAATAGCGAACACTGTGTGTTACAGTGGCACAAAGTATGCTATTGGAATGATCTTGGCTAGTGGTTCAACAAGTGGGTTGACAGATTTTGAAGAGTTGATACAAATCATTGGAGTAAAGGACACTCTTGTTTTCATTGTGAAATGCTTAAATGCTTGGATTGTTGAACATCTCAGAAGCTATGTGCTTGAATAAATGCAAACTGTGAAAGTGCTACAGCCTGGAGAATTGTCAGACATGTTCCCATTAATACCTTATATGCTTGGTGGAAAAAGCATTTTGACTCTAAAATGCTACATTGATGTTATTAGGGTCTTCAGAGACATTCATATTACTTTTCAGATGAAGACATTTGAGGGCAACTCACTCTAAACACATCTTACATATACTGTACAAGTAGGGAAGGTACACTAGTGACTATATGCAAATCTAGGGAATTAATTTAGTTAAATTGATGTTTGTCATTAGCATTGACACGTGTCAGTTTTGAGAAGTAACGCATGTCAACATATCATCCTGCAATGAAGTGTGTCTCAATACCACGGTTGTTTGCCAACCTAAATACAGTGATACTTACAGATAACAGTAAATAGTCTTGCAAATTTTAGAACAGAATCAGTTGGAGGCTACCATGTCCAAATTATCAGTTATGCCTGAATCAATGACACTTTGGCCTTTATATTCTAATAGCCTATATATATCATAAAAAAAAAACAAAATGGGTTTGTAATGTTGTTCTGGTACTGTTTTAGGCCTGAACAATGCTTGATGAAACACTACACTGAATCGTAACATGACAGTAGAATAGAGGTGTAACTATGCACTGAGTATGCCCAAAGAGTAATAAGTGCTGTGAGCTGACTGTATCATTACACCCATACTTTACAATAAGGATAATTATTACTGAAAAAACAAATATTTTGTGCATTACAGATGTCACAATCTGCCCATCTCTGATTCTTTAAGACTATGATGTCCAGAAACTGGCATTACCGTACCCTGGAATTCCTAGAACAGTTAATTAACTTCACTCAGCTGTCCAATTTCTGAGGATATTTCCCTGCATTACACAGATGTTGATTTTTGAAATAACTATTTCACATTAGTTTCAACATCTGACATCAAGGATAAGGACACTATCAAAGTTGTGTATATGTTGGAGACCTCTACAGTTAAATTGGCCTTATCGAGTATGGACAGCACCTTGTCAATCTTGAATGATAGCTCTGCTCCCCCTTCTGATGATGCCTGCTCATCTGCCTCTTCCACTGATGCATTGCCAGTTTTGCCAAGAATAATACAAAAAAAGCCCAGCACAACAATCAAAGGGTAGGCCCTTTGCATTTTCAATCCCCCCTTTCTCTGTCAATACGAAGCTTCTACTTCAGTTAGGCAATGAAAAGCACCATAAGGATGGGATCATTTTCAGCACCAAAGACCTCATTCTCAATACTACCAGATATTCTTGGAAGAGTGGATGAAGGCTTTTATGGATACACTGCCTATTCATCAAGTGCACAAATAGGTCAGGTAGGCAGAGGCTCTGATTAACAAGGATCACTGAATCAAAGAGCCAGGTTCCTTAAACAGATGCTATGGATGGATACAATAACTTAAACACAAGATGAACAATTTCAGATTAAAACTTTTAGCTGTCCTGAAACTGAAGTGAACTCACTCAAGAGGAAAGCAGCACATGAACACGCTCCTGCCAAAAATGTTAAAAAAGCTAATTTACTTCAGCCTTTTTATCTACCACCTTATCCTCAAGGTGAAACAAGTGGAAGTTTGGAGAAGGAAAGAGTGGACCTCTTACATGAAGCGATGAAGAGGGATAATTGCCTGGTGGCTGCAGAGAAAATGGCTAAGACTTTCTCTCTTCACAGACAGGAAATAATTTATCAGGCCCCTGCCATTAAAGATATTATTGAGCAATGGCCTGCTTTATTTGATGCAACATAGGTGAGATTGTGCACTCGTTTAAAATTTAAAGTCAACATTTTGTTTGGAATGCTTTAGACAGTTAATTGCAAAGTGTTTGCAGTCCTGCTGAGTTTAGCAGTTTTCCACATAGAAGCAGAACACAGGTCCTTGCTGTGGCAATGCCATTTGAGTGACACAGTGACAGATACAAAATAGTGACATAGGGCATTAACTGATGTATGTCTGTGTTTTGGGTGGATGCATCCCTAGTTTAAGGTCAAACTATCTGTTAACCTCTCAAGAGTGAGTGCACCTGGCACTAAAGAGCAGCCAACAAGTTAAAGCCCAGCGTGGTGCACTGCTGGTAAACAGCACATCACTAGGCTGGGTTTTGCTGTTGCCTGCTAACTTTAATTATGTGAGAACTTGTTTGTTTGTGTGACATACAGATAAATGAAGAATTCTAACGAATAACCACTGTAAGTCTTGAATGTACTTTTATGGCCAGACTTGATGCTTGCACCTCCAAAGTAATGGATGTAGTCTCATCGAGGGGAGGAGATTCAGGGGTGACGATAAGGCACATTAAGAATCTGCTTCTAGAGGCATAAGGACTAATCAGACTTGTCTGAAATTCACCTTGCTGACTTGTCACCCATTTGGATTAGTCATATTGGAATTTTTTATTTTTTTTTTTTTACTTTTTTGTCTTTTTACGCAATTAGAACAAGATGCAGAGGACAGAAAGATATGGAAGAAGATGATCTGCTGCGGCAACCCCTAACAGGAGCAGCTGAAAGATGAAGAAGAAGAAGAACAATGCAACTGATGTACAGAGAGAGGTGGCCATTCATTGCCTAGTTGTCTACCTTGGAGAAAAGAAAGAGGACCTCTTGATCACAGTGGAATCTACACTTTAATACACAAAGCAAAAACCTGCTACAGAGTGCTGTAATTGTTACTGAAAACCTGTTTCACTTATTTTTTTTTTTTTTGATACCCTTTACTGTGATATGCCTAAGGTAAGAGATGATTAATTTCATAACATTTAAAAAAAAGGACATTGTTCTCTGTAGACCTCAACTAAAGAACTGAAAGTAGAAAGTTAAAAAAAGGCAAAATGTGACATCATGAACAGTTCAAACATTCTCACTTTCCTAAAAAAAATTACACATCACAATGCTGGAGGATAACTTAACACAATATATGCAAGAAGACTTCTAGAGAAATAACTACTACAGCATTTTGCTAAATCCTGACAATGGATCTGACCATTGTCCCTTATTCGAAACTGAGAAAAAAAAAATATGTATGAATGTATTGACTTAATTCTTAGTCCAAACAAGGATATCTTCAGAAGCCATTAAATCATATTCAGGTTTCTGATTAGGCTGCCAAACACCATCTGTTCTTGTTGGTGGATTAATACCTGACCAACTTTGCCACTATGAAGATTCTAGTAAGCTTTTGTGCTGTTGTAATACTTCATATTGGCACTTTTGACCCCAACAAACAAAAAAAAATGGTTAAATTTGTCTCCATAGCTACTGTGTGAGGGCAATGCTACTAACTGCTCATGTTGAGCCACTTCAGGTAAATGTGTATGCTTGTGTGTTGGAATGGTTAAAATAAAGTCAGTAGTAATAACACAATTATGTTTTATTAAACCTCTTAACATACTTCTGCGTTTGTTCTGCTAGGATATGGAAGAGTTTGAGGTAAACCTTGACAGGCAAGTATTGAACATTGCCATCATCAAAGACCAACAGGCTTCAAACACTGCAACCATTGTAATCAAGGGAGCCCAAATCCTGGATGGTACTGATGTCTCAAGGTGCTGTGTTTTGCTCATGGGCTTAATATATGCTCTGAATTGGAGCTATTCCAAGGATCTAAAGTGTACATATAAACTATTTCAGAAACTGTTCCTTGTACTTGATGGACTAAAAACCTGCACAGAATTACATTTTCTAAGAACGCTTTTCTTTCAAACCACCAATTTCAAGTTATTTTTTTTAACCCATGTTATTTAATTCATAAAGAGCTGTTTCAATTTTAAACATTTTCAGGTTTTGTTTTAAATTTTAGTTGATTATCTACTATTGAAAACATGTTCATTATGGTTTTGTAACACTGTGTTCAAAGATTTGTTGCTGTTTTGTCCCAGAATAATCTTAGATTAGAGTAGGTGCTGTTGTATGTTTATACCTCATGATCTTTGCAAGCACTTAGTATTTT
Organism: Polypterus bichir lapradei; assembly: GCA_026402145.1. Classification (NCBI taxonomy): domain Eukaryota; kingdom Metazoa; phylum Chordata; class Cladistia; order Polypteriformes; family Polypteridae; genus Polypterus; species Polypterus bichir. The sequence continues at coordinate 31,297,975 of JANRMT010062793.1, forward strand.
CATAGTGATGTTGCTATATTTTTCAAAATGTTTTTGCACCTTGCAACAGAAGTCAGGTTTTACATATGTGGCAATTGAATATTATATGTAGGTCTATACTGTGGTTTGTTGGCACCCTGCCTGGGATTGGTTCCTGCCTTGTGCCCTGTGTTGGCTGGGATTGGCTCCAGCAGACCCCCATAACCCTATGTTCGGATTCAGCGGGTTGGAAAATTGATGGATGGATGGAGGTCTATATTTGGGCTGCTGCAGTACTGCTATTTGTTAGACAACATTTTTGAAAGATGTTGAAAAATGTAAAAATGCTGCATTTTTATTTCCAATAAAGTAAATTTTGCAACATTTTCATTCTTTAAGTGGCTGTAGTTTTACTAATTTAACAAGTATTTAAACTTGATAAAGCTTAAAACTACAGGCAGAACACACTAATTACACCAACTTATATTTTTACATCACTGCGGAACTTAAAAGTGTCTTTAAAAATTTAAGATAAAAATTAAGTTGTCCCAGCTAATTTATGAGAAGTCAATTTAAAGTCGTGTGTGTATCCTTTAATTTAAGTAGATGGTACTTAAAAGTAATTTAAGATCTAAAGGAAAAACATTTTTCCACGTCCTCAATGTCGTGTGTTGGATCTACTTAATTTTACCAGAAGTTGTAGTAACTCAAAAAGCCTGATGCACAGCGTTGCGTTGATTTTTTTGTTGGCCCAAAACAATTGTGACATTTTCAACATTTCGTCGGCTTTCCTTGTATGTTAAAAGAGCAGCTGGGATCAGCATTGCAAGTCGCTATCTACATTTCGTACAAGTTCTCCGGTCCTGCATTAATGTGGCCTCAAAACGTTAGTCCTTCACGTTAAAATTGCTCTTTTGCAGGTTCATTTCAGTGCTTTGGTTCCCCAGTAAAAGCAGGACTTCGTCAAATATTTCTGGAATAAAGCGCACACACACGAGCCCGATACACAAAGCAGGATAGTGATCTTCCTCTTTGGCCTCATTAGCCCGATTTCCGTGAATTCCCACTTAATTGTCCTGGATTTCACACTAATCCATTTTCGAATATGATTTAAAAAAAAAAAAAAAAGGATAACCGAATAGTAACTGAACTGAGAGAAGAGCTCTAAACGCAGTTATATTTAAAAAAAAATCTTGCAACCACTTACTTAAACCCAATTACTTTACTCCAATAATCCAAAATGAACGAATATAGTCTGTTAGAGAATTTTTATTTAAATGAAAAACAGCAGTTCACGCAGTATAGCATTAGCTCGTCTTCGTACACAAGTTCAACATATTTCGCTAGCGTGTCTCCTTATTGCTAGCTGGAAGCACATATTGCTTATTTTGGAAGTATAATCTGGCTTGTCCCGGGGCTCCTGATTTGTATCCAGGACTTTACCATAATTGTCACAGCTCTGGTGGTTTAACTCATACATTAAAACACAATGAAAACCTGGCTGAAATGTCTGACTATCCCATCCTTTTAACGATGTTATACTGGTCAATATGTGGGTTTTGAAAGTCGTTAGCGTATCGCTCAATAGGTTTTGAGCGTCTGACGTTCTCAAATTACACCATGAAATAGTGGTATTACCATTGCATTTCAACACGTAAACAAAACCGTTTTAAATCTTGGTACTGTTTGCGCTATTCAAAGCACGAGATGTTGAAACAGGTCTCATGTAACATTATTGCCAATTCTTCACTGTGCCGTGACCTCACTTCTGACCACTCTCTCATTCATTCCCAGCAACACGCGAGGAAGAAGGTCCTGCACCCTCAACTATTCGCTCGTGTTCCGAGACACATCTCTAGCTATAGGTCTGGTGGGTTGACAAATGTGAAAAAGATGTCATTACGTAAGAAAGATTTTTTTTTTTAATATCTCGTATTAATTTGATCCAAGTAAACTGCCTGGTATAACATTACGTGCTGGAACTACTACCAAGACCCAGAAACAATGACGTGTATAAGGGGTTACATCTGCAGTACTACAGCAAAATGTAAGTTATTAATACTTTTATACTCACCCACATAAATAATATGGAAGAAACGTCTGTTTTCTGGGGTTTTATTCTCAGTACCGACGGTATGACGCCGTTTTTTTTTTGATATCCACCTGTTTAATTGCTCGCTGCAGACTGACGTTTCCAAATGGCTTTGAACATTGACATCGACCTTGACTGACTGCGACGAGTTGTCGAACGTCATCTGTTGACAATTACAACTGTAATTCCAGTTTTTTTTGTTTGTTTAAAAAAAAAAGCACCAAGTATTGCACGGACAAAAAGGCGAATGTTTGAAAATGGTGCCGAGAGCAGCACCACCAGCTGAAACCAACCGGTGACCATGACGGCAGTGGACTCAATTGCGCAGGCGCCGATCAAGCAGCGGAATTTCCCGGCTCCCATGTTAAATTTGCCACCGTTGTTAGTGCCATTCCTCATAAGGCGATTGCCTTAATCAAGAGAAATGTTGCTGTTGTAAACCCTTTCTCTTCCAGGAGTGATCTATATGAAGGATATACAGTAGTGAGTTATTGGAAAGAAAATGTAATCATGTTCATAAGAAGTAACGCTTTCACGAATTTCCGTTTGAAATGCAAATTGTGATAATGTAAAGTTATGTTGTCATTGAGCATTAAATTAGAGAAGTAAATGTTCATTATATTAGAATGGCAATAGGAATATAGCTACATTTAGATTCCCATTGTTCATTTCTCTATTAAGTTGTAATGTGTTAGGAAGTAGTGTTTATAAAGTTAAGCATTCAAGGGGGGTATTTTTCGTACGTGGATTACTTGTTTAGCCGGGTGTAATTGTTGACGATTTGGCCTGATCCTGGATCTGTCGGTTTTCGAAACTCTTGCTGGATGTGTTGTCATAGCAGCACATCCAAATCCTCAAACCTGCTCGGAGCAGGTTTGTTCTATGTAAACAAAGATGAGCTCACACGCTTAATCAGTTTCCGTGCATGGAATTCATTCATGGAATTCATTCAGTCATGGCTTTGTCGTTCATGAATGAGCTACTAATTGATATCGGTGCGCAAATTATAAGAAGAGAATTTCATATAGAGAGGGTTTTGCGCGATCGGCAAGATCCTTTATTGCTCCCGGAGGAAATTCGTTTCGAAAGATACCGTTTTAGCTGAGGGGGAATATTGTACCTCAAAGATTTATTAGCACCTTATATTCAAAGTCAAACTAGGCGAAGTCGGGCTCTCACAACCACACAGACAGTATGCATTGCTTTGGGTTTTTTTGCAAGCAGCACTTTTTTATATTCTGTAGGCGATGCGGAAAATCTATCTAAAAGTGCAGTTTGCCAGGCAATTCGTATAGTCTGTTTGGCTCTGAAATATTTTCTTCGTGTTTTCATTGTGTTTCCTGGACACCTGCGTGTGCAGACAATAAAAGAAGCGTTTCATGCCATTGCAGGTACTCAGGCAAAAACACCCACAGTTCCATAAAGAATCTCACAATCAGCCTAACATTCTCATTACCCAGGATTTCCAAATGTGAGTGGGGCACACGGGACTGATCAGAGTGGAGTCTGATCAAACATTAAATGTACCTCTCCTCCTGATGAATAATCAGACACAGTGTCTTCATCAAATATTGACCTTCGTCAGTATCTCATTGGTCAGACACAAGTTCTAGGGATATGACATTCCCTGCAACTGACCCAACAAAAAAATGCCACCAGAAACAGGGCGATGGGCATTTTGCTGGAGAGCCAACTCTTCTGCAGGGGTTAGGTCTGGACCGCGTGGACCTCCACCTGTTTTTTGCTTGTCTGCCTTCTTTTTAGCTTTAAAATTAATGTTTTTTATATTATACAGTACAGGCCAAAAGTTTGGACACACCTCCTCATTCAATGCGTTTTCTTTATTTTCATGACTGAAGGCATCAAAACTATGAATGAACACATGTGGAGTTATGTACTTAACAAAAAAAGGTGAAATAACTGAAAACATGTTTTATATTCTAGTTTCTTCAAAATAGCCACCCTTTGCTCTGATTACTGCTTTGCACACTCTTGGCATTCTCTCGATGAGCTTCAACAGGTAGTCACCTGAAATGGTTTTCACTTCACAGGTGTGCCTTATCAGGGTTATTTAGTGGAATTTCTTGCTTTATCAATGGGGTTGGGACCAGCAGTTGTGTTGTGCAGAAGTCAGGTTAGTTGGACGATCATTTATTTTTCAACAGGACAATGACCCCAAACACACCTCCAGGCTGTGTAAGGGCTATTTGACCAAGAAGGAGAGTGATGGAGTGCTGTAAATGATCATGAAAATAAAGAAAACACATTGAATGAGGAGGTGTGTCCAAACTTTTGGCCTGTACTGTATATGATTCTTTATGTCAACAATTCTTTAAATAGTTATATACCAATATTTACCAGTTTGAAGTATATTCTTGTACTTCACTTTAACCTGTTCCCATGTTCTCCTTGTGTTCACGTTTGATCTGGAATTATGACATATTAAATAATAATTAATCTGACACAGGAAATGAAACGCTGCATTCAGTAAGTACAATGCACACTATTTAGCGTTTGTCGGCCACTTTTTGCCAGCCGTCTTTTCTAGTTTGGGCTGCTTTTGCAGTGTTACCCCTTGTGCATATTAAATCTTGAAATTCATCATATCCTTCGAATAAAAGGTCCTGCTCCGCTTGTGTGAAAAAAATGCGCCCGTTCTTTCGTCATTTTGTTACAACCTATCAAAGACTTGCTGATCATGTTTTCTAGACTCAATATATACGGGCTTTTCAATCAGCGCGGTCTGAGGTCGGGAAACGATCAGTAGCTAGTGTTGAGGGGAACACATCAGCTTGGACAATAGCAGCCCCACATGCTGTGCACAAGCCATATAGCAGAAATGTTAATAATATACAAGAAGCTATTCCACTGTCTGTCACAGCTAATGTGCTGGCTGTGGTGGAGGGACTTGAAGTGTTAGCTCTAGTGGACACTGGCTCATCAATTTCCTTAATTAGTGAGGATTTTCGCAAGTCTCACACATCTTTGAAACAGCGACTTTTAAAGTCATCTTTTATGCTAGCTTGAGCTATTAATGGACAAAGTTTGGACATTTTGGAGAATCTGACACTTGGCATTCGCATTGGAAAAGAACTTTTACAACATGACTTCCATGTAGTACGAGGTGGCCACCAGCCAGTTATTATAGGTTAGGACTTTCTACAAAGGCATCATGCTGTGGTGGACCTTGCAGAGGGTAAATTGTCAATGTGGGTCTGGGAAGTTCCATTTTGTCAAAAACAACAGGAAGTCATTACTTGCTGCAATGTTGCAGTGCTCAGCACAGTGGTTGTTCCAGCAGGGAGTGAAATTATCATGACTGCCAGTGTGGGCACATCCACATTACCTTCTTCAGTTCCTGACAACTACTTTGGTGTGTTAGAACCTCAAACTAATTGTGATGTTGTTGTAGCTCGCACTATCAGTCAGGTACAGAATGGACTTACTATTGTATGAGTGCTTAACCCTTGTAATGAAGACTTGGAATTACATGCAGGTCAACATTTAGGGGAATTCTTATCTGTGCCTGCTATTGAACCCCTACCACTGATGGCTTCCTGTTGTACCACTTTGAGAGCTCCTGCAACAACTTTACCTGAAGTGCAATTGGACCGAGCAATTTTAACGGATACTGAAGCACAGTCCCTTGAGATGTTACTACAAAAGTATGCAGGGGTGTTCAGCAAAGGCCCAGAGGACCAGGGACATACAAACATCATTATCCATCGCATTCGCACAGGAGATGCCCCACCTGTTAAACAACGAGCTTAACGTGTGACACCTGACCAAAGGGCTGAAATACAACTACAGGTTAACAAACTATTAGAAGAAGATGTTATTGAAGAAAGTTTCAGTCCTTGGGCTGCACCAGTGGTACTCGTGTGGAAAAAAGATGGATCCTGCCGTTTCTGCCTTGATTACCGTAAGCTCAATGCAGTCACAATTAAAGACTCACATCCTTTACCCAGAGTTGATGATGTTTTAGATGCCTTAGCAGGTTCAGCATGGTTCTCCACCCTGGACATGCAGCAAGGTTACTGGCAGATAGAAGTGGAGGAATGTGACCGGGAGAAAACTGCATTTACAACAGGATGTGGACTATACCATTTCAAAGTGACGCCCATGGGACTGACCAATGCTCCAGCGACATTTCAGAGGCTGATGGAGATGTTGCTGCATGGTCTTCCATGGGAGACCTGCTTAGTGTACTTGGATGTTTTAATTTTCAGTCATTCCTTTGATGACCACCTGAAACACTTGGAGGAGATCTTATCTAGGTTCTACAAGAGTGGACTTAAGCTAAACCCTTCCAAATGCAGTTTTGTTAGAGATCACGTTACATTTTTGAGCTATATTATATCCCAACAGGGCATTGAGCCTGATCCGAGAAACATCCAGAATGTAACAGACTGGCCTATTCCTGGTTCACAGACTGAGGTACGTGCATTTCTTGGGCTCTGTTCCTATTATAGGAAGTTTATACAAAACTTTGCACACCATGCTGCACAATTCCATGCTCTTACTGAAAAATATGCTGTGTTCACATGGACACCTGCCTGTGAAGAAGCTTTTTGTTATTTGAAGAATGCTTTGTCTAATTCTCCTATTGTTGCGTTCCCTGATTTTTCAGAACATTTTTTACTCTACACAGATGCCTCTGGGACTGCAATTTGTGTGGTGCTGGCACAGGTCAGTGATAAGCAAGAGCATGTTGTGGCCTATGTCAGCCATGGGTTAACAAAAAATGAGAATTGTTGCGTTATGTATGGAATAACACACTGACAGAAATGATGTACATTATTAATTTGGTATTGTTTATTGGGAAATTTACATATACATAAAGCTAAATCCCTTGGCAAAAATAATGGGATTACCACACGCAGAGGATATTCACCCAGGGTTTTTTGTTTTGTTTTTTTTTGCTTTGTAGCAGATAAGTCACAGATATGACACAGAACATCTCTTGTTTAATAGCTGAACATTCTGGCTTTGGGAAACACACCTGAAACAAAATATTCTGTTTTTTTTTGGCATTATTATTCCAGGTCAAATGGAGAAAAAAACTATAGAATCATCTACTGAAAAAAAAAATCACAATTAGTACTTTTGTTTCTCCTCAGCCTAATAGTCTTCCACTGTTTATTACGTTTAAAATTGAACTTCAGTTGTATTTAAATTCATTAAGTTTAAAAACAAAAGCCAAAAAGGACAATTGGACTATGTAAAAAAACTGGTATGATGTAACATGTAAATCTCTAGTTGCTGATAGACTGTATTGTACATTGCCTTACGATTGTATGTTTTTGAGTAACAATAAAAAAAGCAAGCAGCAGAATTTCATGTAATGATTCACTAAACTGCGGAACATGTCTAACTCCATTCCATTTGTTCTTCTTTCTCTGCAGTTGCTGTTAATTATGTAAAAATCCTCTACCAGACTCGGCAACCACCATCCTGGGATTTTGTAGAGGCTCCAGGTATCCTGCCAGGCCCCGATTCGTGCTGTTAGTACATGGGGATGGAGCTTGTAATGGTGAAAAACCTAACTAAGGTATTTTTAATTATTTCCTATACTGAGAGACAACTTAAATAAAAATCAGCACAAATCAGCAGCGTTTGAATTTAAAGTATCTATCTATCTATCTATCTATCTATCTATCTATCTATCTATCTATCTATCTATCCATCTTTTACTGACCCCTCTACAGATGTTCTGGTCCACTGTTCACCCCCTCACTGTCTCTTGAATTAAAAAAGGGCCATCTTAACGTATGAGCACAATGGGCACTGGCCAGGGGCCCCAGGAGCACAGGGGCCTGCGATTTTTCTGATTCCTATGTATGTTTCTATTTTGCTGTTGAAACAGAAGGTCAGCACACTACTTTGCCCAGGCGCCTAAGTTGCTGTTAAGATGGCCCTGTAACACGGCTTCATTTGGTCTAACAAAGTTCAATGCACTGGCCCTTGGACCGTTAACATTTAAACTCCCCAAATATTCTTCCATCTGTTAGGGCGAGTTGTACTGATAACGTTGCTTATACTTACAGTAAATAACATTGCTAGTTATTTGTGAGGACCTCTTGTACTTTTTTCCTGCCTTTAAATGCAGAGGACACAAAAAGCCTGAGATTAAGAAAATATATTTTTGACACTTTAACCAAAGATTTACTGATCACGCCCCTTTCAAAAAATCCTGAAGGGACATTATTTACACAACAGCTCAGAAATTTTAAATCCGCAAGGAAGTCTTCGCTCTGGCTTTCATGGATCAACACCACACAGCAGCAGGCCTGTAATGAGTGACATTAGCTGTTTTTTTCCCCTGTTGCCCAATTTTTAGCAGCTCTCATTCCGCACTTGAGTGCTACTGCCCAGTTTTTCAAAGGGAATTTTACATTTACGTCTTTCAACTTTCTAGTTCTCCACGAACTTCTTAAGTGAAAACATCGGTATCTGAATTAAGCAACTATGACATGACATTGGACTCTCATTTAATTCAAAAACATTACTAAATACGCTATACATTACATTTTTGTAATTACATTATATTTGGAGCAATCCAATGGGTTTACAGGCTCACCACTGTCACGTGTAGAGTACACTTACTCATGTTCATCAACACACTTGTCGTTACTGCCTGGGGCACTAATTAGAATATTTAACATACCCTACTTAAAATTTTCTCTTTTCCTTACCAGGAAAATCTGTGTTATTAACAACCAGAATAAGTACATTTATACTATAGTTCACGTCTTTAAAGTATTTAGTGTTCACTTAAGTAAAATTTTAACCTGTGATTTTGCATTTAATTGAAAGTGGTAGGCTGGCAGGGTGGGGGGATCATGTGACCCTGGTGCTTCACTGTCGCTAACGCCAAGTACAGCTCTTCTGGGATGTCCACTGTTCACTGTCGTCTCTAGCGATGCCATCTGATAGAAAGTACCACTCTGAAATTGTGAGCCCACTAAAAAAGACGCAAGCTCCAGATAAGGCCTCGCTTAAAAAATGTGTTGGACTCGACAATGCAGGCCATATGCACCAACTTGAAGACGTTTGTCGCAAGCAAAATTGCAAAAGTATGACTGAATTTTAGGGAAGACCTTGCTGTTATTCACCAGGATGTCAATGAGGTTAGAAAGGAACAGAAAAAAAGATATCGAAGGAGCTCGGCGGCATATTGATAAAGAAAGGACTTCTCACGACACCAAAATACAATCCCAGGAGAGTCAGGTCGCATCCCTATCCACTAAACTAATCAAGGTGGAAGATCGAAACTGGAGAAATAATATTCGTATTATTGGCCTCTAGCCGGTGATGCCATTCAGTTTTTGAAAAGGCTGTGGTCAGTTCTTTTCCCATTACTAACACATTTAATTTTTACTTCTTTTTTTATATCTACTTTTTTTCCCTGCCTTTCAAGTTTCTGAATCTATTTCTGACATTCTCTAGATGATGCAGAGGACATGAAAAGCCTGAGATTAAGAACATATGTTTTGCTAATATAACTTCAAAAAAAAAAATCCTGAAGGAGTGCATCTCCTCATGCCTTTGTATGCAATGGCCTGGATAGTTTAAAGCGAGGTGGTTCTTGCTTTGGTTTTCATGGTCACAGGTCTGTCTTAACAGTATGCTAGGCTACTAGACAAAACAGCGCACTGGTACCCCTGTTTTGACAGCCAAACAGAAACATACATAGGCATCGGAAACATTGTGTGCTCCTGGTGCCCCTGGCCATTGTGCCCATACGTTAAGATGGCCCTGTTCATGGATCGACTACACACGGCAGCAGGTCTTAATGACACAGTATTTTATGCCTGTTGCTTTGGAGAATTTGCTGTAGTAATTGAACATTGTCATCAAATACATTCTTCAACAGGGAGCTGTTCTCGTCTGAAGCTCCAGATCCTGAGATTTTTAAATTGTGATGATTGCCAGATCGTTTTGAGGGTGGCATGTGTTACATACAATACGAAAGTAGACAGGTGCAGTTTGTCTCAGATAGGCATTTATTCTGGAATACCCATTCCTGCCAGAACTCTCCCTCTGATGCTAAACACTTTACAGCAAACAAGCTCACACGGGCATAAAATGTACGTATTGCCAAAATAACAGCTTTTTTATTAATTCAATGGATTTATTTTTATCCTGATTTCAGCCCAGCTACTGTGCAAGCTCAAAAGGTTATTAATCCAGCGATAAAGCATGCTTATGGAATCAGTCTACAGCCATTTTCTCCTGTATCCTGCTCATCTAAAGTTATCCCACGGATCAAGGCACTCAGTCTTTGATGAGCTGAAACTAGCCACAGAGACAGAACTTCCAAGCTAACTGAACTTTTAATCAATAGATGATTCAATCAGACTGGTAATTTTAATAAAATTCTTGTATTTTTCAGTGTTTCAAAGATCAGTGGGAATTGCTAACAAAATATGACCTTTAGTTACACTGGGTGGTGTCTGCTGAAACTTTCTTCTTTAATATAATTAACTAATTTGTAATTTTTTTGTGAGTGGTCATTGACTTTTTACTTTATTCCTTTACACCATTGTTTCCCAACCTCAGTCCTTTGACCCCCCGTGGCTGCAGGTTTTTGTTCCAACCAGATTCCTAATCAGTAACAATACCTGATAGCACTAATCTCATTTAATTAGCTGGTATTATTTATCTTTTATTCTACATTCAGAAAAGCACAGCAGCATGATTTTTACATGTATAAGACATTTAGAAAAATATTTCTGCTTTTGCTATAGATTGAAATGCTTAACTCCCCTTCGTTGTATCTTATTAATGACAACTAAAAATAAGCAGAGCAGACATGCTGGCAAACAACACTGAATAATCAAAGGCTGCAACTACTTTAGCATCAGACCCACTAATTAGTAAAGAATAGATTTAATTAAACAATTAGAAGACCTAGAAAAGAAGAATTAAAATGAAGATGAAAATATTGTTAAAAAGAAAAAATATATTATTCCCATATAACTGCTTGGTACATTTTTATATATATATATTTTTACCAAACTTAGCTTTCTAATTTCTACATTGTTCTCAAAACACAGAACTTGGAAAATAACTCATCACTTAATTAGCCCAGGAGTCCAATTAAAAACAGAAGCTGGTTGGAACAAAATCCTGCAGCCACAGAGGGTCCCCAGCACTGAGGTTGGGAAACACTGATCTACGGGTGGGCATGATTCTCGTCTGGTGTGGGCCTTTATATTAAGACCCCAGTTGGATGCTTTTGTTCAATTATTGATCTATATCAAAAAATATTGTCATTTTCAGCTCTGGACTTTCTATTACGCTCTTACACAGGCCACCTGCTGGGGATACGGCATGGGTGGCTCAGGAGGGTATGTTGCACTCCCACAGTTTAAGTGTGTTATGTTGGGGGGATTTATACCTAAAGGTTTGTGTGCGGGTTAGTGGGGTATTGGCGTGAGGGGGTTCACTTGTTTAATGTTTGATTGGAATTTAGGTTCTTTTTGGGGTTATTGGGTTGGTTTGGGGTAGGTGAATTTGCTCTGATATTAAGCCTTGGTTTACTTTGTTTTATTGGCCTTACACACTAGGAGGGGTGCCGACGATCTGGTGTCAACTCCTAATCATCTTCCTTTAGCGTGTATTATCTTTTGATATTTTGTTTCAATACGTATCTCTTTACTTCTGTGACTAATCTTGAAATAGTTTCTTTGAATGTTTGGGGTCTCGTGTCAAAAGTCAAGATTATACAAAGTTATTGTCTGTTTTACCTGCATTTTTTTTATCACTCTTTAATTTAATATTGTTTTTTATCAGTATGCTGCTGCTGGAGTATGTGAATTCACAAAGTATCCATCCATCCGTCCCTCCCTGTGGTGTAAGAAGGCTTTAAGTAGCTTTGCTGCAGGAAAGTAAACTCTGTGCTAATGATATGTACAGACTTCGTAACAGGCGTTACTCCATTGTTGCATTGGCATCAGCAGACTTCCAGACACAAAGCATAACGGTTCTTGTTTACCACACGTTGCAAGTGAAGTCATTGGGTGTGGGCAGATGTACTTTATATAAGTTGAGCTTGCTCAAAATCACCTTCTTTTCTATTTACTCCCCCACACCCTATCAATCATCACTCATTCCTTATATTATTTATCAAATCCTCCCTTTAAAAAGAGTATGAACTTCATGTGGGAATTGACGCAAATTCATCATATGTACTGTACAGTATATATGAATCTGCTATTCGATAAACCCCCACCTCTGAGGCAACAGTGCATTCCTCAATCAACCAAGTCACTGTGCAAATTTGTGTCAGCTTTGAACCAATGCGATTCATTCCATTTGCTTAATCATTCAGCTAAAGCTTTCTCCTTTTACCACCCCCACCATCAATCATACTCCAGGACAGACTATATTTTTGTTTCACAATCTGTAGCAACTTTCGATGCCTGATTCTACATTGGAACGACCCTCACTAATTCAGCACAGAGCATCCACATTCTAAATTTCTCCGTTGAATCCACTGGTGGTTCAGCACATCCCTGCATGAAAGCATCGACTTCTGTACCAAACTTTCTACAATGTTAGATACATTTTTAAAAATAAACTCAGTCAGTCCAACACAGTCGGTGATCTTACGATATTGTCTCAGTCTGTAAAATGTGCCATTCGTGTCTTCACAATAGATTGCGATGACCTAAAATAATCAAACTCAAACAACAGCTCTCGGCCATGGAGGATTAACACCCTTGTATGGTAGATCCTACAACGTAATTATGACATGTGGGCTCCCTTGATTAGATCTGAATTATTGTCTTTGCTGCACTAGAGGGCTGAGTTTGAGATTCACTGTACTCACATGTGGTATTATGTATCCAGTATAAAAAAACTGACATTGAAGCTGCCAGCTCTTCTTACTTTTCTTTTAAAACAGGGAAAATATCCAGAAAAAACGTTCCAGCTTTAGACCTATTTCATTGATTAACTCAGATGCAAAACAATTAGTCATTCACAAGTTAATTCACCCTGATCAGACAGGCTTCATTTGCTCTTGGCAAGCAGCTGATAATATGCGTCAGCTATTGCACATACTTGATGTAACACCATCTTTATCTAGTCGGGTAGCTTTACTGACTCTTGATGCAGAAAAGGCCTTTGATCACATGTGCTGGCAGGTTATGAGATCAATGGGATTTGGTGTTGCTTTTATTAATAATGTTCCAACACCATACTCCTCGCCCATGGCTGTTACTCTCACTAATTCATGTATATTTCACCCCTTTCAAAGCTTTTCAAAGGCGCCAAACAAGAATGTCCTCTCTCCCCTCGTCTTTTTAACTTATCTCTGTAGCCTCTTTCCCATAAGTTAATCACCCTCAATTATTGCTTGCAGTTTCCCTCATAAAATTCAATTAAATGCAGATGACCAGTCAGTCAGTGGGGAAATATATTTTTTTAAACATTTTATAACCTGACTACAGACCCATATTGTTTTGAAAAACTCATCACAGACTTCAAAGGACTTATCTTATCCAAAAATCTCTTGACCATACATTGTTTATCTCTCTCTTGTTAAATTAATCTTAGCCTGAGTGAACCTATTAATTTTTTACATTTAAGACTTTTCCTTTAAAGATTTACCATTGTTGTTTCTTGTCCTAGTGTGTGGATATAAACACAGGAAACTCCAGTTTCCGTATTACATCTTGCCTAAAGAAGGGGCCTGAGTTGCCTCGAAAGCTTGCATATTGTAATCTTTTTAGTTAGCCAATAAAAGGTGTCATTTTGCTTGGCTCTTCTCTACATTAATTTTATTAAAATCAAATAACATTCCATACAAGCAAGTCAAGTTTTACAAAACTAAGGTAGAATCAAATCAAACCGCACCCATGAGAGAGAGAGCTAGGTCAGCAGAGTGAAACTTAAATAAATGAATAAAAATAAATAGATTAAAAAAAAAAACAGGGGAGAGAATCTGCTTCCTCAATGCTTTAAATGCTTATTCTAAAACTTTATTAATCTGATCCTGCCAGGCTTTGAAAAGGTTTTGTGCAGATCCTCTAAGTGAGAATTAGATCTTTTTCCAATTTTAGATAATATAATATCAGTTACCCACTATAAAATTAATTGGACAAAGTCTGCGCTTCTTCCATTGGACACTTCCTGTAGTCAAAGCTCCTTCTGTAGTTCTTTTAAATATTTAGGTTTTGACATTTTTCCTGCATTACAAAATACTGTAACCTCTAATTATCGTTGGATCTTAACTAGTGTCAAGGATACACTCATTATGTGGTCATCTTTTCATTCCAGGCTGGCTTTTATTAAAATAAATGTTCTCCCTTGCTTTATTGTAAGCGCTATGCTTTCTCTCCCCCTTCCAAAACATTTTGGTTGGAAGCTAGATCCATGCTCTCAATTTTTGTATGAAATAAAGAGACTTGTTAAGTTTTCTACCCAAATTCATGATAAATTACAGTAGAAGGCCAGGTCTCCTTACCAAATTTTGAATTGTACCAGTGGGCTTTTGTTCTGTGTCGAAATTGGAGTTGGCTGATCTCTTCTGATAATCCCCCTTCTTAGTTTGGAAGCCGCCCCTAGACCAAATATGTCAAACTCAAAGGCTACCAACGGGCCAAATAAACAAGGTTTAAGTTTATGTGGGCCGCAAAAAACAAAAACTTCAATTTTAATAAAAGTGCAGGATTATTTTGAAAAGTACAGTATAAAAAAAGAACATGAACAACGATAAAATTAATGTTTTCTCCCTGACACTTGCCATCGGGGAAAATCTTGTTCGCAGTAATTACTTTCAAAACTGATCCAAGGTGAATGTCAGTAATTCTGGATATGACAGGAGACTTATTTCCCTTCATAACTGCTCACACTGATAAGTACTTCAAAACATGGATATCATTTCATATGCGAATTTTCGGGTATTTCCAAACCTGGCAGGTAAATATTTCTAAAATCCCGGCACCCCAACTTCACTGAATTTTGCCTTCAAATCTGAATCACACTGATCTCAATTATCATTTGCATTTGATTAGGTACTGATTCAATATTTACTGTATTGAAAAAATCTAAGAAAACTTTTCTGCAAATTGTTTCAAAGTCAGTTCTAAGGCTTATAATTTTTTCTGCGTATTTTTGATACGATGCAGTTTCACTTAAACTTGATTTGTTCATGTTGCATGTCGGAAAGTATGTTAAATCTTCATTTTTCAACTGTTTTTCCCAAAGAACTAGTTTACATTTGAATGCCTTAACTTGGTCACACATGTTTGTAATGATCTGATCTTTTCCTTGCAGTTTTAAATTTAAATCATATAAGTGCTTTGTTATATCAACCACGAAGGATAAATCTTGCAACCATACTGTGATTTTTAGTTATTAAGAACTGACATATTTCTTCTTTCAAGTCCTAGAATTGTTTAAGAATCTTGGAGCAGGATAGCCAATGTACTTTGCTATAGTAAGACAAACCGGAATATTCGCTGTCTAATTCGCTTAAGAAAGCAGAGAACTGTTGCCGATTTAACCCTCGAGATTTTATGAAATTAATGATTTTTTTGATAGATGTCAACACATTTTCCATGTTTATTACTTTCGCGCATAATACTTCTTAATGTATAATGCAATGCGTACGATGAATCTTGGATCCGTCATAAATTTCACTTTGCTTTTTTTTGCAGTAAAGCCACAAAACCATTGTTTTTCCAGTCATAGAAGGAGCTCCATCTGTAACAACAGAAGTTAATTTTGACAGAGGTAGATTGTATTTATGCAGAAGTTCAAAAACATATTTAAATATATCTTGTCCTGTACTAATGTTATGCATTGGTTCTAGTTCTAATAATTCCTCAAAAATGTTGAAATCTATGTCGCAAGCATGAAGAAACACAGCTAACTGAGCTACGCCCCCAATGTCCATACTCTTGTCACAGGAAATGGAAAAAGCTTCGAAAATAGATGATTTTGCTTTGAACTAAACACTTAAATTGTCAGCCAAATCAGTAATTCTTTCTGAAATTGTATTTCGAGACAGACTGAAAAGCCTCCATATTTTCAGGACAAGTAATTTCTGCAGCTTTAATTAGACATTCTTTAATGAAATCACCTTCAGTAAAAGGTTTTGAGTATTTAGCTATTAACTCCAAGAAGACGTAGCTTGCATGCACCGCCGCTTCACTTTCTTGTGATACTTTAATAAACATGAACTGTTGCTTTTTCAGTCCTGACTTGAGCTCTTTCAACTTTTCTTGTCTCATTAATCCCTTGTAATTATCATATTTCAATTTATGTTGATCATAGTGACGATTAATGTTGTATAACTTTGGTACACTGATAACATTATTACATATTAAGCAGATTTTATTTTTTACTTGACAGCAAAAATACTCCAATTCCCACTTTTCTTGGAAATTTTCGATGTTCGTCAGCAATTTTTCGTTTATTACTACCACTTCGTTTCAATAGCAACATGCTGAATACAAAGGACTGATAAAAATTAATAATCATAAACATAAAATAGAATGTTTTAATAAAATTGATTATTTTTCCTTGAACATCAACTTACCAGACACTAAATAACTGCACAAATTAATAAGCGTTACGTAAATAAACTTATTTTTCTTGTTCACCGAAAGCGAAATATTTTCTGTTACGCACACCAAACAAGTCAGTTCAAACAAGACTGACAACTGGATGTGGGCGTGGCACTGGCACATGATACTAGGTATATAATCAACTGGTAGAAATTGTTGGGGGAATGCATGCAACATGGCTATATGTAGTAATCACTTTCATTGGCAAATGTTTGGCTGGGCCGCAAAAATATTTGTCGCGAGTTTGACACCCCTGCCCTAGACCCTTTTCTTTTCTCATCTTCACAGCAATAAAACTAAGTGCCTGAGGCAACAATTTGGGACCATTCATTTCCTATATGTTGTGTTTATGGCGCAGGGTTGAAAAAAAAATTTAAGACTACTGGCCTGGATGGTACTCGCACACTTCCATATTCAATCCTGCTTTATGAATAGGTGGTTGTCCCGTTTCATTACCCTCATGGACATACTTAGGCATGTCAGCACTTGGCAACATTTTTTAATGATTCTGGACTTGTGACATTCTAATCTCCAAGTCCTTGTTTGGAATCCCATCCTCCTCCTTTTTTCTTTTATTTAAAACTAAGGTCTGTTATCAAAAAGGCAACATTTCACTATCTTCCACTCTTCCTTCCCATCTATTCTACATTTTTTGTAACACTATCCTTTATCTTGAGATCTGCGGCATCACTCACTATATGCTCAACTCTGTAAGACCTTATAACGAACCTTTACCAATCCTCTGTTTGATAGCGGGATCTTTCCTTAGCACCCCCTCTTTGTTGGAAATCTATATTTACTAGCATTTTATTTTCATCTAAGAACCCCATCCTATAAAATATTAAATTATCACACTTATTCAGCTCCCAAAGCTTTTTACTATGGGTCTGTCTACTAATCCCTATTGTTTCTTCTGCCAGTTGAACATCCCAGGTACTTTTATGCCAATGATTTGGGAGTGCTCCCCAATTTGTTTTGTGGCTATCATTAAACTTTTCTGTACTGGTTTTCACATTAATATCCCTTCTCCTCCTCAATTTCTCTTACTGGACCTCTCTTCACGTCTATCCAGCATGGCCTATTTTGTCTAGGCATAATAGCTGCAGAAACTTTGTTAGCTTCTCACTGGAAAGCTCATGTTTCTACCTCCTTTACATCTCGACAAGCCTCATGTTTCAGTCTTACCCTCCTAGAACTCTGTGGCAGTGATCAATTGGTCATCCACTTCATAGGTTACAAAATGAAGGTTGTGTTCTTGTGGAATTTCTGCACCGTTGGATGGCTGGTAATAGCGAACACTCTTCTGCTTCTTAAACATTGGCTCAGAAGGGTCTGATATTTGGGTTGTGCTTCTCTTACCTTATTAATTTGGGGGAGGAGGGAGGGGAATTTTTACTGTTATTGCATTTAAACGCATTTACAATTTTTTTTTATCTTTTTTTAAAAACCTGTTGGTGTCATTTCTGTTCCTCATCAGTGTCACTTAAACTTCAGTAAATAAATATTTGATCACAAAAAATGGTAGGTTGATTATTTTTTTCTGAAGATAAGCAAAGTGCAAAACAATTACTTTTATGTAGGTCGAGTAACAAATGGACTACATACTGTATTAACACAATGAACTGTGAAGGATAACTATCACAAAAGAGGACATATATGAATGCACTGTTAGACCCAAGGTTAAACTCTGGACATAGATGCCTTAAGCTTTGTAAATTTTGTCCATATGGTTGTGCTCAAAGGATTGCTAAAGGTTCCAAATAATGAAGACTGATACAGTCAAACACTAATATTCACACGGTGGACTTCGTGTGTTGTTTCTGCATTGTTAATAGAACCCATTTCTCACAAAAGTAAAACACAAGTACACCAATAGATGGAAAAATACATAGGTTACAACTCAAAAAAGCATTTAATAAAACCTTAGGAATATTCCTGTACTGCTTAAATTTCTTGTTTAATCCATCCATCCATCCATCTTCCAACCCGTTGAATCCGAACACAGGGTCACGGGGGTCTGCTGG
The DNA here is from genome assembly GCA_026402145.1 of Polypterus bichir lapradei. NCBI lineage: Eukaryota > Metazoa > Chordata > Cladistia > Polypteriformes > Polypteridae > Polypterus > Polypterus bichir. Next base: position 31,316,631 of record JANRMT010062793.1, read on the forward strand.
AGCCAATCCCAGCCAACACAGGGCGCAAGGCAGGAACCAATCCTGGGCAGGGCGCCAACCACACACACACACACACATCCACACCAAGCACACACTAGGGACAATTTAGAATCGCCAATCCACCTAACCTGCATGTCTTTGGACTGTGGGAGGAAACCGGAGCGCCCGGAGGAAACCCACGCAGACACGGGGAGAACATGCAAACTCCACGCAGGGAGGACCCGGAAAGCGAACCTGGGTCTCCTAACTGAGAGGCAGCAGTGCTACCACTGTGCCACCGTGCCGCCCCTTGTTTAATTAAGCTTTTTTAAAATACTGGAAAAAAACCCTTTACATGTGCCATATTTAAATCTTTATTTAAGGATTCTAAATTAAATAATTTCAAACATAATAAATAAAAATCAGAACACAAACACAAATTTACACCGATTTGTAAATTATGAGAGATAACCAAACCTTGAAGTTCATGTAATTTACATTCTATAGAGTATATTTTAAAAACACATTTCTGGAGGATGCAGAACAGTCAGTCAAGAGTCCAAAATGAACTGTTAAAATAAAGAAACTTCCATTGTTACAACAATTTCTTCAAATACAAAAGGAAACCTGAGGTAGAAGACATTGTCTTTTGCGCTAGTCTACATTACCAAATATTTGAGCAGCTCTTCAGAAAGCGTAAAACCAAAACAGAAGTGCCACTGATGAACTTGGACTGTTATAACTAAAGCTCTTGAAACTCAGTTTACTCCAGTTATTACAATAAAAGCTAGAAGGGTGAAGCTATCATCCAATTTAAATTCTCAAAAACATTACTTTAACATTCAAATTTAGTAACTGAGTCAACCATCCAATCAGACTATAATAGGTAGCATTTGTTAAAACTATGTTCTCATTTTCCCAAAAATGAGAATAAAGAGGAAATTGAGTCACACAATCGCACACCCACAATCTTAGCCATCAAGAATTCTGCAAAATAAACAAACACAGGATGCAATTTATTGGATTTTTTTTAAATCAGCTGAAATAAGTTAGCACAACCATCTGAATTGGCTGTCTACAGACAGGACACAGTTTGTTACGTTTCTTCAGTTTCTTTGCACATGTGTAACAAGACATGAGATGACCTGTTCTGCCATGAACAATGCAGCCATTTTTGGGTCTACTTTGACAAATAACACAAGGGTCCAAACAGCTTGATGGAAGACAGGATTCTAGGCTGGCCTCTCTTTCAAGTTCAGGCACAACTTCTTGGCTGTTTAAAGTACTGTTTGCTGAAGTGGATGGCTGAGAACCCAAGATCTCCTGAGAGTCACACGAAGTGGCACCAGATTCTTCAGGAGATGCATTTTTACATTTTTCTCCTTTGGAATCAATAGGTGGGTCATGTTTAGACTTCTTTCCATCAGGAACATCAATGCCCTCTTCAGTGCATGGTTTGTCCAGAACAGGTTCAATGCTACAGCTTTTGGAGTCATCAGGAAACCAATCTTTACGAAGGGACCAACATCTGTGGCAGTGACGTGGAAGAGGAGGATTCACTTCTTCACATTCTGAACACTTCCAATAATCCTATGACAACAATATTTAGAGTTTAAGTACATGATTAATTTGGGGGGAAATACATTATTGCAAGTCCTCTACAGATATACTTCAAGCAATAGCTTTAGTCATGAGTGAATTACCTACTATTTGCCAAACTTTGTGTGTGTGTAAGTTTGTGTGTGTGTATATATACACACACACACACACACACAGTACAGGCCAAAAGTTTGGACACACCTCCTCATTCAATGTGTTTTCTTTATTTTCATGACCATTTACAGCACTCCATCACTCTCCTTCTTGGTCAAATAGCCCTTACACAGCCTGGAGGTGTGTTTGGGGTCATTGTCCTGTTGAAAAATAAATGATCGTCCAACTAACCTGACTTCTGCACAACACAACTGCTGGTCCCAACCCCATTGATAAAGCAAGAAATTCCACTAAATAACCCTGATAAGGCACACCTGTGAAGTGAAAACCATTTCAGGTGACTACCTGTTGAAGCTCATCGAGAGAATGCCAAGAGTGTGCAAAGCAGTAATCAGAGCAAAGGGTGGCTATTTTGAAGAAACTAGAATATAAAACATGTTTTCAGTTATTTCACCTATTTCACATAACTCCACATGTGTTCATTCATAGTTTTGATGCCTTCAGTCATGAAAATAAAGAAAACACATTGAATGAGGAGGTGTGTCCAAACCTTTGGCCTATACTGTATAATTATATATAATAAAACCAAAAACACTATTTCTTTATAATTCCAAATATTACTTTGTATTTAAAATATTAATTCTCATTCTGTTGCAAGCTATATCTTAAATAGGGCTGTGATAATTAGATTAAACTTTGAACATTTCATCACTTTCATTATATTGGAGTAATGGGCAAAACAAAGGACCCACTGCTGTATAGGATGGTAGGTAAATTGGTGACAAAATTGTTCCTGTGTGGATGTGAGAGCGCTCATCAATTGACTAACATGTGCATGAGAGAGGTGGGATAGAACTGTAAATCAAACCTGGAGCTAGAAGTCAGCAGAATGAATCAGTTAGCTACTATGATGCCTGGTTAATGTCTGACCATTTCTGAAACACTATGTATTAATATATATTATAGATAGAGAGATAGATGATACTAAAGAGGTCATTTTATGCACCATCCAATTACCTCTAATACTAGCAAGATAACTCAAACAAAAAGCAGTCTTGCCTGCAGATACTATATGTTTAACAGGCACTGACATTATTTATTTATTTATTTATTTATTTTTAGCAAAATGGCATTTGTCCTTGTAAGTTTTTTGAGTTACTGTTCATTAAACTCAAACTAATCCAGAAGATCACTTGAATGTTTCTGGTTCCTTTTTTCATATACAAAAGAGCCTAACTTCCTTTGAGTACACAAAAAAATAACATGCAAAATTTCCCTGAGATTTTCTTTAGATTTCTGGAGATTCAAAACTAAACAAATTATTAAAATATACCTTGGTATTGTAAATAAGAAAATGTTTCCTATTTGCTCTATTAAATAAACACCTCTTCTACCTCCAATTAATTTTCTTTAGTTAATAAATATATACAAGACATCAGCAACTATTGAATGGACTTCAACCAGGGCACTATATGTGTAACACAGTCTGAGCTGCCCCACTATGCTAGGTTTCATCAGCAAGAAAAGCCATCTTTGCAAAAAAAAAAAAAAAAGAGAATTGACATACTGTATTAAGAATTTCACTGTTTTTTGCATGCGACAATAATGATCCTATTAACCTATAACAAGAGTAGCTAAACTGTTCTATAGTTCTCCAGTTAATAGCTGGTGGACTTGTTATCAAATGAAACTCTAAGCAAGTTAATCAAAAGATATATTTATATACAGCAAAGAATTAGCAGTCTGAAAGATGCCCCTCCCTACAATTACAATCATCTTAAGCCAATGTCACATCACACAACTTCGAGTAAGTGGGGGGTGTCAAACTTGAAAACTGCAAATGTATTTCATCAACTACGTATTAGATAACTGTGTAATGACTTTCCAGTACAGTTTTACAGTGTGGAAAGTTCAGCCGTGATGTCTGCCTGCCTTCACCCCCTTTATTTCCATTTTATTGTGCAGCATAAAACATAATACATCAGACAGAAAAGTCCCTCTTCTGCATGTCAGGTCCCAAACAGCATTGGTTCCTTACTACTTGTAGCTGCACTATATGCATTGTAATTCTAGCTGAGTGGTCATTGGTTGTCCACACTCACACATACAGTACATGTCCCCCTCCGACTTAAAAAGACAAAAACCAAACCTGATATCGTCAGGGTAAATCACAGACTGATTTGACAGAGTTAATAGGCATGTCAAACTACATAACAACTTGCTAAGATTATATAAAGGAAGTCTGAGAATGAAAATCGCTGGAAATGTTGTGTAATGTGACATGGCCTCTAATGCAAGCTATGCTAATTAGAAGTGGGCTAACACATTTCTTCATTCACTTTGACACAAGTAAGCTGATGCACTCTCTTTGGGCATCAAAGTTACTCTCCTTTGAGCTCTTGGAACTGGATACTCTCAAAGACAACTGAACACTCATGATGGGAATGAGAAGCTCTAAGATCCACTCTTTCAAGCTTAAGCTCTGTGCTAGTGACTGCACCGCTCCAGGGAGGCACAGTCTTACTTCAAGATGGCCTCTCAGCTTCTAAACTTATGCACCAGTGTTTCTATAAAGATGCAGAAGACACAAAAAAACTGCCAAACACCCAAAACAAGATGGGGAAGACAGCACCACAGGACCACATAGCAAAAACATTAAGTGCATTCCACTGCAAGAAAAGTTCTTCTCCTAAACCTCAAGTAACAACACACACATCCACCCAAAACTGGACATCAATCTTAAAAGCTTGGTAAACTGTAAATAGCAAGGAAGCAGCAGCTAAAGACTCTTTCTAGTAGGGATGCTCCAAGTGATCGGCAGTCGATCTAAATCAGTCAGTTTTTACATAAAAAAAAAACAAAAAACGACATGATCAGTAAATTGGCCAATCATAACAGACAATCTTTTCAGCCCATGCTTTTCTATCTAAGTTTACTGTAATTCAGTGCAGCAATCTTCCTGCAGTGTAAACAAAGAGCAGCACATTGAGGTTCGTTTTACCAGAGAGCTTAGCCTCAGTAATAAACTGAAAAAAAAGGAATTGGAGAAGTCATCCAGTGCAATCAGACAAACAGTCTGAATTCATTAAAGTAGCATTTCTTGTCTTCTCACTTTTTCCTTATTAACCAGACTCCATTTCAGTTTACAACACAAGCTAATTTTAAGTGCAGCAGATTACATTTTTAATTGAATAAAAGAAAAGAAAGATGATTTTGAAATTGCTGCTTAGTAAACAGACAGCAAAATGTATCTTTTACTTATAAACCTGTTAAGCATGTTAATCTTGCGTGATCTTGATAAATAGCTTAAGAATATTGTATACATTTGTGGCTTTGTAAAAGATTTGTGCCATGTTTTTGTTTGTGTGTCACAAAGTATAAATTTTGGCAAGAAGTATTTCATAATTAAAATGGTAATCAATATTTTATAATTACACTTCAAGAATTACAAATGGCTAGCTGATATACTGAAGGAAAAAAACACCGTTATACATTAAATGTATATTTTAAATAGCAAAAAAGCTGTATTGCAATTATTGATTAAAAATGATTAAAACCTATAAGTACATTTAAGCGGTGTTTAATTGCCAATATCAATTAATTGATTGTGTGAAAATATATCTTTTGTTAGAGAAATGGTAAAAACTACTTTTTTAAAATTAAGCCTTGCTTCACATAGTTAGACAAACAATTGTATTTGTCCCACATTACAGAAAAAAACCATACAAGGACACCTTGTAATTTAAGAAGCATTTTGTTTTCTTTTATGCCATATGTATTATGGATGCATTTTTTTGTACATATATTAAGGAAATGTTATTTATTTTAGTCTTTTTATGGTCACTGAACAGAAAGCCCACAATATTTTAATTTGTTAATACAAAATAAAGTTAACATGTGTTCTATAATTTAATTACAAAAATACCAAAGATAACACTTTAATATAAAGCATAAGGCTTCTATGCATATGGTTAAGCAGAAGTTTAGTGTAAAACATTTTTAAAGGAATAAAGAAAAAGAAAACAAAAAATCTGAATCAGCCGGTGTTTATTATTGTGTAACAAGCATATGACCAGCTGTGTCAGGTATACTAGCTTTTACAATAAGAGCCTTGAGTTGCAGCCTTACGGTTTAGTCCCCTCTTATCTACAACTGTGCATTAGAGCAAGGTTGAGCTGACTACTATATCAAGCTACAGTTCCAAAAGAGGAACACTAAATGAAAATGTTTAAATTTATTAAACCATAAAACTGCTAAACAAACTAAGAGCAGACAATTAATTGTTATGTTTGCCTCATCTGCCCAGTAGCTAATTTTAAGTTGATACATAAACAACTGCCATATTTTATAATCCTTACGTATATAATTAACATATTGCTGTTTCTTAAAAATGATGGTTCAGATACCTTGTTGCAAGTTTAACCTAGCAAAAACCCTAATCAAAAGAAAAATGTAAGAAAAACAAAATGCAAGTCTTACTTAAATACCCCATAATTGCTGATGTAAGAAAACAGAAAGAAAATAATTAAGATCATTCGATCCATTCCTCTTCTCAATAGCAATACATACAATGCTGGTGCTATAACAATGCTAGCAGTACACTATACTGCTAGCTAACCTCAGATTGAACAATGAAAGCTTTATCCTGACTAAAACAGTTTTGTTTGTCCTTAGTTACTAAGACAGCCTATATGCTATATTCCTACATTCTATTTGGATAAAAACATTAAAAGAGTACATAACAGAAGTGGTAAAAAGGGCAGATAAATTAAACACAATTTAAATATATGCAGGATGCTCCAATAATGCCTCCCCCAAGTCACAGTGTATAGGATCATAAATGTCTGTGCCTCTTTATTAGAATTAAATCTCTAAGAAAATGTATTAGCCGTCCAGCTATTAAACTGGTTACTTAGGTTTCAGGTTTTATTATTTGGAAAAGCAAATACATAGCTAGTTTTCTTTATATGCCACTCAAAACATCTGTAAAGTTCCATCTGGTATAAAAGCAGCACACAACGAACAGCTGCAAAGAGAATCTCTCAAGAAACAAATCTCTCTGACACAGGCTTTTACAAAGTGTGGATCAGAAAGCAGGGCTCTCTTTTCCATCTCAGCAATACCATTTTTTCCATAAAACACTAATAAGCTTTGTCAACCTCTTACATTATGTGCTATTGAACAACATACCTTGGTATAAAAGAAATGATACTCGTGTTTTGTTAGCTGTCCATCTTTTCGGCAATGGGATGAAAGTAATCCTTTTTTCCATGCTGCAGATCTTAAAGACAGTGTTACTGACACAATACTTTGTTCCCTTGAACGTCTCTTCATCTCAGACTCCCTTGCTGATTCAAGGTGACTGTTGTATCTCCTTCAGTCTTTAAAAGAGTCTTTTGTTGCTATTAACATTTATATGCAGAAGACTTGTGATTGACTGATATGTTTTAACTAAGAAAGATGCTTTACATTTTTTCCATTTCATTTCAGCACATTAGGAGAGCTTCATAACCACATCTTGTATGTACTGCTTGCTTAGTCCTTTCGGTCATGGTCAGAATCACAATCTTCTCTTTTTGCATGAAGTTTTAAAAACGAAATGCCAACTTCCCATGGCCAAAGGTAGCTTGCCTACCTGGCTAGAACTTCAGCACCGGAGTGTCCACCACAAACTGAAGAATGGCAGTCTCTGTCACTCTACTGACTATTTTGTTTCACTGTTGGACATTTGCTGGTCTAACTGAAGTGTCATCTTAGCTCCATCAATGGTGCTCTTATGAGAGAAAACTTCTAGGAGTTGTTTTGTTGTATGTTGTTAGCAGTACCAGTTAAAGAAACATGAAAAATGGAACATTCAAAAGTCCATTTGAAAACGAATATTTTATTTACATAAAAAACAAGACAAAAATCACCTGCTATTAGAGTGCCTAAGTAGTAAGGTGATGGTAGGCACTGATGATTACTTCAAAAGGTGAGCTTCACATAGGTTTAGGCAACTTATGTATGGTCTCTAGAGGCAAATTATTTCACACAGAAGACAAAGAAGCTACAACAGCACTGTGTCTGAAGCTGCATTTTTATTCAACAACAAGCTAATTAAATAACCTTCATAAGCAAGTACAGGCGAAGGTCTCTTCTAGCACCCTGTTAAGATGTGTAGAACTGTTCACCAAATCTTTTATATTTGAATTTAAATTTCAGAGACCTAACCCACCTATTTTTCATGTGATATACAACTACAATTAGGTTTTGCTTTTTGATTCCTTTACCATAAAGCAAAGTAGCTGTAAGACTACGGTTGAATTTTGACATAAATATCACCGCTAGAATTTGCTTAATTTTAACTTAGAAATATGCATGTAGCTGTACCAATTCATTGCAATTATTTTGCCACCTTGCTATGGGCATATGAGAATATGCTACTGAAAAAAGCAAGGAGAGTACAAAGTCAGCTCTTCTCAATAAACAGCCAAAAGATACAGACTTAAAGACCCAGCAAACCCATCACTAAGCAAATAAAGATTACAAAATAAAGGAATACTGCCAAATCTCCCCCCACCCCGGGCTAAATATTTCTGAATATCTTTTGAACAGGAATGTGAAAGTATCCAAAAAAACATTAAAATATGCATCCTTAGTTTTTACATCAAATGGTTACAACAGCTGGAGGATGCTCTTTAGAGAAAGTGATTCATTTGAGTTCTACAGCAGTGGTTCTCAACCAGGATGCCATGGCCCACTAAGGGGTCCTATTATAGTTCTAGGAGGTCTGCATAATGACTGAAAATAACTATAAAATTTCAGCAAAATATCTGAGTCACTGAAAATGAAGCTACAGCAGGAGTGTCAAATTTCTCTTTAAAGTAGCCTACTCCATTAATATTGAAAACATTATATACAGTATGCAATGACCATGTTTTCTTAAAGACCCCCTTAGAAGTGCATTTCACATAGACTGTTTTCTTAATATAGTTTAGTTGGACAACATTTACACCTAGAATGAAAACATGTGTCCTGTGTCAACATCATGTCCAGATAAAAATCAGATGGACTTCTTACAAAGGCACAGAACTTCAGGTCATTGCTCACATTTATCTACGCAGCATGTTATATTGCTGCATGTGATGACCCAAAAAGTAAAAACTACCACAGACGGCTATAGACAATTTTTCTCTTTTAACATTGTAGCAAAGATATGACAGTCTCATGAAGGGCATAGCAGGTCAACTTCAAACATGCCGCTGCCATCACTGCGCTCCTTTTTTTAAAGCTGCACAGCTGTCAGGGCTGGTCGCCTGTCTGTGGCTTATCTGACTATTGCCACAGTCCTACACAATGCTTTGGTCTCTTCTGACAACTTGACTGATGTATACAAAGAGAAAACACATTTGCATTTTCATTTATGTTCAATGTGCCAGTTGCTGATGGAAACTCTCTAGTTCTGAACCCAGAGGATAAAGCACTACAAAACACATGGGGGTAAGTAACAAAATCATTTTCAGAAAGAGTACTTCTTTAAGAAATTCAGCTCTAGTAAAAATAACAGTTAATAAAAAAATAAAGGATGTTTTTGATATGGGCTATTTTGTATTACAATTTAAAAATAGGCACTGTAATACCATTAGCAGAAAATATTCTTCGGTTAATAAATGTAAGTTCAAAAACAAGCAGCTTTGTTAAAACTGCAGCAAAATTATAGGGTGCCCTCCTTTATTGTGGTATACTGGGGGACCTTTATTCTTCAAAGGTTTGAGAACCACTGCTCTACAATGACAGGTTGTTTTCACACTATTGCCCAAAAGAAAGAATGAATGACATCAACGTACCAGTTATCAAACTGCATCTGATCAAAAAACAGAATTAGACAACTAATCTCAGCCAAAAAGCATTAAATCTGAATGCAGTACCAGTCAACAGCTTGGACACACCTACACAAAGACACATCAAATCTATAAACATATATGGAATTATGCAGTGATCAAAACTGTGTTAAATTAAAACTGTTATATTTGAAATTCTTCTTAGTAGTCACAATATAATAACAGCTTTTCACACTCTTGGCAATCTCACATCCAGCTTCATAAGGTAGCTACCTGAAATGCTTTTTCAATAGTTTGCTAGCACACATGGCTGTTTTTTCTTCACTCAATCCCAGACCATCTCTATTGGGTTTATTACTGGTGACTATGTAGGCTAGGTCATCAGTGGCACAATTCCGCCACTCATTTTTGGACAAATAAGTCTTGCAGAGCCATGAGCCCTGTTTTGGGCCACTGTCCTGCTCAAAAAACAATTGACACCTCAACTAAATGCAAACCAGACAGATAGTGGAACTGAAAAATGCTGTTATAGCCATTTTGGTTAAGTGTGCTTTCAATCCTAATTGAATAACAGAGTGTCACCAGCAAAGTACCGTGAAACCATTACACCTCTCTCCCCATACCATAAATTGGGAACTGCAGATTCAGACATAATCCATGTGCCCCCATTAAGCACTTATTTGGGCTATAATCTGACATAAAATTAATAGGTTATTTCTAAGGCTGGTGACTTTACTAAACTTATTTGCTGTAGCCAAGGTAAGTCGCAGTCTGACTTTTACTTTAGCATTTCTCATTATAGCCTTTGTTTTCATAGATCATCATGTATTTGTTAACTATACTTAAAGAAGCATTCAATTATCTTGAAATATTCCATAATGGCTGACCTGCATTTCTTAAAGTAATGACAGACTGTCATTTCTCCCTGCTAAACTGACCTGTTCTTCCTATATTATGTACCGCTACAGCCAACATAAATAGCCTTGTACTAAATAGCACTATTCATACCCACGCTACCTTGTCACAACACAACTAACTCCAAACACACTAACATGGAAAAAAAACTCCACACATAGCGAAAAGAATGATTTAATGATGTTCGTTCAGCATTTTCTAACTCTAAATTTCATGAAAGCTCAAAATGAAAACTAATTTGCTGAGTGAGAGATGGGTGAGATTAAAAAAAAGAAAAAACATTAAAAGAAATGCCAACACATATAGGGACACTGTTCACTATTTGCATTTACCTTAGAAACAAATTAAGTTTTTAAGCCTAAGCCTTTAGATCAAAATGTCTTCACAATTAAGAAAAAAACATGTTCCATCTTATGTATCCAAACTTTTGACTGGTACTGTCTGTCAGAAACTGAATGTAATAGTAAACCCATAGCCAACCACAATGCACTTTTTTTAGATAGATGGATGGATAAAAAAACAACAAAAAATAAAATAAAACAGCTTTTAAAATGTATAAACTTACTGCTTCAGATATTTCTGTATCTTCATCAAAAGAATCATCATCTTCAGCTTCATAAATTGTAACTTCATAAACCTGTATAGACATTGACACACAATTTAAATACAGTTCAGAAATGCACAAACTGAGACAGATTATGGTAAGTAGGAATGCAGCAATACCATTTTTCTCATGCCGAGTGTAAATACTGATACTTGCTTTTTGTATTTGCTTATACCATTGTAGTGAAAACGAAGACAGGAAGATAACAAACAAATACTATGTCCATCACCTGTCAACTTCACTGTTAAACAAATATAAGACTGATAATGTAGAATAAAAATTTAAATAAAAAAATTCCTCAGTCATTTTTAAAATAGCTCAAATTTCACAGACAAAAATCACATGTAATTAATGTATGTAAACCAAACCAACATTGTTTCAAGTATTCAACATGGGATGTAATAATACAACACAGATTTCACAGGGATTTGGCTAAACATAAATGCATTTCCCTTACTAGTATTCCATTTTTTAGGACAGCAAGCTCTCTGGCATAAAGGCATACAGTTCAAAGGTCATTGAGGAACACCTGGCACTGGATAGGTCTAGGACTCTTTTGGGAAGGAAAGTGGCAGATTCCTTTTGATGAACAGAAGCATCTCTTCATGCTCAGCTGTAAACTTGTTTCTGGCTTCATTAACAATATGTATCAATGCACTAAATAATTTCTCACTCTCTACACTACTGCATGGGGGTTAAAGGTAATTTCCTTGACACCCGAGAAAGTGGGGAACTGCACTTTAACTGACCAGTACTTAAGTGGTTTGTCTGAACAAGAAATGATAGCCTCTTCCAGGTATGTTTCCAGCTGTATGGCACTTGCATGTTCATCTATGATCTCATTAAATATACACTCCTAACTACTACTGGGCTGGTCCTTCCAGGGACTTTTGGCAAGGGTTGCTGCATAATCCTGTCCAACTGACTCTGGGCCACAAAATTCCTGTAGCTCCAGCAACACCATTGGCCTCTTGATTTTACTGATGTTTTTTCTGATGATATGCATGCCAGCTTTGTGTCGAATTAATAGACAAGTGTTTGATAATTAAGACATTAAATGTAAGTGTAGAGACTGTTACAAAATGCTACATAAATATTTTAAGAAAACTTGGCAATTAAACAGTTTTTTTTCTTTTTTAATTAGGTAGCCTGGAGAAGTAATTCATAATAAATTCTTCAAATTTATTTACAGATAAATAGTCATGGTAAGGAGTTGGGAGGCAAATTTCTGAAAATCTACAAGTAACACATGCAGTTTGGGGAAAAAAATTATATCTACATATATATCTATATCTATCTATATACACACACATACAGGGTGAGCCAAAATGAAGTACCACATTTCTCAAGGTCATTGTGCAATTTAGAGGCAGCCAAGTGGGATGGGATGGGATGGGATGAGGGGCTCCTTTGATAGGCGATCCCTTGTAGTTTTTAGTTGGCAACATACCTTGGTCCCATGTGCACCATGCTTTCGCTGTCAAGTGTTCTTCAAAAACAACAAATCCATCATCACTACACAACATTCAGCATGCAAAAAAGCTTCTGCCTTAGGCATTTCTTACACGTTTGATGAGGAGTTTGCATGAGAACCTTAATTTCCATCCATACAAAATGATGGTAGTGCAGGAACTGACAGAGAAAGACTGGGAGACCCACAGAGATTTGTGCACAAACATTCTGCAAACCGTTCACTGAGGTGCCATCCTCATGTGCAGCGACAAAGCACATCTCCATTTGAATGGCTGCATAAATAAGCAAAACTTTCGCTGAAACCAAGACGACTACACCATGACCGTGTTATAGTTTGGTGTGCCGTTGCAGAATTTGGCATTGTAGGCCCTTACTTTATTATGGGGGTTAAGGGGTGGGGATTTTGGGTTTGGCGCAACAGTCACCATCACTTCAGAAGGTTACATTGAAATGCTAGAGAACTGGAAGAAATGGATATGGTGGATGACTGGTTTCAACAGGTCGAGCAACAGCTCATACAGCGTGGAGATACATGCAGGTTTTGCAGGAGATGTGTCCAGGAAAGCTGATCTCCCTGAGCACTGATGTCGGGTGGCCTTCACATTCGCCTGATCTTGCTCTGTGCGTTTTCTTATTGTGGGGTCTCAAGTTGAAAGTATACACATACCGACCTCAAAACCTTGAAGTCCTCAAGGATGATATTCGCACACACACATATACACAATACTGGTCAAACGTTTTAGAAAACCTCAGTTTTCCTTGAAATTTAAATCAAGCCGAAAGGTAATGAAAGACCTAAAATGGTGAAAAAGCAGTAAACTGCCAAAGGTGAAAAAGTAAGCAGTTAACTGCCAAAGGGTTAAATTTAAAGTTTAGATTAGAAACAACTGAATAAAGTAAATTTCAGAATATTACAAATTAACCTTCTTCTGGGAATAACTAATAGGTTCCAACTTACAGATGTTCTGCAGCAATTAAAGTAAATTAAGCCTTGTAAGATGAAACCAACAATTTGTACAGGTGTCACAATTTCTGTTGATTATTAAAAACCCTCTGTCTTAAAGCAGAGTTGGAGTTCTGTACTGTGTTACTACACCCTCAGAAGTATTACAAGGACAACATTACACTATAGAAAGTTGTAAATTCCAGTGATAATGGCAAAAAACTGCAATTAACAAATGATATGAGACAGGGCATTATTAACCTTAGAAGGGTAGGCCTTTCATTTAGAAAATTACAGAGAGAGAGAGAGAGAGAGAGAGAGAGAGAGAGAGATCATGTTTTTATGCCATGCTTTATAGTGTATACATGTTTGGTATCATTCATTCAAGAATTTATCGCACTTTAATGCGATGCTGTTAGATTTTCAGATTCTTATTCAGTTTTAAATTAAAGACTAAAAAATATCAAGAACTCACGTCCCGCGAGACGGGACTTTGTGCCAAAAGATTTAACCAAGCCTGGGACCGAAAATATAAGACAAAGAGTAGGACAGCTACTGTGCAGGTTTTTAAATGTTCGAAGCGCTGCATGAGATGCAGATCACATGGCACAGCAGCAAGCCAGCAGCTGATCAAGCAAAGAAATGGTAAAACACACCTCTATTTGTTTCCCATTGTATCATCATTTAAGAGGGGGTTTTGGAGGAGTGACCGCATCTCCCGGAGGTGCGTTCAGCCCCTCACTTCAAAACACAAGCGGCAGTGATATGAAGTTGCTGGCGCAAGGCACAGGCCGGGGGAGTTGGCGAGCGAAGTGAGGTTTTGGCAGAACACCCTAGTATTAGATAAAAATTCTAAAACCAGATGTATAAAACATGTATTAGTTCAAATTACAAAGAATCTCAGCCCAGTAATCAGTACAAGCCTCAAGTCTTTTCTAAACATACAGCATACTGAGCAAAATACCGCAGTATTTTCTAATTTATTTGTAAACAATTAGATTATAAAGATATAGCACAAACCATAAAATACATTATCTTTTAGAACAATTGTAGAGTTTATAGACAGACAGTTCTTTATCTCATTATTGAGAAACAGTTAATTACATCAAAACATGTACAGCATCTGTGAAAGGTTAATAGTTTTATTGAGATAACTAATCAACCACGGAAATGTAACTGAATTCTAATTTTTAAGTAAATGAATACTGAGTGTTATATACTGCATAACCCAGCAATATCCTACAATAGATTAACTGTGCAAACCCAGAATCTAATATCCTGGAAAGCTTATTTTCCAGGTAAAGAACTAGTAAAAGCCCCCTAGTACTGTACAATGGAGTAATTATGTTTATTTTATGACATCCATGAAGGCTGTCTTTGTCAGTTGATAACTGCTAATCTAGTGGTACAAAAGAGGTAAAACAAATGATAGATAGCACTCATCTTGTGAAAAGTGTTTTTTGGGGAGTAGTTAAAAACTGCAACCAACATTGGTCTTTGATGCTAACTGCATTTCACTGGGTGCTAATATACAGTATTAAAATTTTTCAATACTTTTGTCTCAAATAAGGTTTTGTGAATCCTACCAGCCTTTTCAATTTCTTTGACTGATGGTTAAATATTTTAGAACAACTATAAGCAACTTTACTATGTAGGAATACTGTTTTGGCAATACCAGGACAAATTCTTACTGTGAAAGAATTTTGTCTTTTGAATATACTGTAGTGCTACTATATTTATGTCAGGAACTACATCATGAGGCTTTTAGGGGTATCAGTATCTTTCACCCAAAAAAAAAAAAAAAAACTGGTCTAGAATTATTTTAAACAGGGTGTACAAAATTACAGACATCATTACTGGATAGATAACAGGTTAATACTATTTTGTACAGACAAAGGGATTAACCAAGGAATATTTTATATTATGACTGAACAAGCCAAATATTTGATTAATGTATTATTTAAGCTTCTAAAAACACACCACGATACCTCATCATCTGCATCTGTTAGGTCCTGATCCTCCTCATCCTGACTATAGGTGTCAGAATAAATGGACTCTACTTCAAATTCCACACTAAAATTATCAGAGTTTGAGTCTTGACTAAACCAAGTCTCATCAGAATCCTCACTTCCAGAAGCATTTTCACCATCCTATAGTTTAGGAGAGAAAAAAAAAATGCATAAAAAAGTGTGTAAAACAACCAAACTATTAATGACCAGGCCGAAAACAAAAACTGTACTGTGCATGATATCCAAAATAAAATAAACAAATAAACAAAAAAAACACATGATAGGAACAGAATACAAAAGAAAATACTATTCTGAAATAAATAAAATAAACCAGGACATTTATACATCTAATTGGAAAATACTAGTATTAAAAAAATACTAGATTTTATATCTAAAATTAACAATTAAAACTGAGTTTTATAAAGGTGAACTGTTTAGTTTATCGTACCGGTTCCAAGTGAGAATCTGAAGAAGATATGCTGCTCACATGCTCTCTTTTCAAGCCGCCAATCACACACCATGAGAGACTGTCATCGAACGTTAGTGAGATGCTGTCCGATTTATGCCTCTTTCTATGGGGTTCACACTGCTCATCATTTACCGAGGTGTCTGTTAAGCAATTTTTTTAAATAATGAAAATACTCTGCGAAAGACTACTATACTCCAATACACAATACTATACCAGCCATAACATCAGGGAAAAAAATGAAAATCATACATTAAACCTTCCATTTCTAACTGAATGAAAAATTAAACACATAATTGTTCAAATATTCACTGAATATTCATGTATCAATTTATACAGAAAAAATGTAAAACAAAACACTGCAGCTCAAAATATGAAAGATATGCATGACACATTCTATTTACCTTTAAAAAAAGAAACTGACATAAGGGAGGAAAAATAAAGAAAATGCTTGGGTAAGTGTCACAGTCTGTTCCAACTATTCTTTAAGAGAGAGGGTTTTTAACACAAGAATTACCAAAGCTTACGAAAAAACTCGTAAATCCGGACCACCTTAAATCAGCTTGCACCGCTACATCAACATATTTTGTCTTATAAATGTGTCAATAAGCCCAAGCAGCCTGCTATCCCATCCTCCCACTGCCACAGAAACGGCAAAAACATCTCCCAGCTCAAGCCTTGTTTATCAGGGAGTCGGGTACCTAGAGTTGTATAGGCTAAAAAATGTAATTATTTGGAACACATGCATTTCATGTGTGTTCAGTGTCTATAAAGATCTATGAAAGTGTAGGATGACAGAAAAGGCAAGAAATGTTGAACATATACCTAAAAGACAAACTTTTTTCATGTTTTAGTACTAACGACATAATTTTGTCATGAAGCGTATAATGTGTGAAGACTGTGCTTTTAGTCACGGCTTCTATGGCAGTACCGGCGACCTTTTGAATAGGAGGCAGCAGTTCTTAGCGCTGTACTACCAAAGAAACCATGACAAAAAGCCACACTAACCCGATTTCTTTTTCTTCGGTTATAGTCTTGAATAAAAGCGCACTTGTTCGGTTATATTTGCACCTTTTATGAAAGTGCTTATTTGATATATGGGGTATGTTATAGCAGGTTGCTTGCTGCTTGGGCTTAGACACATTTACAAGATAAAAGACAGTGACGGAGAGGTGTGAGTGGATTTAAGGTGGGCCGGATTTAAGAGTTTTTTTCATAAGCTTTGGTAATTCTAGTGTTAAGAAATCTACAGAAGTTGCGACACCAGTGCAAATCATTTATTTCAATTTGCAAGGCTTCATTTACTTTAATTACTGCAGAACATCTGTAGGTTGTAACCTACTAGTTGTTCCCTGAAGGTGGCCCATTTGTAAAATTCTGAAATTTTCTTTTTTCAGTTTTTGCAAATCAAAACTTTAAATTTAAACCTCTGACAGTTTATTGCTTACTTTTTCACCTTTTCAGGTCATTCATCATTCATTTCAACTAATTAAATTTAAAGGCAAACTGTAAAAACAGGTGTTCTAAAGACCAACAGTGTATATACTTTAGCCTTTGTGATAATTTTGAAAAAACAAAGACCAGCTGACACCAATGAAGTGTAGACTATGCACGTAATATGCCAACAAATTGTCAAATTCTGTCATGCACAGTAATGCATTTGTGTTGCATTTCGGGCATTACCGTTAATAGTGCTTGCCTGCTCATTATAGCATTTGCAAGTATTAATCTAAGGTTTTGTTTTTTAATAATCACAGTTGTCAAATGTACTGAGTAAAGTGAATTTTTTCCTTGCATGCAATACAAACATTCAACACGTCACCATTCTCCAGCATCATGACAGACAAGACTGCATTAGTTATTTCATCCATCCAACCATCAGTTTTGTTTTCTCCTACTTATGTCTGAGTCATGGGTGCAGCAGCCTAAGCAATGATTCCCAGATATCACTCTTTCCTGACACTTCTTTCAACTACATACATGGGGATACCAAGGTATTCCCAGGCCAGGCAAGAAATATAATCTCTCCAGCTTGCCCCGGATCTATTCCAAGTATACAGTGGGTATAGAAAAGAATCACCCCTTCGAAATATTCCTATTTTTTTGCTTTACAGCCTTAAATGAAAACACACAAACCAATATTTTTTCCAGCTTCACTTACTCAATGCAATCTATAACATCCAAGTGAAAGATATCACAGCTACAGTTCAGAAGAATAAAAAAAAAAACAAGAAATACTGAGATTAATAAAGGATCATTCCCCCCCCCCCCCCATTTGTAAACTCAATCAGGTGTAAGTAACCCCCATTTCCATTGCAGACCATGGTTACTGGCTTCCACCTGTGATTCAATTGTAATCAGTGTGATTAGTGACGCAAAAAAACAAGCTGTTCCTGGAGCATTCCCTTGCTTGGTAGTGCAACTGACAGCTAACAACTGACTATGGGTGGCAAGCCACTTTCAAAAGATCTCAGTGATAGAGTTGTGGACAGACACAAGGCAAGAGACGATACAAAAAAAAATCTCAAAGGCTGTACCAATTCCAAGGAGTACAGTAAAGTCCATAATAAAGAAGTGGCAAGTGTTTGGTACTACTAGAACGCTCCCTGGATCCGGCCGTCCCTTCAAACTGGATGGAAAAGCAAGGAGGAAACTAGTAAGAGAGGGTGCCAAGAAGCCAATGGCCACTTTCAAGGAGTTACAGGATTTTACGGCAAAAAGTGGCCATTGTGTGCACGTTACAACAATTTCACAAGCGCTCCACAATTGTGGCTTGTTTGGGAGGGTCACAAGGAAAAAAAACACTTCTCAAGAAAGGCAACATTAAGGCTTGTTTGAGCTTTGCCAAAACGCACCTTGAAGAGTCTGATGTCAAGTGGGAAAAGGGTCTTATTATTTGGCCTCAATACCAAAGAGTACACCTGGCAGAAATCCAATGCAGCTCACCGTCCACAACACACCATACCTATAGTAAAGCACGGAGGTGGCAGCATCCTATTGGGAGGGTGTTTCTCTGCCATAGGGCCTGGGGCTTTCGTTAGGGTAGAAGGAAAAATGGATGGGGCAAAATATCAGATTCTTGAGGAAAACCTGCTACCCTCTGCCAGAAAGTTGAAGATGGGCAGAATATTCACCTTTCAACACGACAACAACCGAAACATACAGCAAAATTGACCACACAGTGCCAGAAGGAGAAAAAACAATGTCCAGGTGTGGCCTAGTCAGAGCCCAGACCTAAATCCCATTGAAAATCTGTGGAAAAATTTGAAGATAGCCGTCCACCAACGCTCACCATCCAATTTGACTGAACTTGAACAGTTCTGTAAAGAAGAGTGTGCAACTATTGCTCAGTCTAGATGTGCAATGCTGATACAGAAGTATCCCAACAGACTCAAGGCTGTCATTAAAGCAAAAGGTGGCTCAACAAAATATTGACATTGGGGGGTGATCCTTTATTAATCTCAGTATGTCTTGGTTTTGGATTTTTTATCATTTTTCTTAACTTTAGCTGTGATATCTTTCACTTGGATATTATTGGTTGCATTGAGTAAGTAAAGCTAGGAAGAAATATTTTGTGTGTTTTCATTAAAAAAAAAAAGGGAATATTTCAAAGGGGGTGATTCTTTTCTATACCCACAGTAACCCCTTCCAGTTGCACATACCCAAAACACCCGCCCAGGGAGCCATCCAGAAGACATCAAAATCGGATGCCTGAACCACCTCAGCTGGCTCCTTTCTATGCACTGGAGCAAGGGCTTTACATTGAGCTCCTCCTGAATGTCTGTATTTCTCACCATAAGGCTGTGTCCTGACACCCTGTAAAGGAAGCCCATTTTTTCCCCACTTGTATTAGCGATCTACTTTTTTCAGTCAATACCCACAGTTCAGAAACATAGGCGAGGGTAGGAATGTAGATCAGCCAGTAAATCGAAAAGTGTCGCCCATCAGCTCTGCTGCTTCTTCACCATGACTGCCCATTACAACGTCTGCGTAACTGCAGACATTGCTCCAATCCACCTGTCGATTCCCTGTTCCCTTCTTCCCTCATTTATGAACAAGACCCTGAGATACTTATAAACTCTTCCGCTTGAGGAAGCACCTCATCCTCAACCCGGAAAGGGCACTCTACCTTTTGCTGGCTGAGAACCATGAACTCTGACTTTGAGGTGCTAATTCTCTTCCCTGCCGATTCACACTCTGCTGCAAACTATCCCAGTGCAACCACATCCAGCAGGACCACATGTTTCATTAAAAAAAAAAAAAAAAAAAAGAGATGTGACACTGAGGCCACCGAACTAGACACCTTATACTCTTTGGTAGCTCCTAAAAATTCTGCCCATAAAAAATTATGAACAGAAACGATGACAAAGGGCGGCCCTGGGGGAGTCCCATACCACCAGGAACGAATCTGACATAATGCTGGCAATGCGAACCAAGCTTTTGCTCTTGGTTGTACAGGGACCAAATAGTCCAAAACAGCTTGCCAGCAGGACACCCCAAAGGACATGGTTGTATGCCTTTTCAACGTCCACAAAACAAATGTAGTCTGGTTGGGCATACTGTCATGAACTTTTCTGAATCCTTAAGGTTATTAAAAAAAAAAAAAAAAAAGCTTGCTCAGTGTTCTACACCTAGGATGAAATCCGCATTGTTCCTCCTGAATATAAGGCTCGACGAACAGCCAGATCCTCCTTTCTTGAACCCTGACATAGGCCTTTCTACGGAGGCTGAGAAGTGTAATCCACCTAAAGTTGGAACACACCTTCTGGGTCCCCTTTCATAAAGACAGGGACCACCACACCAGTATTCCATTTCAGAGGCACTGTCCCCAATCTCCATGCAATGTTGTAGAGGTACGTCAGCCAAACATCATCCAGAGCCTTAAAGAACTCAGCCAAAAAATGAATGAATAAATAAATAAACCTCAGTAACCAGCTCGAGTGAAGTGCAAGTCCACCTCTCTGAATCCCACACTCCATCCCTGCTATAAACCACATGGGCAAAGCGCTTCTTCTCTCTCCTGTGTCACCTTACAGTTTGCCAGTATTGCTTGGAGTCCTGACAAAGGTATTTTCAAATGGCCTCACTAAACTCCTCCTATAGTGTAGTTTATGCTTTCTTATTGGACTTCATAAGTGATTGATTTTGTAGTTGTGTCATTGGATCTAGGACAGTATGTTTTGAAGGGCTGGGCTATTTACTGATCACTACCTGGTTATGAGTTGGATCAGATGGCATGCGAAGATGCTAGACAGCGCATTCTGACATAAACAGAGCCCTATACACACCTGCCCCGATATGGAGGACTTCAGTTTGATCCGCCAGATGAATTTCTAGTTATTTCAGATAACTTAAAATGTGTACTAGTGATGATTTACAAAAATGCTATTCTTGCATGCAGGGATGTGTAGGCTGTGAACCTAAGATTAAACTGAAGAAAAAAAACAATAAAATATTAAACCAAGAATAGGGTTTCACTATTACCCCTTTACTGGATGCCTTAAATTACAGTTAAAAACAGAACAGCACTTTAGGAGCACCAAATGTGGTCTCAGTATCAACTCCCCTGCATACAGCCACATTACTAACAACCTTGGAAGTACATAAAAAATACCTCAATGCCACCAATTCCAAAACCAAAATGTTTTTCATTAAATTTTAGGCTGTGTATTTATATATTAATGCTCAAATGACTACACAAACATTGATGTATCCACCAAGCCTGGATTTGAGCAGAGCTAGAGGTTGCATTTCTTTCAACTACTTTTTCTCAATATGCTTCAAGTGTATGGCAACTAGGAATGACTTAAACAAGGCAATGTATTTATTTATATTTTTATAATATAATTGCTTATATTCATATTCAAAACAATGCAATTTTTCCCCAGAGTTCTATAAAAGATTATAGGTGATTTGTCATCTCATAATTTCAGTTCTGACCACCTACTTGCATAAAAAGGAAAATGTACATTGAAAGAATGAGACATGCTATGGTCCATGGAATCCCAGTCCCGATTCCCATCTCTACCACAGACTCTAACTACTGATTTTTTTATTTTCTAGTTTGAGATATTTCAACTCTGATATATCAATAAGACATCCATTTTCATCTTTCCTGATCATTTAACACCTTAAGCCACTTACTCAGAAGCTTAAAATTATCCTGCACTATTTAAAATAAATTAAGTTTGACACATAATGGGATTCAAATCCAACTAAAGTGTGGTATTATGGAATTTATTAACTCTCTAGAGGCAGACTTATTTTGGTCATGGCTATAGGACATTTTTTTCTGTGGTAGATCACTTTTTAGATGTCAAACCAATTTACATATAAATTATGTAAAAGTAAACTAACAAATAGTAATATTCTATGCGTGATCATTTTGGTTTAAAAGCCATTTGCAAACATTGATAAAATCACACTGCAATACATGCTACAAGGAAGACATTTTTTTCTGCCCGTTGCTACAAATTAGTCACATTTCAGATTTTTGTTCTCATAGGAGGCTGGAAAATAATGTTCAGTTAGCCAAATTTGCCTAGAGAAGACTGTGTGTGTATATTGATGTTCCCTATCATTACACTGCCAGTTAAGTCCCACCTATATTTACAACGCTTAATAATCCTTCATCATTCTTTGTTGTGGGTTTTATTTTGAGAAACAGGAATGTGACAATAACCCACCACGAGAATAAAGAAAAACATTGTTACTGTGTAAAAACAGTGACTGCTGGAAATTAGTGTTAGATTGTAAGGAAAATGAATGCCCAATCTTTAAAACTAATGGCATTTTCTGTCATCTCAAATCACAAGCAGCAACATTGTGATACACAAGGCTTTTTTCCTTCCATGACCAACTAAAATGGTATTATTTCATATGACAATAATGACTGAAACAACAAACACTTAAAAATAGACACAGACTGAAATCACATAAACAAACATGTCAGCTCTGAAAACAGGTCAGTTCGGACACTGAAACAGCTAAAGTCAAGTTACTTGCTTTTCATAAGCTTATAACATCCTGCAATTTTGCCAATTTCACATATAAAAACACAAGAAAATACCATTGCCACTAATTTACTTACATTTCGATGGCAAACCCCTCCCCCACAAGGCTACAACCAGAAACAAGAAGTACTTTGCATTAGAGCCAACATGAAAGCAGACATATATGCAAATGATTAAGGTTTCACAACTATTATTGCCACAACTGCCCTTCAAACAATGACTGCGATCTCAGGAGACTTGGTGATAGAGCACAGAGCACACCAATATTGCCCAATTAATGGTGACAAAAAAAAAAAAAAAAAAAACCCACAGTGGTCTATGGGTGACCCAAAATGTCAGATATACTCATTTTACAGGACAATGGTTGGAGGATTGATTCCCTGTCTACTCAGAGGGATCTGGAAGGACAAAATGGCTCACCACAAAAAGAGGATCAGTTTGTGCAATAGGCTATCATATTGCCTAAGCCATCACTAACTCACATTCCCAAATATTTAGGGCATGTTACCCAGCACTGGGATAACCCTTGAAGAACACAATAATACAGTAAACCAATATTTATTCTGACACAGGCATAAAATAAGTCAAATAATGAATTTGAATTGTGTGTAACCAGCAGTCATCTTGTTACCTACATTGAAAGAAAATACTGTATTACAGCTGAATATATGTTGCCCACTGATGATATGCAATGCAATAAAAATGCAACAAAGTATGTTAAGTGCAATTTAGCTTCTAGAATATTTTGAACCATAATAAGACCAGGAAAATATGAATTTATTTTCTACAAGTACAAAAACTGTTGTGAACAAAAATAAAAGGGGCTTTTCAAATTGCTCACCTGATTCACTACTCCTGCGGCGTCTCCATCCAGAGGCAGCTGCATTGCATAGCTCGGTAGGAGTGTCAATATTTGGCATGGAGGCACCTTGCTCAGCTTCAGTCTTCACAAATTAAAATGAAAGCAAGAAATATTTTACATTCACATATACTTCCAAAGCATTAACATTTTTAAAATGTGAAATGGAAAACTAATTTATTTCACCCTGATATGAAATTATTATTTAATTAAAAGATGTGATATTAATTTTCATCTAATAAGTTCAATACTTAAAGGTGACCACATCCTACAGGACTTTAGTGCCTGCGGGATTTCATTTCAGCAATGCTGGAATGTCCTGCAAATTGTTATCAAAAGTTATAAGTTTGAAAACACAAGATAGTAAAATAGTTGTACTCTAATTTTTGAGAACTAACACCAGGAACTTGTTCTTGATTAAGAGATTAAATATACATTTAAAAGCAATAGTATTTAAAGCTACTGTGTTATATGTTTACAATGCAAAGAAAACAAAGTTTGCTATGTACACATGGTACAATTTTTATTTGCATATCTCCTTAAAACAGTTAATAAAAATACATTACTCAAAAATAAACATACATAGCATGCACACAACATATGTTCTTAAGATTAACTATTTAGCAACCTTTCAACCCTATATATACACACATACCCATAACTAGTGGGTAGAACTATTCCTGAATTTACTGGTGCAAGTTCCATTGGTCACAAGGAAGGGGTAAGAAAAACATAAAAGTACATGCTTACCTCTTGTCCTTTGTCCTTTTCATTTTGGTGAGCATTTATTAAAGGCTTGGAGATATCTATGGAAGATAACAAAACATCAAAGTAATAAAAATGCATTAATTAAAACGTTCAACAGTTTAACCATGCTGACAATGCAACATTTAACAAGGACACACTATAAAGCATATTTACTAAGAGCTTTGAAACAAGGAATTAAGATGTGGCAACATTAAGGTCACAGGTCAAAAAGCAACTGCATAGCAGCAATGATTCACTAATTAATTATAATACTCCTGATTTACATCAAAACTCTGTGGAGTTAAACCTAAAAAACCATTCTCCTTATTATTCAGGAAAAAAACTGTTGAAATGGCAATATCCAATCCTGTCTTTATCAGAAAACTTAAATTATAATGTAGTATACACACAATGACTGGGAGAACTTGGGTGCCTCCCTGTGAAAAGTATGTAAATTATGTAACCAATCACTTTAACAACGACTACAACTAATCTACCTTTTATATACAAACTTGGATAATTTAATGCAAACATTTTTTTTCTCAGAAACCAGTATTAAATCTTTACCTGTGTTTTTAACAGCTGTCAGGTTTTTTGAAATCATTGCATACAGAACTCTGCAAAATAAAAAGTTTGTGCTACTAAGTTTTTGTTTTTTTAAATATTGCCAACAATTGGGTCAACCACTAAAATAAGTAAAAGCAATAATAAATAAAAGGCATAAACAATAAACATAACTTTAAAAGACAATGTGTAAGTAGGTGTCTTCAACTAAAAGCATACAAAAAAGCAGGTTATCTTTAGGTTGTACATGCACCTACTTTTTACAAAACATAAAGATGCCCTAATGATAAACTCATGTGTACCTATTGACAAATGTGTACTGAAGGTAAAGGGACTAATTTGATTCTGATGTGCAATTCACCAATAGATGTCCTTTTTAAAATATTTACTTTCAGAATGCTATTTTAAAATGCATATTTTAAGGCCTAGAGGCTGCTTTCATTCCAGTGCTCACAGCACATTCCAAATAAACAAAAATACTATACATTAATGTAAGTGTGTCAATTTTAAATCTTGTATGTTTAATCACTTTTACAAGCTTTTCTGATATGTTTGCTCTCTTATATAATTGCATATTCCAGACAATATGCCATTTTTCATTTGTGTATTACAAGTACCGTGGTTCTTTAACAGAAAAGCTGTGCACGCCCAAAACATCTCCAAGAAGATCATTAGAGCAGTGGACTATGTGTTGCTGTTTCTTGTCATACAGCTCTTTTTCCATGATGTATTGCCCAAGGTAAAACATGACCTAAAATGCACACATAAATTGAAAAAATAAGCAAACATAAGGAGAGGCCACCAGGAGATGTGTCTATCAAAAACGACAGGAATTAAGACGTCACTGCCATCTAAATTACCTCTTTCATTGTAAAAATCTCTTTGTCTGCCCCAGCCTGCTGCAATAGTGTGTGAAGCTGCTGTTTTGGTTTCACCTACAAGCAATGGATTCGTCAGTTTAACCCAAATGGAAAGTAAGCAGAAAAACATTAACAATTTAACTGAATGTCAAAACTTACAAGTTTTTCACCATCCATGGTATTCATTGTAGAGCTGCTTAAACAGTTGCCAGCAGAGTCTGACATTCTTATTGTCTGCCAGAAATAGATACATTTAGTCAAAAATAAATAAACAAATCTGTTCAAAAGAAAACACAGGATAATTCCTATGAAATCTCACTGACGTTTTCAGGAGTCCTTTAAAAAAAATTAGGCATCATCCAATTCTATACTTAATGTATACTCAATACATAAATTACGTTCTTACCTTGTGCAGTAAATAGAATACATATATAACTTAATCTGAACTGTACATAAAGTGCATCAGGACGACGGTAGCTAATTTGACAGTCTGCTTGGCCCCGACGAAGAGCAGTGTGCAATTTAAAGCTGCAGACGGGGCATGTCAGGGCGACTCTCCGGGCTGGGCGCTCATTGCGTACTCGGCGGCGTGGGGGCGGAGTCTGACATGTAGCTGCTTGAAGCGCTGACTCACGACACCAAAGGGCACGCGCTGCGCGTGCACCGCGAGCCGTGCCTCGACTTGTCCGCATCGACTCTGCACTCCACAGGCAAACGATGCCAAGAAAGTCGGGAACTGGCGGCTGGACTACTCATCTCTTAAAACGGGGCCCTCCTACCGTTGCGCAAGACAGTCTCCTAATTTATATATACACACACACCCACCCGTCTACAACCAACAAGGGAACACGGCGACGTCTGGAAGTACTGTACCATATTGGCGACACTTCACATCCAAAGGAGGACCAGGTACCTTGAGATTAAAGACTGACATCAATTATAAGCATGCAGTCACAAAATGCGACTAGATGGACAAAATCCCTCAAGTAGCCAAAAACTGCCGCCTTGATTATTTCGTGAATGACGCACAGTTTATACTTTAAAAAAAAAAAAAGCACAAATGGAAAATATAACAAAGAATGCCTTGGCAGTACAATCAGTTCAAGTTATTATTATACATATAAATGCACAAACGCAAAACAAATTAGAAATCTCCAACTTTGGCACTTACACCCCTTTATACTGCTGAAATCTTTCTTTGTCCATTGTAGTTTATGTTGAAGCCCCATGTCTGGCTGACAGAGAGATACATACTTTGACTGGAGTACAGAACATGCAGTCTAAGTGCACAACTATATCTTAGTTCTGTCCTTATAACTGTTAGCTTTAAAAAGACACGGTTATCAATACAACCTTCTAAGCTACTGACATCTACAGGATTTGGTTATAAAGAAAGCAGTAAAGCTTATTTACCTTCCAAAATATTTTAACACAATTTTAGCACTATCTACCGTTTTGATCGGTGATTGGTTACTTGCACTTAAATCCAATCCACGCCCCATCACACACAAGCCAACGATTTTCATTTTTCCCTACATGCATCTTTGTAGAATGAAAAAAGTCAATTAATGCAGCAAGAAAACTCCTCACAACTATTAAAATTACTGAAATACAGTAAATGCACAAACATAAGCAATGCCTATTCTTTCTAACCAGGTACAGACTAGCCTCAAACACAATTAGCATCTTCTCTATGTGACATCCATTAAAAATAGAGAAAATTGAAAGCAACGGTTTAATAAAAAAAAAAAAAAAAGCCCTGAGTTAACATTCAAC
Source organism: Polypterus bichir lapradei (assembly GCA_026402145.1). Lineage (NCBI taxonomy): Eukaryota > Metazoa > Chordata > Cladistia > Polypteriformes > Polypteridae > Polypterus > Polypterus bichir. The sequence continues at coordinate 31,344,372 of JANRMT010062793.1, forward strand.
ATTTACTGGGTTGACTATGTCTTTTATAGCTAGCCTACAAGGTTCAGGCAAAAAAAAGGACTAAATTTCAGGATTAACATTCCTTGTAACGTTCAATGCAGGACTAAGAGCCACAAGGCAAGAACCGAGCTGTCATGAATATAAGAAAACAATGCACTTTTTTGAAAGAAGAAAATTGGGGTCGGAGAGTGTGAAAATTAACCTGACTCTGCATACTGAAAACAGAAGCAAAGGGCCGATAGTCCTCACATCACAGCAGTCAGATCTATTTGCAAAAAGGGATAGGCCAGGGGCTACCTATGGTATTACCTCATCACCTTAGCCATCACACCACACAGTCATGAAGTTTATTGTAACACTGAAACAAAACCCCGTATTCCGTGACGCTAACAGAAGTAAGATGGATAGTCTGGCACAGCGGCTTAGGCTTTCACAGTCAAATCCCGGGATGCTGTGTCCAAATCCTCCTGTTGACACTGAGAGCATAAGCAAGTCACCTCATCTGCCTGTGCTTCAATTGAAAAAACAAAAGAAATATAACCAATTGCATCTCAAATGCAGTAAATCGCCTTTGTGAAAAGCGTCAGCAAAAAGTGTAATAATAGTAATAACAAGTTTTTAAATATATATATATTTTTATCAGTATGCTGCTGCTGGAGTATGTGAATTTCCCCTTGGGGATTAATAAAGTATCTATCTAATGAGGCATATTAGGTACCTTTCAAAACTTGACAGCATCGGCCACGTGGCCGCTTCCCTAACGTGCTTCTTTCAATTTTAATAAAAATCAGTAGCGTTGGACTTGATTGGAAAACAAAATTGCACACACTTATTTTATGAGGTCCACCATTCTAAATAAACTGTATATCTAACAATAAGAGGAAACAACGCGCATAATGTGGAGAGTACGCGTCTAAAGTGGGGTTGTCGCTGTCACACGCTAGTCCAAGCTGTAATCTAAACCTGCCACAAAGCCTGAGCTCTTCGGCCAGTCAGTAGTCGATAAAAGATTCTAAACTAAAAAATAAACCTGTGACAAAAGAGAAAGTGTGCTACATATCTCTTTAGGGGAATAATAAACAATGCAAACATTGCAGGGGGCGCCTAGGGGGGGTCATTTTTTTAATAAGAACGAATGTCACACTAAGAGGAAAAAAGGGTTAACTTTACAAAGATCGCTTTAGCCTTCAAATGAAATACGGAGGACTTCGAGGATCCACCTCTGATTTAATATAATGTTTCTCTTACCTTTTTCATGCCGGTCTTGTTTTGAGCCATTTCCTTTCACTCTTGGGTTGTTCTCTGTACAATGCTACAGGCCATGTAGTCACCGAATTTGGATATAACTATGACAACACGGAACAAATCACGAGAGCTGCACGAAAAAGCCACGCGTATGCATTAAATGCAGCAATTTTCTAATGTGCACAGCGTAATTCTAAGGTACTGGACAGCCGGGGGACATCCGAGCAACAGTCGTTGACAAGAGACCACCTCGAACGGGTCGAGGAGGTATATCACACAATACTAAAATGCTCATCCAACTACTTTCAAATTATACCCGGCCGATTTATAGTTGGGAAAAGGTTAACCTTTACACGTATAACAAGGAAGGGAAATCAGAAGCACAAGGAGAAAAACAAATGGAAAGACAGCGACATTTGATAACGCAAACACCAGCGCTGACAATATGTATGCAGCATGAAGACTGGACTCCCGAAAGTTCCCAAACTATTTCATTTGACACCCCAGAGTGCATTTATCGTTTACCCGATCTTAATTGGTCTCTAAATACATTTGAAAAATACTTTCTAAGCACTCCTTTAAATCAAAATCGTCAGATCAAACAAAAGTATGCATCCGCTTGTAAAGACAACAAACAAATACATTTGAAATATAAAAAACACTCACTTTGGCAACTTCTTTCCGAATTCTCTAATGTTTAAAGCATCAGCACCCAGAGCAAACTCGTACCTGCGTGTTCCCTCGGCTTGTCCGAGATGTGTTGGGAAATTCTAAGGTCTCATAGGCCTTGCAAATATCCAAACCACGTCGTTTCACTTTTTCTTTTGTAGCTCATGCGCAAATGATAGGTAGTAGCGAATCATAATCACAGATACGCAAACATCTGCTATCTTTTCTCTAATAGTAATAAAAAATGAAGAAAAAAAGTCAGTCGAAAGGCACAACCAACATATTAAGAGGCCTACATTAAACGGGAAGTTTTACAACCTCGCACGTTGCGGAGCGCATGCGCAGATTGTGTAGCGCCAATTTGAAACAAACTAACAATAGAATGAGACAGTTTGTGTCTACAGCGCCACCACGGCGGGCGGGCGGCCAAAATAAGAAACTACACCGTCAGTCAGACCGCCATCCTGAGTCAACACTGGGCACGCCGAAGGATTATTTTGAGATATCCTTTTAAATCAATATATTCTGTGTTTTGTATCATTTTAATTTTGTATTGCTTTGATTTATTAATCGCATATTTTCTATAAACACAACCTACAGCACACATTTTCGGCCATACGTTATCTGATATTATTATATTAAATAAACTTTATTAATCTTAAATATAAGATTATAAGTAGTATGTGATGTTGGAAGGAAGGAAGCATTGATTTGCCTGATAGCAGTGGGCAGAAACACCGTGATGGAATGAGGCTGCGACTAAAAATGTTCCAAGAAAGTGCCTCCCGGAGGAGATGAAGGGGATTTTTTCATTATGCCATTCAGTTTTGCCACCATCCTCTTTTCCATGGATTTACTAGTGATGAAACAGACCTTCTTGAAAAGTTTTTCAGGTAATATGCTAATTTTAACTCATGTTGCTTCCAAAGGAGACTGCAGCATAGAATACCACACTGGCTACTATGGACTGGTAAAACATTTCTAGCAGCACTTGCTGCACACATCAAAAGAGCAACATCTCTTTGGGAAGTTCAGTCTTCTCTACTCCATCTTGTACAGCACCATTGTGTTGTCAGACCAGTCCAGCTTGTTGTTCAGGTGAACCCCAAGGTATTTATAGCTCTGCACCACGTCCACATCCTCCCCCAATTGGTGACTGGTCCCAGAGGCTCTTTGGCATGTCAAAGTCCATCACAAACTTGAATTTATCTTTACAGGGTAATGGGGAACCGAAACCTGTTGAGTTGTCATTGTCCACACTGGAACAAATAACATAAGTAATGGTAGAGACAGTCAGTTCTGTGATTCAAAATAAACAGGTGCTAAGGGAAGGAGCAGAACTGGCAAGGTGGTCACTTCAGAATCTCTGTCCATGTAATGCACCAGGCCAGGTAAGATATGTGGAGATTAGAAGGTTTAATATGTGGACCAGATCTTGGTGTAGGATAGAGGGGTACAGGTTTATGGGGACATTGGGGTGCCTTTGGGAATAGATAGGATGTACACTGCTGTAATAGGCTGCATTTTAAGTGGTGTGTATTGGGAATGGAAGTTATATCAGATAACGTATGGCCGAAAATATGTGCTGTAGGTTGTGTTTATAGAAAATATGCGAATAATAAATCAAAGCAATACAAAATTAAAATGATACAAAACACAGAATATATTGATTTAAAAGGATATCTCAAAATAATCCTTCGGCGTGCCCAGTGTTGATTTAGGATGGCGGTCTGACTGATGGTGTAGTTTTTTATTTTGGCCGCCCGCCGTGATGGCGCTGTAGACACAAACTGTCTCACTCTATTGTTAGTTTTTTTCAAATTGTATTGGTAAGGTGTAATAGTGTTAGTACTAATCATATTGTGATGTGAAAGAATACAATGGGATTCTTATTTAAATGATTTAGATAAGGATATAAGTTACAAGCTGGTTAAGTTTGCAGATACCAAGATAGGTGGATTAGCAGATAATTTGGAATCTGTTATATCATTACAGAAGGATTTGGATAGCATACAGGCTTGGGCAGATTTGTGGCAGATGAAATGTAATGTCAGTAAACGATTATTACAATTATTACAAATATTACAGGGTGGCACGGTGGTGCAGTGGGTAGCGCTGCTGCCTTGCAGTTAGGAGACCCAGGTTCGCTTCCCGGGTGTTTGCATGTTCTCCCCGTGTCTGTGTGGGTTTCCTCCGGGTACTCCGGTTTCTTCCCACAGTCCAAAGACATGCAGGTTAGGTGCATTGCCGATTCTAAATTGTCCCTAGTTTGTGCTTGGTTGGTATGTGTGTGTGTGTGTGTGTACGTCCTGCCCGGGATTTGTTCCTGCCTTGCACCCTGTGCTGGCTGGGATTGGCTCCAGCAGACCCCTGTGTTAGGATATAGCAGGTTGAATAATGGATGGATGGATGGACAAATATTACAAGTAGGAAGTAAAAATTTTAGGTTTGAATACACAATGGCCGGTCAGAAAATCGAGAGTACACCTTATGAGAAGGATTCAGGAGTCATAGTGGACTCTAAGCTATCAACTTCCCGACAGTGTTCAGAAGCCATTAAGAAGGGTAACAGAATGTTAGGATATATAGCACGATCTGTGGAGTACAAGTCCAAGGAGGTTATGCTCAACCTTTATAATGCACTGGTGAGGCCTCATTTTGAATACTGTGTGCAGTTTTGGTCTCCAGGCTACAAAAAGGACATAGTAGCACTAGAAAAGGTCCAGAGAAGAGCGACTAGGCTGATTCCAGGGCTACAGGGGTTTAATTATGACGAAAGATTAAAAGAGTTGAGCCTTTACAGTTTAGGCAAAAGAAGATTAAGAGGTGACATAATTGAAGTGTTTAGAATTATTAAGGGAATTAGTACAGTGGATTGAGACTGTTATTTTAAAATGAGTTCATCAAGAACATGGGGACACAGTTGGAAACTTTTTAAGGGTAAATTTTGCACAAACATTAGGAAGTTTTTCTTTACACAAAGAACAATAGACACTTGGAATAAGCTACCAAGTAGTGTGGTAGACAGTAAGACTTTAGGGACTTTCAAAACTCGACTTGATGTTTTTTTGGAAGAAATAGGTGGATAGGACTGGTGAGCTTTGTTGGGCTGAATGGGCTGTTCTCGTCTAGAGTGTTCTAATGAGACAGGAAACTCTGGGCAAGGGAGGGTGACACACACAAGAGCACCAAGGAAAGGCATAGGGGGGATGCTATGAGTCGCCTTCAAACCTAGGAAGTATTCACAAGAATACACATGATGTTTTCAAGGTGGATCTACCACTGGTGATAATCAAAAAGCAGACAGGTGGGGAGCAAGGTGTTTGAGAAGCGGGATTTATGGGAACACGATTGAGAGAGGAAGAGCCAGGCAACAGAAGTTGAGACACACAAGGACACTGAGGAAAGGCATAAAAAGAATGCTAAAGAAACACATAAGGTAAGAGATATCAAATATCTTTAAGTTTTTTCTATTACCTCAACAGTTAATGTAACTAGTAATCCATAAATATATATTGAAATACAGAACTACATTTTATTTAATAAAAAACAGAAATCAACTTATCTGAAGCAATCTTTATTGTATTCCTGTTTATAGCTGGCATATACAAAGAAAAAAGTACAAAACCCAAAACTCATCCAAAAGTTACAAAGGTAGAGGCAGTTGAAGAGTTACCCATATTTACAGACAAAGTTCTGTTCCTTACAGGCGTTTATTACAGTTCTTCAAAAATGTGAAGGAATTTACAGATACCAAACCGACATGAATGTACATTAGCACTTTCTTAAATCTATTTGCAATTAAGCATGCACATACTGTATATGGTGGGCCCCGTGTTCTATTAACTAATTTTAAAATGTAATCACAGCCTACAGTCTTGTGTTTGCTTTCAGATATCCTGTTCGGTACAATTAACGTTTATTCTGCATTACTGGCAAAATAAAATGTATATTTGATTAGGAAGACAGAAGTTTCAAGGTAAGATGGTTAGGCTCAGTAATCAAACATACAAACAGAAGCCAATTTAGCTTCACCAGTTCACCTACCTTGCATGTTTTTGGACAGTGGAAGGAAACTAAAGCACCTGGAAGAAACAAGAGGAGAACATGCAAACTGCACACAGGGAGAACCTGGGATGTGAATCCTGATGTCCTTGCTGCAAGGCAGCAGCACTGTCACTGCGCCATAAGTAAGTGAGAATTTTACTGTATTCTGTACACGTGACAATAATCATCCTATAAACCAGCTCCAGTTGAAAGACGATTTCACTGAACACGTTTCCTGAATAAGTTTTATCTGATCTCTGATTCTTTTTTCTAACACTATGTCAGCTCTCTTCATTGCCTTCCCCATTCTAGTGAATCACCCTTTCCTCCGTAGACTGAATAAAGCACACTTCTCTTCAAATCTGGAAAAATGTCCCATTCCCTGATGACTGAGTGGCACAAGTCTTTTAGCCACACAGCTCCAAGAATTTCAGAAAAGCTTTCAGCATTTCCAGCATCACTCCATCCCGAGTCTGCTGCTTTAGGGTTTTTTAATTTTCTTCATCAGCGGCCTCCACGTTTAAAAAACTTTCAGTAAGCTTTAGTCACTTTTTCACTTTCAACAGTATTGCTCCATTTGATTAGCCAATGTACTGTTCACATTTAGTAGCCCTGTTATTTTCAAGATGTTATTCACCCCATTACTATGAATTATGATATTCTCAACAGTTTTGTGCAACAATTCACATACACTGTCTCAACTTTCTTTTCCCATTTGCATCATAATTCAAATACATTTTCCTTTCCGTTTGTAATTCTGCAACTTAATTCACATTTCTACAAAATACTTTTCAGATTATATTTGCATAGTACCATTCTTCTGTATTTTTACAACTGTATCACTATAGAATAGCTAATTTACCCAGAATCACATCATGAGGTAAAAGGCTGAATTTATTTGTCAGTCTTGTGATCCCATCACATCAGAGAATGACAGATTTCTTTTTTGCCTTTCATGCATTAAATCTGATAGTTGGGGTAATCATTTAAATTTGAATAATTCAATCAAAAATATCAAATCATTTTTCATTTTAATGTGGTTGATTATCAGAAATTATTACAGTTAGAAAAAATATAAAGTTATTTGTCTTGATATAAACAACCACATCACCAAAAGCTGAAATTTTAATATGGGTATTGTGACAATAAAGAGTCCAGGATATCATAAAGGTTTGGGGCAGCCACCTGTATATTGCTTTTCCCGGCTGCAAAAGTCGAAATAAGTAGCATGATGTGCATAGAACAGAGTCCAGAACAGAACTGATCACAAGAGACAAAGACGGAGGCTTTAAAGGCCCATATAGGCAGTGACGTCATCAAAAAGGCCGGAATCAGAAGTGATGTCGTCTGGACTGGAAGTGATGTCAGCAAAGGGACCAACACTGGAAGTGATGTCTTCTGAGGCGCCGGAACCTTGCAGGATTTCCCGGGAAAGGTCCGTAGGGAACTGAGAAAGACAGTCAGCGCACTCTGCCGCCCCCTGGTCGGATGTTTTATTACAATTACTCAGACTGTTTAGTTGCCTCCTACTCGCACGTGTGTGACAGTATACTGATCAAGAAAATTAAAGATCAGTTAACTTGGGTTATGCTGAATATAAACAACTTAAATAACACCAGCTTTAATGAAAAGAGGAGAGTGTCATGAGTATTACTTTTAAACAAGATGTTTAAAGGGAACAATGCATACTGTATAAGCAGAGTTTTCACACAATCCTTAGTAAACAAATGGAACCAGTTGCCTGGCAGAGATATGGATAATAGCAGACGATTGTTTGAGAAACTAAAGATATAGTACAGTGTTTTACTGTGTTAGCCACTATGGATGAAATGAGAAGTCAAGCCAAATGACATCTTTTACTGGCTAACTAAAAAGATTACAATATCTAAACTTTTGAGGCAGCTCAGACCAATACAGCTTGACTGAAGAAATGGCCTGACTTGCCTCGAAAGTTTACATATTGTAATCTTTTTAGTTAGCCAATAAAAGGTGTCAATTCACTTGAATTCCCAGAAACACAAGATGAATTGGAACTGAAGTGTTACATTGCAGAGGAAGGTCAGTTTGTGTCAATAAAATAAAAATAGCTTTCAGTTCTGACCTTCTCCCATCCCAGACTGACCAAGTTAAAAACTTATTTTTTCTATCCTTCACAATGACACAAAAGAAGATATCAGCATCTTATCTTAAAAATTAAGCCCTGTTAGACTTTGCTCACCTAACACTATGTGACAAAGGAAAGTATCCAAATTGCTGACAAAAGGTGAAAATGTGCCACTAAAATGAAACAACATTTTTCTTAGAAGTAGTTTATAGGACAGGGCTAACGATTATTGCCACCATCTCCCAGCTCTACAGCCCTGGGTTCACATCTCGAAAAGGTTAGTGTCTTTTGTCGATAGAGAGGTTGATGGTCCCAGCTTTTAACTCAAGGGCTACGCACACTTCAAAACTCTTTTCATGGCAAAAAATAATACAAATCCACAATGTTAGGCTAAGGTGACTAAGCCAGGCAGCAAAGGTAACATCATCAGGCTCAATTTAATGGTCAGCTTGAGACTGAAGACAACAACAGTTTTGTGGCATTGATTTTGGAATACTGTATATTGTTCAAAGAGCAGAGCTGCAACAAATGCAGCAATCACGATGACTGTCAGGAACACAAATAAACAGGCCCAGCTTTATAACATGGCGTGACATCTAAATGACAAACTTACGTACATTTTCCTCAGGTTTTTTGTAACAATATTTGGTATATTTCCATTTGTAGTTAACAAAACCATAAACATATTGTGTAACACTTCTTCTCCATAATCTTCTTCTTTCAGCTGCTGCTGTTAGGGGTTGACACAGTGGATCATCTTTTTCCCATCTCTTCCTCTCCTCTGCATCTTGCTCTGTCACACCCATCACCTGCATGTCCTCTCTCACCACATCTATAAAACTTCTCTTAGGCCTTCCTCTTTTCCTCTTCCCTGGCAGCTCTATCCTTAGCATCCTTCTCCCAATATACCCAGCATCTCTCCTCTGCACATGTCCAAACCAATGCTATTTCGCCTCTCTGACTTTGTCTTCCAACCGTCCAACCTGAGCTGACATTCTAATGTACTCTTTTCTAATCCTGTCCATTCTCGTCACACCCAGTGCAAATCTTAGCATCTTTAACTCTGCCACCTCCAGCTCTGTCTCCTGCTTACTGGTCAGTGCCACCGTCTCCAACCCATATAACACAGCTGGTCTCACTACCGTCCTGTAGACCTTCCCTTTCACTCTTGCTGATATCTGTCACAAATCACTCCTGACACTCTTCTCCACCCACTCCATCCTGCCTGCACTTTCTTTTTCACCTCTCTTCCACAATCCCTGTTACATTGTACTGTTTATCCGAAGTATTTAAACTCAATCACCTGTGTCCAACTCTATTCCCTGGCTCCTCACCGTTCCTCTGACCTCCCTCTCATTTACACACATGTATTCCGTCTTGTTCCTACTGACCTTCATTCCTCTCCTCTCTAGAGCATATCTCCACCTCTCCAGAGTCTCCTCGATCTGCTCCCTACTGTCGCTACAGATCACAATGTCATCTGCAAATATCATCATTTAAGGGGACTCCTGTTTAATCTCGTCTGTCAATCTGTCCATCACCATTGCAAATAAGAAAGGGCTCAGAGCCAATCCCTGATGTAATCCCACCTCCAACTTGAATGCATCCGTCACTCCTACCGCACACCTCACCACTGTCACACTTCCCTCGTACATATCCTGTATAACTCTTACATACTTCTCTGCCACTACTTTCTCATACAATACCACAGTTCCTCTCGAGGCACCCTGTTATATGCTTTGTCCAGGTCCACAAAGACCTAATGCAACTTCCCTTTGACCTTTTCTATACTTCTCTATCAACACTCTCAGAGTAATCATTGCATCTGTGGTGCTCTTTCTTGGCATGAAACCATACTGCTGTTCACTAATCATCACCTCACTTCTTAACCTAGCTTCCACTACTCTTTTCCATAATTTCTTGATGTGGCTCATAATTTTATTCCCCTGTAGTTATTACATTCCTGCACACCCCCCTTATTCTTAAAAATCTGTACTAGTACACTTCTTCTCCACTCCTCAGGCATCCTCTCACTTCCCAAGATTCCATTAAACAATCTGGTTAAAAACTCTACTGCCATCTCTCCTAAACACCTCCATGCTTCCACAGGTATATCATCTGGACCAACGGCTTTTCCATTCTTCATCCTCTTCATAGCTGTCCTTATTTCCTCCTTCCTAATTCACTATCTCCACAACATCCAACCTCTTCTCTCTTTCTTTCTCTTCATTCATCAGCCTCTCAAAGTACTCTTTCCATCTTCTCAACACACTCTCCTCACTTGTGAGTATGTTTCCATCTTTATCCTTTGTCACCCTAACCTGCTGATCATCTTTCTCAGTTTGGTCCCTCTGTCTAGCCAATAGGTACAGGTCCGTTACAGCCTCTCATACAACTCATCATAAGCCTTTCCTTTAGCTTTCACCACCTCTCTCTTCACCTTGCGCCTTATCTCCTTGTACTCTTGTCTATTTTCTGCATCTCTCTGACTATCCCACTTCTTCTTCACCATCCTCTTCCTCTGTATACTCTCCTGTACTTTCCCATTCCACCACCAGGTTTCCTTTTCCTCCTTCCTCTGTCCAGATGTCATGCCAATCACCTTTCTTGCTGTCATCCTTACTATATCTGCTATAGTTTCCCAGCTGTCTAGTAACTCTTCACTGCCGCCCAGTGCCTGTCTCACCTCCTCCCTAAACTCAACCTTGCAGCCTTCCTTTTTCAACTTCCACCATTTGATCCTTGGCTCTGCCCTCACTGTCTTCCTTTTCTTGATCTCCAACGTCATCGTACAGACCACCATCCTATGCTGCCTAACTACACTTTCCCCTGCCACCACTTTGCAGTCTCCTTTAGACTGACCCTCATGAATAGGATGTAATCTGTGTGCATCTTCCTCCACTCTTGTACATCACCCTATGTTTCACCCTCTTCTTAAAATAATTATTCACCACAGCCATGTCCATCCTTTTCGCAAAATCCACTGCCAACTGACCGCCTTCATTCCTCTCCTTGACACCATACCTACCCATCACCACATTATCCCCTCTGTTCCCTTCACCAACATGTCCATTGAAATCCACTCCAATCATCACTTTCTGTCCCTTGGGTACACTGTTCATCACTTCATCCAACTCACTCCATTTAGACTCTTGTACGCACAATATATCAAAGTTCCTTCCCTCCATCATATCATCTAACTCTCTCCCCTTACTAGTCATACTGCTAACATTCCTACCCTCACCTGTGCTCTTTTTACCTTCCTTTTCTCCCCTTGCCTCTGGACATGCCTTCCCCCTCTTCTTCTCCAGCCACACTGTAGCCCAATTTCTGGCAGCACCCTGTTGGCTAACAGTATTGGTGGTGGTCATTGTTAACACGGGGCTCAACTGATCCAGTATGGAAATCTGTGTTGTTGTCCACATATTGATCTGGCAAAATTTTACACCGGATGCCCTTCCTGATGTAACCCTCCGCATTTATCTGGGCTTGGGACCAGCATGAAGAAACACACTGGTTTGTGCATCCACTGTGGCTGGGTTAGCTACACATCCTTCACTCAATTCACAATTTTTATTAAAAGGTCTTAAGGAGCTGGAGTATACTCAGCCAGCTTCAGGCACAAGACAGGAACCTATCTGCCTTGGGGAGCATATTAGCTCATCAAAGAACACTCTTCAGTGTATAGTCGCAAATACCTGGCCAATTTAGAGTCAACAATGAATCAAACATACACATCTTGGAGATATGGGTGAAACAGGAGTACCTCTGTAAAAATCACGTGGACTCAGACAGAACATTCAATTGCCATTCCAGGAGTCCCACTAAGGTGTCAAAGCCAAACACTGGGATATTAATGCCAAAATATACTTTTACAAATAATATACAAAGAATGCCTCTTAATTTTTCTGTAGTCAAGATATTTAACCAATTATAAAACTTTTCTGACAGGCATCACAGTGGTAGGAGGATAATGATGAAGCACAATGATGTTCAGGGGCGTTGGACTATATTTCTAGTGAGGTCTGAAGGTTCTGCCCATTTATATTGGCCTTTTCCACACTTTATACAAATTTTCTGTTACACTTATTAGACACAATCTGATGTGAATGCTCTCCTGTGGTGGTGAACTTCTGGCGTGTCAAGCAGTCTCTGTGCCCATTCAGGGGTAGGACATTGAAGTGGTACAGATCTAAAAATACCTGGGTGTTCACCTGAACATCAAACTGGACTGGTTCTGTACAAGAAGAGCCAGAGCAAACTGCATGTGCTAAGGAGACTCCGGTCTTTTGATGTGAGCAGCAAGTTGCATATTAGCCAGTGTAGTTTTCTATGCTGTGGTCTCCCAGGAAGCAACATGAGCTAAAAAGAAGTCCAATGCCTGAATAAAATCAAGAAAGCCTATTCTATCACAAGGTGAACCCAAGACACACTAGAAGCTGTTCTAGAAAAGAAGAGGGTGGCAATTTGCATGTCATCATGAGAAACTCCCTTGCATCACCTTCAGGAAATGATCTTTTGAAGCACTTTTAGCAACAGGCTCACTCCACCACAATGAGCTAAGAAGCACCTCTGGGGGTCTTTTCTGCCCACTGCTCTCATATAATTCAATACTTTCACCCGATGTACTTGTTAAGTTTGCTTCTATTTATTTTTTCGATTGATTGGCTATATTATGTGTCCTGTGAGTCTGTCCTTTTTTTATGCTTCTGCTGATGTATGCATCTAAATTTCCTCATGGGATTAATAAAGTTTATCTAATCTAATCCTGGTTTTGTTCATTTTGCAGTGGACCAATGTTCTATCTACTGGTAGGCAGTAACGTCCAGCTGCAGCCACAATTTGTTTAATAAGAGTGAGAGTATCACACCAGAAATGAGGGGGCACTCACCCCACTGTTGGCAGGATAGTTTCATGTTTCTCATTTCTCTGTACTAGATATGGAGGTAGAGAAATGGATTATGGTGGGATTTCTGGATATTCAAATTGTAAAACATGCACACAGGAATATAAATATTATCAGTGATGTTCAATAAGTACAGATTGTACTAAACATTATGAATTTAACTTTCCTGGGAAAGTTGATAGCAACCTACAAGTAATCTATGGTAAAAATTCTTGAACATGAACAAGAATTAAAAGGATTATTTATTTGTCATACAAACACCATGCAGCTTTACTTTTTTAAATAAAATTCTAACTCAAGATATGTAGCAATCCATAAAATAATTGACACAAATCACACTTAAAACACATTGTTTTCGGTATTCAGTTTATAGATATGTTGTAATCAAATCTGCAAAGGAAGCCCATCTTTTTAATGCTGTGTTTGGTTAAATACAAACAAATATCATGAGTCAATCCATGGCCACACGTCACTTGAACTGCCTCCTATCTCACTAAACTTGCGTTTCCCGGGCGTAGACAACCGTGAATTGTGTTCAAAAACCTTACCACAGATAATGTTTGAAAGGCAGTTATGAAATAATGTCAAATGTGGCATTTGAAATAGTGACCTGATAACCGTTTCAGTCTTTCATATCCTATATAAGCGAAGGACATAAGTATACACCTTTTTGTGACACTTAGAAACACAGAGCGACACTTCACTATGTGTATAATCAAAGGTAATATTATGCAGTATAATATCTTTGTTATAAATCTGTTTATTACATAGTGCCTTTCCTGTTAATTCACGAGTCCACTAACTGTGCTACCTGTTCTCAGACAGGTTGAAATCTAAGTAATTAATGTGGACCTCATCATTAATGTTTGCAGTGCACCCTATATTGGAATGTATTTTGCAATGCTTGTAATAATATAATAATACTAGCCGTGTAAGCCTGTGCTGTAAAAAGCCTGGGGTCCTAGAAATTATTGAAATCATCAGAAAATAAACGGAAATGTAGAGATGTCAGGTAATTGAAAGGAACTACTCTGAGCGTCTCTCTCCTAGGAGGATTCATTTTGCCAACATGCTCACATCGCTTGTGCATTAGCAGCGGGAGGAAAAGTAAGAGGGATACCGTTTTGCTGATGTTAGTGGCTAAGTGACTGTCTTTCTTCGGAGGTTTCATTTTGCCGACATTCTCACATCGTTTGTGTATTAGCAGCGGGAGGAAAAGTAAAAGGGATACCGCTTTGCCGATGTTTGTTATGCACCATCTGTTGAAAGGAAAAACGCAAAGCATATGTCTCTGTTATATGCAATCTGGTATGGAAAAAGCAGAGTTAATGTTTGTGATGCACCATCTGTTGGAATGACAAATGCAATGCATTTTATTACAATACATGTTTGAGATGTACCATCTGTTGGAATGACAGAGGCATAGCAAACTGATGGACACACAGATACACAAACGCTCGTCCCTTTATTAAGGTGGATTATAAAGCTCCTTTCTTATCCATCTGTGGAAATCTGTCTAATTGGAATCAAGGGGTACATCAGGCAAGATTATTTGTGTTTTCTTTTAAAAGGAAATATAGTTATTAATTTAAGACCTTCATGTTTATCTTTTGCGCTGTAGAACAGGAAGGTGTTGCACATTGCTCTGGCATGTACAGTGAAATTCTACTAATACAATTGTATTACTGTGTTCTACAGCTACCCCATGCCCTTAAGTTATCAAGGTAGAACATTTTCCAGAACTGTGTGGAGATTGCTACATAGGATGGCAGATATGCCACTATTACTGCCCTTATTAATAATGGCAAATCACGATTTAAGTTGCTGTTCAAAAAAAAAAAAAAAAAAATTTTAGGCTGCCAGTTGTAGATATTTCAGTATCATACTTAACTGTGGCAATCCACAGATGTGTTACAGTACTACAACATTAATTGAATCTTTCATTTATTGACATTAAAAAAGCACATCACCCAGCACTTGATGTACTTTAAACTTTTATAAACTTCTCTGTTCCAACATTTTGATATTTCAAAAACAGGCCTGCTGAATCAGAGGTTACAGCTTATTTCTTCAACAAATGGCTAAAACTATCAATGAGATTAATTCATAATACAGTAGCTGACATCTTTTACAGACAACTTCACACCAGAAGGCCCCTGACAGCAATTCATTCAGACAATTACTAGACTGAAAGGAACCCTTTGGTACCACACATTTGAAAAGTGTCTTTAAGAATGTATCAACTAGAGATAAATAAAATTGAATTTAATATGTATGCGATTTAGACTAGTGAGTAAAAATCTACCTAGTGTGTGAGCAGCTGGCAGCAGCTGTGAACTTCATGGTCAAAGCATCCTTAACACTGACCTTTCAGAAAGGCAGATCGACATGCAGGAGCAATGAAGTCTGTCCATGCACAGCAGCCTTGTGATTATTCTATTTATTTGACTGCAAAAGACAAGAACACAGAGTTAAGCTACGACAGCTGGAAACAATTCATGACTCAGCCCTCAATGCAGAACTTTAAATGATGAGTCATCAGTTTATACTTCAGAAAAAGGAAACCACAGCACATGCCTTAGATGTCTCAGACTGGCCTCTCCTCCCTGGTTTAGCTTCTTCTGCTCACCTTCCAGATCACATGTTTAGGCATGTATCGTGCTTCTTTAACTTGTCAGGACATAGCTTTCTTTAGGTTCTTCAGTTACTGACCAACTGATGGGCTGTGAAATTCAGTGTCATTTATTCAGAGAGACAGCTGAAGTAACTCAGGGGGTTGGTCACATATATGTGTGGAAGGAGAATTAGAAAAATCACAATTGACGCCTTGTCCAGCAGTGACAGCTTGTCAGGAGTTGGGAGTGTAATAGCACCTGTGTTAGTCCTAGCAAATGTGGAAGTCTTTGTTGACTTGCCACTGTCCATGAGCAGATGCATATTTCCATCAAGTCTGGGAAAGTTTTCCTTGATTGACCCCTCTGCTCTTAAATTAAAAATTACAAATCAAACAATTCAGATTTGATTAAAGTGCACATCAAAACTTTCATTTGAGGGTATTTGAATAAATTTTCACCACACCATGTAGAAATGACAACACTTGTTCTACATGGCCCCCCCATTTCAGGCACCATAATGATTGGGACAATTGGTGTCACAGGTGTTTGTGATTACTCAGGCGTGCTTCATTGCTTTATTAGTGCTGGCATAATATACTTCGGTGTGCTTCTACCCTTTGGAGTCTGTAGTTGCCATTGTTCAACATGAGTACAAGAGTTGTACCAATGAAAGGCAACAAAGCCAGTATGAGGCTGAGAAATAAGAATTAAACCATTAGAGACACCAGTAAAGCCTTAGGTTTACCTAAATCAACTGTCTAGAATATTATTAAGAAGAAGGGATGCACTGATGAGCTCAGTAATCGCAAAGGAACTGGTAGGCCAAGGAAAGACCTACACTGCTGATGACAGAAGAATCCTCCTTATGGTAAAGTAAAAGCCCCAAGCGCCTGTCTGACAGATCAGAAACAGTCTTCAGGATGAAGTTTTGGATGTGTCAGAGACTACTATCTGTAGAAGATTTCATGGACCAGAGGCCACACTGCAAGATGCCAACCACTAGTTAGCCATAAAAACAGAATGACCAGATTACAGTCTGCAAAAAACAATTAAAGGGCCTGCTGGATTCTGGAAAAAGATCTTGTGGACAGACAAGATAAAGTTGAAACTGTATCAGAGTGATGGGAAGAGAAAAGTGTGGAGATGAAAGGAACTGCATAAGATATAAAGCATATCACCTCATTTGTTATACAAGGTGGTGGGGGAGTTAAGGCTTGGGAATGTATGGCTGCCACAGGTACTGGAACACTTGTCTTCATTGATGATGTAACTACTGATGGCAATTGCACAATGAATTCTGAAGTGTATACAGTCATATGAAAAAGTTTGGGAACCCCTCTCAGCCTGCATAATAATTGACTCCACTTTCAACAAAAAAAGATAACAGTGGTATGTCTTTCATTTCCTAGGAACATCTGAGTACTGGGGTGTTTTTCCGAACAAAGATTTTTAGTGAAGCAGTATTTAGTTGTATGAAATTAAATCAAATGTGAAAAACTGGCTAGGTCCCCTTGTAATTTTGCTGATTTGAATGCATGTACCTGCTCAATATTGATTACTTGCAACACCAAATTGGTTGGATTAGCTCGTTAAGCCTTGAACTTCATAGACAGGTGTGTCCAATCATGAGGAAAGGTATTTAAGGTGGTCAATTGCAAGTTGTGTCTCCCTTTGACTCTCCTCTGAAGAGTGACAGCATAGGATCCTCAAAGCAACTCTCACAAGATCTGAAAACAAAGATTGTTCAGTATCATGGTTTAGGGGAAGGCTACAAAAAGCTATCTCATAGGTTTAAACTGTCAGTTTCAACTGTAAGGAATGTAATCAGGAAATGGAAGGCCACAGGCACAGTTGCTGTTATACCCTGGTCTGGCAGGCCAAGAAAAATACAGGATCGGCATATGCGCAGGATTGTGAGAACAGTTACAGACAACCCACAGATCACCTCCAAAGACCTGCAAGAACATCTTGCTGCAGAAGGTGTATCTGTACATCATTCTACAATTCAGCGCAATTTGCACAAAGAACATCTGTATGGCAGGGTGATGAGAAAGAAGCCCTTTCTGCACTCACGCCACAAACAGAGTCGCTTGTTGTTTGCAAATACTCATTTAGACAGCCAGATTCATTCTGGAACAAAGTGCTTTGGACTGATGAGACAAAAATTGAGTTATTTGGTCATAACAAAAAGCGCTTTGCATGGCGGAAGAAGAACACCGCATTCCAAGAAAAGCACCTTCTACCTACTGTTAAATTTGGTGGAGTTTCCATCATGCTGTGGGGCTGTGTGGCTAGTTCAGGGACTAGGGCCCTTATTAAAGTCGAGGGTCAGATGAATTCAACCCAATATCAACAAATTCTTCAGGATAATGTTCAAGCATCAGTCACAAAGTTGAAGTTACGCAGGGGTTGGATATTCCAACAAGACAATGACCCAAAACACAGTTCGAAATCTACAAAGGCATTCATGCAGAGGGAGAAGTACAATGTTCTGGAATGGCTGTCACAGTCCCCTGACTTGAATATCATCGAAAATCTATGGGATGATTTGAAGCAGTCTGTCCATGCTCGGTAGCCATCAAATTTAACTGAACTGGAGAGATTTTGTATGGAAGAATGGTCAAAAATACCTCCATCCAGAATCCAGACACTCATCAAAGGATATAGGAGGCATCTAGAGGTGGTTATATTTGCAAAAGGAGGCTCAACTAAGTATTGATGTAATATCTCTATTGGGGTGCCCAAATTTATGCGCCTGTCTAATTTTGTTATGATGCATATTGCATATTTTCTGTTAATCCAATAAACTTAATGTCACTGCTGAAATACTACTGTTTCCATAAGGCATGTCATATATTAAAAGGAAGTTGCTACTTTGAAAGCTCAATGATAAACAAAAATCCAAAGAATTAAGAGGGGCTCCCAAACTTTTTCATAGGACTGTAGAAACGTCTTATCTGCTCAAGTTCCAGTAAATTCCTCCAAACTCATTGGACTGTGCTTCCTCCTACAATGAGATAATGATTCCAAATATACTAAGGCAACACTGGGGTTTCTTCAAGATAAAAATTGGAAAATTCCTGAATGGCCAAGCCAGTCACCTGATTTAGATGGCTACATTAGAGGCTTGGCAGAGCAACACCAGAGACAATGTAATTTTAAACTGTGGAACAGAAGGGAAAAATCAAGCAAAAATCTGTCTTTGTCTCAAACATCACGGAGAACAGTGTAGAAATGATTAAGTGAGCTAATAGGGATAATGCACTGCCAGGAGGAGCACAAGTCAAAAAAGGCCATTGTAAAGTTGTGTGGCACCAGCTGAGGTCACATGGGAAATACTGTATCAGTTTTGGCAACCTTATAAGGAAATATAAGGAAGTACTAGAGAAAAGCAAGAGAAATGCTAGTAAGTCTACAGGATACATCTGAAATAAAGTAGTTTATGTATAAGAAGTAAAGATGCATCTATTTCAAGAAGAACCTGATAGATTAGTATGGGATACATTTATTTCACATTACTGCAAAAAGACCAAATAGTAAAAATAGTTGTTCATTTATTGAGGAAAATAGTGTTTTAAAATAGGATTTTTAAATGGCAGAACTACCAGTCACCAGGTAACAAGGACTTTATAGCAGTGTGAATGTGGGTGACAAGGTTGAGTTAAGCAATACAAAAACGCTACAACTGGATTTAAAACAGAAAACTCCTTAAGTTTGCAATAATTTAAGCCTACTCGTAGATCTGTGCCAGTTCAGCAATTTACTGAATATTACAGCAAGTCTATTGAAAAATTCTGGTTCAGAAAGGTACTATGAATCCTTGATATGGAAGAGAAGTCTGTTTCTTTGGGCATAATGTTCGGGGAACCTGGCATAAGGCTGACAGTGGTTTTGAGGGACAAGGGGTTTCACCGAGAGACTCTGATGCTTAGCATTAAAGTCACTGCTGTGCTTTAAAGGGGTTGTACAGCTAAATGGCAAAGGCATTTCTTTGATTTGAGAAGACTAGTGCTGCCTAGAAAACTAGTTAGTTGGAGAGCAACTTGGAAATGGTGACACGAGTGACCACCTGCCAAGCAAAGAAGAGCCTTATCTTGTGTTCAGAACGGATCATTCCTATACTGGAGCGTGATGACAACTGAAGCTACAGTGACAATATCAGTCAGGAAATTGAGACTATTAGCCTGTGGGTGAGGCAGGGTTGTGTACTTCTGATTTTGATCACTCAGCACTTTTCTTCTGTGAAGTAAATACTGCATTTGCTCCAGTTTATCATGGTCAGGCAGAGTACATCTTTCACTTCACTATTTATGACTCACAAATTAGAAAGAATGACATTCATTTCTTTTGCAGAATCTATACGGATGATGAGGTTGGTATGCATTAATGTAGGGCCTTTCACAGTTTGTAACAAGGAGTGCAAAGAATTTAAATGTAAAAGAAACCTGGCAGTGTTTTGAAATAATTAAACATATTATAGGTCAGAACAGCCTTACCGGAAAGTCAAGTCTGGACTGCTGCTGCTCTTGCAGTCTTGGATCAGCATGATCAGGAACCATCAGAGGTAAGTGTGCCAGTTTAATTTCCCTTGTCAGCTGGCATCAGAAAACAAATGTTGCATTCAGATCTCATTGAATCCACTACAACCACTCTTGCCAGATTTGTTTTTACTGGATGTCCCCATGCCGATGAATCACCAGGCCTGTCTGGAACATGTCACAAAAAAAGCTCAAAACTAGCAGCGGTCGTCAGGGGAGGGGTGCTTGTGGCTTTGTTAATCACCTCTTTCACATTCCACATGCCCAGACATGCATTGTAGCCACTGGAGGCATGGCACTCGCATGCACAGTACCTTTGCCTATTAGGGACTCCCACTTCAACATGTGCAAAGCATTACTTCAAGAAGAGCCAACTGTTCTGCTCAAAGCAGCCAGTCATAATTAAACCCACTTAATGCAGGGTTCGGCAGGGTCACAATCTATCATGGCATCACTGTGTGCAAGGAAAGAAATTGTCTAGAACAGGGTGCCAATCCATCATAGGGTCTACACACACCCAAAAATCAATGCTTGCACCAAGACTAGGACCAATTTAGAATGGACAATTTACCAAACTTGTATGCCATAGGAGATGTAGGATGAAAGCTCACCCAAATATGGGCAGAACATGTAAACCATATAGGCAAAAGATTTGAACGCAGGACACTGGATTCAAAAGGCAGCTGCAGCACTAGTTGCATTGTTACTGTACCACCCAGCGCTCAAGTTCATCAGTTTGATGAATAAACTTAAACCAACTTCTGTCTGCTCTCGTACTCTTTCAAAGACAAAAACTTCAATCCAAATACTGGAGTATTAATCACAACATAGAAATAAAATAACTTATTAAACACTATCAAAAGCTGTTGAATAAACTCTCCAGAGCTGTGTAAATGTATTGTATACATAGATATGCGTGTACAGCCTGGGTGTAACCAAATGAACTTTACTTTGAAGCAGTCTCAAAGCTGTCTATCTAATGTGTCCAATAATGTCACCGAATATCCCGTGTGTTCTAACAGAACCATCTTGACAGCAGCCCAGGCACTGAATTTTATGTACATCTTGGATACTCATTTCTACTTTAGAAACTGTTTTCAGACTCCTTGGCTACTCTGCTATTCATGAACTGGATTTGTAACTAAAGTTCTGATTTACAACCAATACTGTAGTAATGTTTATTTGTCAGGATTAAGGCTGAGGTTACTTAAGTCAAGCCAATGTAGGAACTAAAGAATACAAGTATCTTTTTCTTCTTTCAGCTGCTCCCGTTAGCAGTTGCCACAGCGGATCATCTTTTTCCATATCTTTCTGTCCTCTGTATCTTGCTCTGTTATACCCTTCACCTGCATTTCATCTCTCACCACATTCATAAACCTTCTCCAAGGCCCTCCTCTTCCTCTTCCCTGGCAGCTCTATGTTTAGCATCCTTCTCCCAATATACTCAGCATCTCTCCTCTGCACATGTCCAAACCAGCACATTCTCACCTCTCTGACTTTGTCTCCCAACCGTCCAACTTAAGCTGACCCTCTAATGTACTCATTTCTAATCGTATCCATCCTTGTCACACCCAATGCAAATCTTAGCATCTTTAACTCTGCTACCTCCAGCTCTGTCTCCTGCTTTCTGGTCAGTGCCACCGTCTCCAACCCAGTTAACATAGCTGGTCTCACTACCGTCCTGTAGACCATCCCTTTCACTCTTGCTCATACCCGTAACCAAAAAATACAAGTATAAGAATAAGAAATTATTAATTTATTTCTAAAAAGTTCTTAGTGTGTTCTGGTGAATATGACAGAGAAAGAATAGTGGAAAGTCACTAGTCAGGAGTGGCATTTCTCAAGGAACTGAAATAGAACTAGGCAGAAAACATCTAAAGTGGAAAGAGAGATAAAACATTTGTACTATATTTAAAACTGAGCAATGCAGTTTAAACTGGTACTTGCAGGTAAACAATCACTCATTATAAAAACAAGATGGGTGATGCTAACCTATGCGATTCTGATTAAGTTACTAATTATCTAGTATTGCATTACTGAATACTTAACGATTTGTATAGCCATGCTAGACATTATCAGAAAATAGTTAAAACTCTACAAATAATGTTTTATCATAAAATATTACCAGGTCTCGCCATTCTAGATGAATTCAGGCCTTTGCTTCATTCTTTTATCTTTGCAGATTAGCAAATGTTTTACTTATTTGTTAATTTCAGTAGGATTTTGTCAGAATGTCAAAAGTCCAACTCATAATCATAACCACACATTAGATTTAATTATAACTTACAAAGTTGAAATTAAAAATGTAAATATTACTCCATTAAATAAAGTTATTTCTGATCACTACTTAATTACATTTGATTTAGTCCTGCCCTTGCCAACGCACTCACAGATTAAAACAAAGACAGTGCGACATCTAGATTGTAATTGTGCTTCAAAATTTATAGATACTTTGAGTAAGTCGAGTGTAATTGTGGAAAACCATTTAGATCAGTTAACATCAAATGTAAACGTGGAAAACAATTTAGATCAGCTAAAATCACATTATAATGTGACCTTGAGAGATGCTCTGGATGCAGTGGATCCCCTTAAAACAAAAGTGATCAAAGCACATAGAAACTCTCCCTGGTTTAATGAAAAAACTCGAGCTCTTAAATTAGAGTGTCGAAAACTGGAGAGCAGATGGAGAACAACAAAGCTACATGTCTTTCAAATTGCATGGACAGAGTGTTAAAAAATATAAAAAAGCTCTCTTTAAAGCTCGCTCAGAATACTATTCTGCAATAATAGATAGCAATAATAAAAATCCTCGGGTACTGTTTAGAACAATTGCTAAATTAACAAATGGGAATTCAAATCTACAGTGCAAAATACCAACAGGTATTAGCAGTACAGACTTTGTGAACTTCTTCAATGAGAAAATTAAAAATATAAGATCCCAGATCTCAGCATCACAGTACAAACCTCATACTAGCTTTGCAGACCCTGTCTCACATTGCATTCAGCACTTTAGTAATTTTAATCCTGTAACTGAGCAGGAAGTCTTAACTTTAATTTCTAAAATGAAGCCCACTACTTGTTCCCTAGATCCAGTGCCAACAAAACGAATAAAATGTGCAATGGATGTTCATGCAGCGCCTATTCTAAACATTATCAATAGTTCATTATTGCATGGCACAGTACCTGATGCACTAAAAGTGTCAAGTCATTAAACCATTACTTAAAAAGTCAGAACTAAACCCACACATACTAAATAATTATAGGCCTATTTCAAATTTACTCTTTCTCTCTAAAATACTAGAAAATGTAGTCGCCAATCAGCTTCAGTCACACCTTAAACATTACAATTTATTTGAGAAATTCCAGTCTGGTTTCCATGCTGGTCATAGTGCAGAAATGGCACTAACACGGGTTGTAAACAACATTCTGATATCCTCTGATGAAGGAAACTCCACTGTAATTATGTTGTTAGACTTAAGTGCAGCATTTGACACCATTAACCATTCTATTTTACTGAACAGGCTAGAAAATGATGTTGGGCTTACACGCACTGTGCTCACTTGGTTTAGTTCTTATTTATCAAATCGATTGCAATATGTACAGAAATGTGCTGACAGTACTCCATCATTATACACAGAAGTGAGATATGGTGTCCCGCAGGGCTCAGTACTTGGACCTTTACTGTTTTCACTTTACATGCTTCCAACGGGATCCATCATTAGGAAACAATGTTAATTTTCACTTGTATGCAGAGGACACCCAGTTATACCTTTCTTTTAGATCAAATGAAGTTTCTTTGATGTTATCTTTAATTAGTTGTGTTAGTGAATTAAAGGAGTGGATGAATGCGAACTACTTGTCTTTAAACACAGATAAGACAGAGATGTTAATTGTTGGAGGAAATGACGCTGATCACAACAATATTCAGTCATCATTTAACTCAGTTGGAATCACCATTAATTTTACTAAATCAGCCCGCAATCTAGGAGTTATCTTTGACTCTATCATGTCATTTAAAGTACATATTACAAAGCTGTCCAAATCATGTTTCTTCCATCTTAAAAATTTTGGGAAATTGAGGTGCTTTCTAAAGAAACAGGATTCTGAGAAATTAATTCATGCATTTATTTCTAGTAGGATTGACTACTGCAATGCGTTGTTCACTGGATGTTCAAACTGTTCTTTATATAGCCTCCAGTTAATCCAAAATGCTGCTGCAAGAATTATTACAAGAACAAGAAAATATGAACACATAACTCCAGTTCTTAAATCCTTACACTGGCTCCCGGTTAAGTTTTGGGCAGATTTCAAAATCCTCCTTTTAATATATAAATCATTAAATGGCCAAGGTCCGGCTTACTTGTCTGAACATTAAGATCTTATGATGCTGGTCTGCTTATGATTCCAAGGATTAATAACAGTGGCAGGTCGAGCTTTTACTTACGGGGCATCTAAACTGTGGAATGGTCTGCCTGCTACTATAAGAGGTGTCCCTTCAGTCTCAGCTTTTAAATCCCGGCTGAAGACTCACTACTTTAGTTTAGCATATCCTGACTAGAGCTGCTGATTAACTGTACAGACTGCATCTCTGTTAGTCATTAGCACTAACATGATAGTTATAATTGGATACTAACCCACGCCTATTCTGCTTCTCTTCTCGGTACTAAAATGTGGCACTTGGTGCCACGGCCCACCTGCCAAGTTGTTTTGCCTGCCTAAGGTAAAGTCATCCCAGATGGAGGATCGCAGGAATCATGGGAAAGAGGGGTCCTTTCATCGGATTAGCACTATTTCAGCTGTGGAATGGCCAAATGGGGGAGGCAGCTTGATGGATGGGGTCTCCAGGACTCTAAACAAATCCAAATCATATTATGTGATATAATCTACTGTTAAATTCTGCTCTGTACTTCTAAAATTTTTATTTTTATACTGCATTGAGGACTTGTTCTGTTCTGTGTATTGTATTGACCCCCTTCTTTTTGACACCCACTGCACACCCAGCCTACCTGGAAAGGGGTCTCTCTTTGAACTGCCTTTCCCAAGGTTTCTTCCATTTCTTCCCTACAA
The DNA here is from genome assembly GCA_026402145.1 of Polypterus bichir lapradei. Taxonomy (NCBI): domain Eukaryota; kingdom Metazoa; phylum Chordata; class Cladistia; order Polypteriformes; family Polypteridae; genus Polypterus; species Polypterus bichir. The sequence continues at coordinate 31,369,563 of JANRMT010062793.1, forward strand.
GGGTTTTTTTTTTGGGAGTTTTTCCTTGTCTTCTTAAAGAGTCAAGGCTGGGGAGTTATCAAGAGGCAGGGCCTGTTAAAGCCCATTGCGGAACTTCTTGTGTGATTTATACAAAATTAAATTGTATTGTATTGTATGTTCTGAAGGTAAAGAACATTTAATACATGAGCTCTGCTCTACAGATTTTGTAGATCATTACAGAATTAATACATAGCTATAAAATACGTAAGAGAAACAGAGCATTAATTCAGGTGTGGTGCCTGATAACACAAAATTTAATTCTAACCAAATCTAATATGGGATATGTCCCAATGCTATTTTACTTAAAACAAACAAACATTCTACTTAATGCATTATTTTATTCATCCACATCCTCAACTAGTTATTTCCATTATATGGACATAACAAGCCACCAACTTCCTCTCACACCCAGGCCAGTTTAAAGTACCCCAGCAAAAGACAGTTGACTTAAGCTAAATAGTGGATAAGCAGATTAAAATAAGGTATGTGTAATTAGAAATAAATATGACTAGCATTCCAATTGCACACAAAAATTGTGAAACTATAACTGGAAATTAATTGAAAACTATTGTATTTAACATGTGACATCTCTTTTATTACAGTATATATAAAAAAAAAAATCTTGGAAGGCGATGATACATGATTTTCTTGGAGACACTTTTACGTCCCGCAAGACAAGGCAATGAGACAAAAAGATAGCTGCTGTACAGGCTTTTAAATGATCGATGTGCAGCATGAGCCCCTAGTATTTAAAATTATTTATCCAAATGTACCTATACACTCCCACAATATCAACGTGTAAAATCAGGTCTCCAAATAATATGACCTGGTTGCTAGAAGTATTTTCTTCAGTATTTTTCCTTGAGAAATTGTGATAATTGCATTCCCTAAAAAGTGTTACAGAATCATTACTTTTCTGAATCATGATTAAGATTGTTGTAATAACACTTTCTAACTACATGATGTACACAACATTGTTGCTTGCCATTTAAGTTGCTTTAATTCAGTTGAGTTTATGATTGGCTAAACTTCAGAAATGGCTGCTCTTCCAATCCCACTGCATCAATGGCTACGTACACCGCATCAGGTGAGGCTGGAATGGTCAAAGCTTCTCAGCAGAATAGTTTAAAAAATTTCCATCCACCAACTCCCAACATGTCCTGATCGATTAGCCTACTAACAGTGATCAATTAGACAACATTATTGGTAGTGTTTATAGACTCCAATGAACGTTAAAGTCAAAGGTAAATAACACATAACAAACTAATATTTTCCGGTGGTTTCTTCCAATACCTCAATTTTGTTTCCCCACATTGAATTTTATTAAAATGTTTTAGAGTTACTGGCAGTAATAATTAAGAGTCTTGTTGCTTATTGCACATTGTAAATGTCATGGAAGTTGAGAAGTTTAGAAATGTCCTGGTTTTCTTCATTCACTAAAAGAACTACAGCACTGGCTAAGCTCTCTTAGAGCTGACATTTACTACGTTACAAAACAGTTTACCTTTCAGCACAAAAATGACCTGAATCATACAGCCAAGGCAATGCTGGAGTGGCTTTGGGAGAAATCCCTAACTGCCCTTGAGTAGACTTAAACTCCACAGAACAAGTGTAGAGAGACCTGACAACTGCAGTTTCCAGACATTTCCCATGCAGTCTAACAGAGCTTTAGAGGAACTGCCAAGAAGAATGGGATGAACGGCCCAAATCCAGGTGTGCAACACTTGTAGAGACTTACCCAGGATGACTGAAAGCTGTAATTGCTGGCAGAGGGGCTTCTACAAGGTACTGAACTAAAAGCCTGAATACTTACACAAATAAGAGATTGTAGTTTTTGATTTTTATTAAATTTATAAACCTTTCTGAAAACATGTATTTACTTTGTCATTATCGGTTACTGAGTGTAGACAGGTAGGCACAAATGGCCCATTTATTCATTGAATATAATATCTGCAACACAATAAGTGTTCAGAAAGTGAAGGAGTTTGCTTATTTTCTAAACCCACTGTATAAGTAAAGTCCATAGGGAAAATGACTAGGTACAGGATTTCAACCCAAAATCTAAGATCCATGATTCAGCGGCTTACCATTGTGACACTATGAGCAAATAATGTAATACTCTAAATATCTTACCTCTCAATTTTTCAAATAAGAAAACACTTCAAGACATCTTAGCAAAATGAAATTTTGAAAAATCCTAAATGAGCTCAGGTGTACCATGTCACTTTCAAAACGACAAATCTAATTATGTGACTCTGTGCACTCCAGTCAGTCACATGGCTTCAAGCGAGAAATCAGGAAGTTCCCACTACATTCCTCTGTTGAACTGTGAACTTCAAAGCAGACACTCTGCCAAGAGCAAGTCTTCGAGAGATGTCTGGGATAATTTATGAGGATCTCTGGGATAATTTATGAGGATAGGCTGACTGAACAGAGACAGTCAGAGATTAATTAACTCATTTACAGAGGCTCCTGTCAAATATGAAATCATTTGCTGTATAAAACATTAATACTGATTTGCAAAGAGGGTAGCACAAATGCCTTAAAATACCAGACTACTTTATTTACCTTATATTAACTTGCAGACAACTGGTTTTTATTATGTTGGGTCTACTACAATAATTCAACAAAAGATAACTGTTGATAATAAAATAAGACATGAGAAGTTTGCTGTTAAGACTTCACAGTCTTTCATTTTCCTGTTTAAAACACTACTCAATACATCTTCATAAAGTCTGTGATTTGATAATTTTGAAAGAAAAAAAAAACATGGACCTACTGTTTTTAAATAAAAAGACTAACTATATATCTTGCATTGTTGCCTTACAGTATTAAAAATGCAATTTAGATTATGTCTAGCACAGGCTTAATTGTTTCCATGAGTTGTCATCCTTACCTTTGTGCAGTGATGTCTTTTGAGCTCACAGAAGCCAGGATGCTTGGGTCAGGCTGTAATTCTTCAGTCTCAACTGACGAAGGTGCCTGGAGTACTCCCATCCTTAGGTTATTAAGTCTCTGAGGACATGCTGATAGTTCAGCTATCGTCTATATCTATATCATCTTCTTTTTACTGAATACCAAAATATACCTTATTTTTAGAAGAGAGGAATAACACACACACAAACATTATTATAAAAGCACTTATTGTTTTCATGATTTCATTTCAACTTTTACCATATACCCTAAGTACATTTAATGCACTGCTTTACTGGGGTGACCCTAGAAAACTTTAAATTGTTTTTGGTTTGAATCAAGTAGTTTTCATGTCCTCCTCAGCAGTATAAAAAGAAAATGAAAAAGCTAACTGGCAGAAGAATACAGGATATGGCACAATATATTCTATAAATAAAACTATGACATAATATATTTTTCACATTGTGTATTCTTCATTCTTCCTTGTGTTGCAGATCCATTTTACAATTCCAACTCCAAAAAAAAGTCTTCCGATGATATCATGGCCTTGACATCAGTTTACTCTTCCCTTCTTCTTGTTCACTTAGTTTGAAATGTGTGTATGACAAAATTCCAAACATTGTACACAAAATACCCAAGCCTTGGTTCAAAGACAATGGATCTTCAAATAGCATATAGCCTCCCAGGAGAGTAATGCAAAACTTAAAATGGCCAAACATGTTGTATCTATAATTTATAACGTTAAAGAAAATGTTTATTATTAGCAGACATATGATCTTAATCTATAAGACAGCTATTTACAGCATTTAACATAAACACAAGATATAATAACCATAGACATTTAAGAGCTTTATAGCCTGATCAGATCTTAAAAAAGAAGGCTCAATGTAACTACCTGTAGTCACAAACAAACTGTAATCTTTACCCAAAACAACATAATTATACTATGGCTATCACAATATTATGTTAACTGTGTTTTTATCAATCTTTGGTGTTTCAATATAACCTATAACACAATTGCACAGGCAAATACATTGCTATCAGGTAAACCCTCTTTAGGAGAAGGTTTTTAGAAATGGGATGCAAACACATAATTATACACAGTTAAGATCCCCGAAACAATAATCCAGCAATTGTCGTTTTAGTCTTCCATGTACTAAAAACATAACCAACTAAAAACTTGCAAGCAAGTATGACAAGGCTTCTATTTGCATTTAATGTTAAATGATGATAATAAACTATATATTCTCTAACTTCTGGTTATGTTAGAAAATTACTTAAAACAGGCGGCAAAAAAGTAAAGGTTACAGCTTACAACAACACATAGCCACTACAGCCACATACCATACTTCCTGCTTGATAATTTACATACAGACATCTGAGCTCCTAATTTTCTGTTACTGGGAATTCTCTTTTTGAGGGTTGCAATGCAAAATCTTTTCCATCCACAATATGGCGTACTAAGCTATGAGACAAATCTAGCAAATGCTTGCTTTTACTTCTGTCATCTGTAGCTTAAGCACAATAATCAAGTTAGCAGATTATATTGGTCCATAATGATAGAAGGTTTGTTAAATATTTTTTCTAGGAATAAATTTTGTTTATGTAGAAGTTACCTGGGTATATCTGGATATATGCTTTTCTGCTAATCAATATGAGAAGCTTGGGAATAGGAGGGTGTAAAATATAGATGGAAGAATTTATAGTTTGACAGGCAAGTGACTAATTAATACATGCTTAGGCTATTTTTCTGGTAATTTTTGCTATCATTTATTGCTACATTTTATATAACCAATAAAGCCATTGTAATCTATTACATTCTTCACATCAAACTATTAATATCTGAAGGAGTTACTCTGAATCTACATGCAGTTACTTTGCACAACCAATAAATGTGCCTTAGGATTGATTGGTTTGATATAAAATATTATTTGCAAAAAAAAAAATAATAATAATAATAATAATTAAAAAAAAAAAAAAACTTTCCAACCACTTTAGCCATACAGCTCCTTAGCTCAGGGGTGTCAGACTCCAGTCCTGGAGGGCCACAGTGGCTGCACGTTTTCATTCTGACCGTTTTTAATCAGTGACCAGTTTTCATTACTAATTAATTTCTTTGCCCTTCAATTTAGTAGACCTGTTTCTAAGGAGTCAGTCCACTGAATTGATCATTTCTTCATTAAATGGCAGCCAAACAGTAATGAGATGTGAAACGAGCCAACAGATGACCAACTAAATTGTGTCTTCAAACTTCAACCAATTTCACTCCAACCAGTTTCTTAATGAGAAGCCGATTCTTGCTGTTAATTAAACCCGTCATTTGATTCCACAGCTTGGTGCTCGTCTCATTCTGCCACAGCAAAAATTTCCAAAACTGCCGATTTTCTGTTCTTTCCAAGAACACCATCAAGATGTTTTGGTGACCTTACTGAGACCTTCACCTTTCTTTATTTTCAGATATTGTGTGACGGCACAGGTGAGCTGGTCATTTGGTGGCTTGTTTTGTGTCTCATTATTGTTTGGGTGCTAATTAAGGAAAAAGAAACAACTAAGGGGCCTGAGTCAAGTTAATTAAAACTAAAGAAAAGAAGCTAATTACCAGCAAAAACTGGTCACTAATTAAGAACATGGTTAGAATGAAAACCTGCAGCCACTGCGGCCCTCCAGGACTGGAGTTTGACATCCCTGCCTTAGCTCCCCATTCTATATAAAAAAAAAAGCAGGGCTAAAGAAAGGAGCATCTAGAATCCATCTCCTTGTGTGTCTGCTTCCTCTGTGGGGAAAAACAGAGGGACCTATTTTGGGTTTAGGCTTCAAATCTGCCAGTGTCTTTTGGACTTCTTTGGGTCACAAGGTTTCAGGTTTTTATTACATTTCTGTGTATATTTCTGGTTATAAAAATTATAATGTCTCTAAAGTTACCTCCAAAATAATCTTACATTTAAAATATAGAGATATTGTACAATCATGCAAAAGTGTTTGTGATACTCTAATCTAATATAATAAGTTCAGCCACTGAAAGTGCTTTTTCTCCACTCTTAAGCCAGTGTGTACCAAATGTCCTCTGCACTTCGATGTGCACATTAAAACACTGTGCTTACTTTTAGAGAATCTGACTTTATGTGCATTACTCCTTTCTATGTATACTTTCCAAAATGATTTTTTCCTACAGCACATTCATGGTATTTTTACTCCCAGGTATCTTCTATTGGTGGTGGCAGTAGTAGTAACAGAAATGTAACAAATACAGAGTACAGTGAAATTTGTACTTGTATGTCCAACCAAGTGGCAGCACATCACCATTCTCTGATGGCATGATAAACAATGAAAGTAAATTGAAACAACAGAAAAAGGTGTGCATCTTTTAAGCCATGGCCACATAGACAATCCCTGCAAGAAATGCAGGCAAGTTAACAAGTAGCCCGTACTGCAGCTAGCAACGATGTAAGTATTTTTAGAAAGACATTCTGAGCCCTTGCTGCTGCAAATGATTAAATTAAGAAGTCCTAACACATTTTTGTATACATTTTTATAAATTCCATAATGAAGTACCAAAAAGAAGTAATTACTTTGGTTTTTTTTTCTCTCCATTTGGACAAAGTTATGTCTGAATAAGAGGCTAACTCAGAGCCAATAGAATGAATGGCCTGTTTTGTTTTTAAGTGACTACAGCCATAAAATGATTTCACTATTAGTAGTATAATCTGTCATAAATGCGGCTAAGTAGACAATTGACAGTTTTCAATAGACTTGATTATTAAAGTTGCCTCAATTTAAGAGAGAAAGAGAAAAAAAAACAAAACGTTGGTAAGCAAACACCAGTTCATTATAAACTCCAAAACTGGTAGGGAGTGCCTGCAATATGCCATATGAAAGCATAACAATGGTGAAACACATATGTAATAGTTAAAAGTTAAATGTCTCTTTTATATGTTGTTATGATGACTCATAACTTGCACCCTGCAAAAGTCGTGAATACAGCCAAGTTTATTTTACGATAATATATCAGCAGAAACTAAAACCTAATAAAATTCTAAAAATGTATTCTTTCACAAGTAATTTAAAAAAAGTGGGGGGCCTAAAAAAAATTGTGCAATGCAGTAAATTTAGATGGGAACTACTACTACATTTCCTACTAATAGATCTGATTAATTATTCAGTTATTAGGCCACCAATCCAACCTTTCATCACAAACATAACTTTTATAAGAGGGAAGGAAAAAAAATGAATACCTTCATTAGCTTATAAAAACAATAGGGTACCCTAGACCATGGGTGTCAAACTCCAGTCCTGGAGGACCACAGTGGCTGCAGGCTTTCATTCTGACAACCTTCTTAATTTATGACCAGTTTTTGCTACTAATTAACTTATTTTGCCTTAACTTTAGTTAACTTGACTCAGGCCCCTTAGTTGTTTCTTTTTCCTTAATGAGCAGCCAAACAATAATGAGACACAAAATAAGATGCCACATGACCAGCTCACCGGTGCCCATCACACAATATCTGAAAATAAAGAAAGGTGAAGTTCTCAGTAAGGTTGATCTCTCAGGTCACCAAAACATTTTGACGTTGTTCTTAGGAAAAACAGAAAATCAACAGTTTTGGAAATGTTTGCTGTGGCAGAATGAGAGCAGCAATGAGCCATGGAATTAAATAACGAGTTTAATTAACAGCAAGAATTGGCTTCTCATTAAGAAACTGGTTGGAGTGAAATTGGCTGGAGTTTGACATTCCAATATAGCTGGTCATCTGTTGGCTCATTTCACATCTCAATTCTGTTTGGCTGCCATTTAATGAAGAAAATAATCAATTCAGAACACTGAATCCTTAAATACAGGGCTATTAAAATGAAGGGAAAAGATGTTAATTAGCAGTGAAAACTGCTTGTTGGTTAGGAAAAGGGTTAGAATGAAAACCTGAAGCCAATATGGCCCTCTGGGCCTGGAGTTTGACACACCTGCCCTAGACCATGTGTACAGCACAATAATACACCAAGGAAAAGAAACACTGGACTGACTGCCAGTCAGACGACTGCCCTGGCAGTTTAACTCATTAACATAACCACTATTCTACTATGGAGAGTGGAGATAAACCCAAAAAATAGGAAATCTGAGTGAACAGCACTAAGAACTTCATCATAGCATATACAACAGGTACATCAACACAGTCCATCCCTACAACATTGTCTGGGAGTAAATGAAAGGATACGTAACAGGAGAGGTGTTTCCAATAATCCAGTAAATAGATAAGTTTACTAAAAATGCTATAACACCAGAGAACAGGACCATAACCTGTAAAGAAAAAAAATAATGGTGAGAAATAACAAATTTGTGGAAAAAGTTGACACAATATTGAACACTCTGTTTAAGGACTACTAAAAGAAATGATTTTAAAAAGTAAGTGACATAGTGCCTCTGGCAGTTAACATTAAGTCATAAGTCTGCCCGTTCAGTTCCTACCGTTAACTGACCATGAGGCACAAGCGTAACATCAAGACTCTAAAGTACAACAGGAACTTGTTTGTGGCTGACTTTTGGCTTTTCGGCTATGTCATGGTGGCACAGTTTAAAGGAAGTGTCCAAAAACTATATGACTTTGCACTTTAAAACACTACGATAGGTGGTCTATGAGTGGGCGAGTGAGTGAGTGAGTGAGGAAACTCTCGTTACCTTACTCAAATGTTGTTTAAATAATGAGTCCAACTAATGACAGTGCCATTTTTAGATATGAAATGTCACAGTTGTTTCCTTTGGGAATAAAAAACAAACTTTAAAATGGGAACATTTGCCTTTTTAATATGTAGGACATTATTCTGCCAGATCTGACTTTTCTATCGAACAAACATAGTCAGTTTCTGCAGAAACTAATCTTAAAATTTATTTGTAGAACAAGTTGCACTGGTTTTTCAGGGAATACAGTACTAATGGAATTCTACACTGTTCTCCTAAAAGGTTTGTTGGTGCATTTAGTGCTTTTATATCCCGTAGAAGATACTGCACTGCTATTCTTAACTGAACAAGGGAGCCTGAAAAGCTTGTTACCAAGTTTCAATTGAATTCTTTCTCTTTCATACAGTATATGCAAACATTTTGGAAAAAAACATATAGCTATAAATAAATACAAAATTTAGCTTATGTGATTAAATAAATTCAACCAAGTTTGCATACAATCTGTAGATGAACAAAGTAAAAAAAAAAAAAAAAAAAACAAACCCTACATTTCCCAAAGTGGGAAATACTTTGTATTCCCATTAACATTTATGACATATCACAAGTATTAGGGTGTTGTACCGTATTAGCCATTATGAATGTAGTAAAAAGTCAAGCAAAATGACACCTTTTATTGGATAACTAAAAAGATTACAATATGCAAGCTTTCAAGGCATATCGTAATCTTTTTAGTTAGCCAATAAAAGGTGTCATTTTGCTTGACTTTTCACTGACATATCACAACTAATTTCATGTTAAATATGATTCACAAATATTTGGCCTGTGTTTTTACTCCATGCTACTTAACAGAAATATAAAACACTGGACTGTTAATATGCTTGGAACCTGAATAGTTAATAGGAACTGGTAAATTACAAGTAATTGTGTGTGACATGCATACACCATAAACTTAAGGATTTCCAGTCAGCAGTTGTTAAGGTAACCTTTTGAAGAAAAGACAAACATGAGACTTAAAAACACTGCAATTCTGTTCAGAACCCATGACATATTTTACGTAGTAAACACTACCATAAACAGCCTTAAAAGAAAGGCTTAAAAGAACTTGTATAATGTAGGAAGAAAATTAAAGCCACATACAACAGTAAACCTAAATTGGTCACTGGCATAACACAGTACAAGTAAATGAAGAATTGTTACCATTACCCTTTTATTCTAAAATATCAGTATTTGGCCTATAATGACACAGTGTTGTCAGAAAAAGAAGGTATTGGAGAAATGTGCTTTATGTTTGATGCTGCTCAGCTATAATCCGGTTTCACATAACCATATTAAAAACAAATCAGGTAAAAAGACAATAGGCTGTGAAAAGCATAATATAGAAGGAAGTGACTGACTTAATAAGATGGAATGAAAAAATAAATATTAAGTTGGGGAAAAAAGAATGAAAAAAAGCAATGTTTACCTAGTTTTATAAACCCAACCATCAATCCATCTCCTGAAGTAATTAAACTAAATATTAGTATAATAAGCAACTATAGTTGATTCCAGAAGCACCATTGCAAAGCAGGGACCAATTCTGGGAACATCGGCCATTCCAACACACTCGTACCTAGAGTGCCAATTTTATAATTTTAAAATATATGTGATTTTAAAGATTGAATTAGTAGAAGAGGGCAAGCTAGGAGTCGCCCAATAACACAGCCTGTGGAAGAAAAAACAACAACAACAAACAAGTGATGTACAAACAGCGAGAATGTGAGAAATCTTCCAGACTGTGACAAGACTAGGATAAGAACCTAGTGTTTCAGAGCTGGGAGGCCTTACCAATAGCAAGAATAACCATTATGGTCCATGCCACACTAGAAATGTTGGGCATTTTAATTTATATGGATCAGGTGTGGCAAAATTAAAAAGAAAAATGCCATTAACGTTTGAATATTCATTAACCCTCAACAAAAGTAAAGGAATCCAATACATAGCAGGGCTGGAAATATAAATAGCAAGGGATCACCAACATTTTGTTTACGATATAAACATGCTGGAGAGAATGCAGTAATAGCCTGCCAGATTAGATTTGCTCATAGTTAAGGAAATTGTTAGATCAAACAGAAATAAAGTGCTGCATTCTGTGTGGTGGTTTCATGTGTAAAAATTCAAAGACTATTGTTCTGTCCCCAATTCCTTTTGCATCAATGACAAATACCAGTGTAAATGAGAAGTGCTCAAAGTTGTACACGTACCTCTAAAAAAAGCTAACAGCTGTACTAATTTAAATTTCACACTTTTACTTATATAATCTAGTTATGGTTAAACAATAGAGATAGAGTTAGATCAATTTTTTTTTTTTTTTTTATACAAAAAATAGGATTGAAACCAAATTAACTCCCACCCGAGAAAGAGAGCATGGCCAACAGAGTAAAACTTAAAGCTAGTAAAAATAAGTAAATTGATGAGTTTAATAAGCGGATAAAGATAAATGGAGAAGAAAAAGAAATTGGAAGAGAATCTGTTTCCTCAGTGTTTTAAGAGCTTAATCTAAAATGTTATTGATTAGATCCTACCAGGTTTTGAAAAAGTTCTGCACAGATCCTCTAAGAATTTGATTTTTGCCAATTTCAAATAGTATAAAACATCAGTTACCCACTGACTTAAAAGAGGAGAGTTAGGATTCTTCCATTTGAGCAAGATAAGTCTACGTGCCAATAGTGCAGTAAAGGCAATCACAGTTAGTTTGTCCTTCTCCACTTTAAGCCCATCTGGAAGAACACCAAACACAGCTGTTAATGGGTTAGGAGGGATTGTGACACAGAGGCTGTCTGAAAGGCATTTAAAGATTTTGGTCATGAATGATGTTAATTTGGTGCAGGCCCAAAGCATGTAAACCCAGTGAGGCTGAGACTTGATTGCAGCATTCGCAGGTTGGATCTTGCCCTGGAAACATTTTGGACAATTTTATACAACACAGAAGTGCTCGATATATAATTGAGTTAGATAATTGTATGCTTTGCGCATATAGAGCTCGAGTGAATTCTCTGCATTGCTACCTTCCACTCCTTTTCTGAGATGTTGAGTGAGAGATCCTTTTCCCGCTGTCTTCTTGGATCTTTGAAAGGGAGGGACTGTAAAATGGTTTTATATATTGCAGAAATGCTGTCTGAGTCCTGAAAACTGAGCAATATTTTTTCCAGCATAAAGGAAGTTGGGAGATGAGAAAAATCGGACTGGTTCTGTTTAACTAAGTTTTTAATTTGAAGATAATGAAAGAAATGTGTTGCTGGAAAGTTAAATTTGGAATGTAATTGTTCATAGGATGTAAAGACGTTGCCTATGTAAAGATCTCTAAGTGATTTAATCCCAGATGTTTTCCAGATATTAAGAACTGCATATGTTTGAGAGGGTTGAAAAAGGTAGTTCTCGTGCAGAGGGGCCACAGATAATAGCTTCTCCATCTTAAAATGCTTCCTACATTGGTTCCATATTCTGAGTGAGTGAAGCACAATTGGGTTATTAGTATATTGGCGATAACTTGCATTTATAGGGGCACAAAGCAGGGAATATAAAGAAGTACGGCAGGATTTTATTTCTATTGCGGACCAAGCCTGTGTATGTTCATCTATTTGTGTCCATGTCCAGGTTTTTATAGCTTGTATGTTTGCTGCCCAGTAATAAAACTGAAAGTTAGGTAGAGCCATACCACCTTCTGCCTTAGGCCTTTGTAGCGTCACCCTTTGGATACTTGGATGTTTTAAGTACCAAATAAAAGAGGTTATCGTTCAATCTAATTGCTTAAAAAATTATTTATTGATGTATATTGGAATGTTTTGAAATAAAAAGCGAAGCTTAGGAAGGATATTCATCTTAACAATGTTAATTCTTCCAGCTAGAGTGAGATGAAGGGTTGACCATCTATGCAAGTCTTGCTTAATTTTTTCCATACAGACAGCGAAATTTTGTTGATAAAAAGCTTTATGTTTACTTGTGATGTTTACCCCTAGGTATCTAAACTTATGCCTTGCAGTGCTATTATGGCAGATTGTATTAGTAACCAATCCACTTGTACTCCCAAAGTATTAGTGTATGTTTAATCAGTGCCCCTCAGTTCAATGCTGTTCTGATAAAATTGGGGAAAAACACCAGAGTAGGTTGCTGATTAACTAATCAGTGGCTGCAGAATGTAATGGACTGATGTATAGGCTATGTGAAGACTGAATAACAATGCAAAATAATTTCTTTCATTTTTATACTCAGTTTATACTGAACAAGATTTTTAGTGAGGAAAAAGTCCTCCTTCAATAACAAACACGTTTCACAGGTTGAATGTGAAAAATTCAGCAAATCGTATTTGTTTTAGTGCTATTATTCCAAGCTTCAAAAGGTGAAAAACTAACTTTTATAACAGAAATTAAACATTTTGATTTCAAGATGTTTATGCTTTACAGAATCTTTTGTATTTAGATGACAGATCTGAGAATGAAACTTAATGCAATATGTCACTTTTAAATACAGAGAGTGGCAAGGAGGACCACATGTGTTTATTTTATGCCTAAACTTTAAAATCTTAAGAATGGCTTCTAAACATAAATGTCACACAAATGTATCAAATGTTCATAAGTTCATCAAGAAGACACAATACTAACATGCTGAACAGGTTTATAAGTAAAAGAAATATTTTACTGTTAAGCTAATAGGCCTATTGTTTACTAAGATGCAATTTCAAATTCATCTTTACCCTTTTCTTTTTCCAATTGAAAGTGTAAGCTGCTGCAATTAAAACAAGCTCACTGTTCAAACTGAAAAGGTGTCGGTTTTAATTAAAAGGACAAAATAAAAATGTATGAATTAATCAAAGTAGCTTTTCTTGCTGCTTGTCTAATAGCACAGGACAACTTTTCAGATTCCTCTTCCTCAGTTTATTACTCCACTTCATTTAATGTAAAGGCTAACATTCCATTCGTCTCTCGCTTTCTGTTAAAACAAGCCTCAATGTGCTACTCTGTATTTACAATGCAGGAGGTTTGCCAGACTGGCTCAGCTACCATAATACCTCGTGTAAATTTGCACCGCAGCTAAATTACCATAAAGCATAGAAAAGCACGGGCTGAAAAGATTGTTTTTAATTTGTGATTGGCTAATTTACTGATCACCAATCAAGTCTTTTTATAGTGAAAATCTGCCGGTCAGTGACTGATTGATTGGATCATTCTTTCAAAAAAGTAATTAAGGATAAATTACAATATAGCTTTAATAAAAGAGTAGTTCACAGGCTGGGGTAGAGGTCTAAAACTACAAATATGTACATTTAGAAGCTGCATTGCTTCCAGTATAACATAAAAATGCAATGCATTTTGAATATATGTTCATGACAACAAAAATTTTGAAACAAGATGAATTTGTGAAGCTTATAAACACATACACACACACAATATAGACATCGAACAACATAAGAAAAAAGTAATAATTATTCTCCAAAACCCACAATCTGTTTAACATGACCACTTCTAGACATATTCATCATAATGATGTAAATAACTTCTGAGGTCATGATGTAAGGTTCATGCGACTTAGTGGATAGCATCTGGAGAAGTACTATTATGAAATCTGGAATTCTTCGCAGCGATTCACCTGAGCCAACTACCAGATGGAAGGAGAGTGAAAAGATGACTTCTCAATTTTTTGCTTGTCAGTGCTGGCTTAATTTACCTTCATCTGAATATGAACAAGCCCTATATGGTTGACTGTTGTATATATTAAGTTGTGTTTGCTGCTTGCATTTTCCGTGTTTCTGTTAAGACTGCCTTATGATTAATTCATGGAGTGGTAGTAAAGGGGCAAAGAAAGTCTTCTTATTAAGTGAAACAAGAAGAAGAGAACTATGAATGCAATTAACATTCTTTGCTCAACTACTTTCAGTAGCTCCTGTTATTCCTTAGTGTTTTCCCATGCTTAAACAGTACAGTATGTCACTGAATAAATGCATTCCCCACACAAAACACACTATGTTTTTACAGTCTTCATTTGCAAATGTTTCAAATGAACCACACTATATTACATGGGGTACACATCCGAGTACTTATAAGACAGGTCTGAACCAAATCAAAGCTTTCATTACACAGTTTAAAAGATGTTGTGTATCATCTCATTCAGTTATCATTTAGGCAATGTTTGGTACAAATTATTTAGTGTGTTAAAAAAAAAACAGTAATTTCACCATCTCTACACTAAAATAATTTTATTATTGTTCACTTCATTGGACAGAAGTCAAAAGAAATATGGTAAGATAGAGTCATCTTAAAATTATGAGGATGTTACTTGTAGGCAAAGTTACACCTTTGCCCACAGGTATCCTGAATGTTAATACTGTTGTTTCTCTGCATTTCAAACATACATATTTATCTGCTATGACAAGAATGCCAATGCCTGTGTTTAAGTCATTAATAGACTCACCCATTACTTATGCTATTGTCATTACTTATAAAAGTGGAATTATGAATTTCTATTCAGAATTGCAACTATTTTTAAATAGCAAAAACAGGAAAATTATTCCACTAAGATTACTTGTTCTGCTTTGTTGGAGAAAACTGTACAAGAAATCATATTTAAATCCATTCTCATCCCCTAATTTCTTTCTCAATGGTTTGTTTTAAACAGAATCAAATCCTTGATTTCTTTCTCTTTGTGGGCTGAAATAAAAGCCAAACAATTATCTAAAATCAGGGCTGCAAATTAAAATTAGAAATTTGTAAATAACTGCACCTACTGCAGCTGTGAAGCATCAGCACTAACTACTGTGCCACTATGTTATCCTTGCACATACATACAGATACAGATACAATACAACAAATATTTACATTTCAAAGTAGGGAGAGAAAAGAAAAAAATCTTACCACCGCTGAGACAGACCATGGCCCAAAGATCCCGCCTTCTCCAGTCAGGGGTTCAAAGAATGGTATGATAAGAAGTAAAAATGCTGAAGACATGGGAGCCTGATAGTAGAGCAGCTGCATGGAATTAACCTGAAGCTCATGCTGCTTTGCTCCAACCCACTAAAACGTGAGACAATAAAGAAAAGTAGAGACAAAAAAACTAAATCAATAGAAAGAATGGATCTTAATTATATACAATCAGTCAGATATGGTTAGTAATTAGCATGTTGCTGTGGCTTGCAAACCTAATATAACCTAATGGCTACTATATTTTTAAGCAGTCTAAAAATTAGATGTTTATGCTGCAGAATGCTTCAGTTGATAAAGCTAGACACATTTTATTGGGACACCAAAAGGTTTCTGGAGTTAGAACATTAGAACAATCTAGATGAGAACAGGCCATTAAGCCCAACAAAGCTCACCATTCTTGTCCACTTAATTCTTCCAAAACAACATCAAGTTGAGTTTTGAAAGTCCATAAAGTCTTACTGACTACCACGCTACGTGGTAACTTATTCTATGTGTTTATGTTTCTGTGTATAAAGAAAAACTTCCCAATGTTTTTGTGAGATTTTTTTATTTTCCAACTAAGTTCCCATGTTCTTGATGAACTAATTTTAAAATATCAGTCTTATTCTAATGGACTAATTCCTTTTATAACTTCAAACATTTCAATCATGTCACCTCTTAATCTTCTTTACTTAAAACTTAAAAGGCTCAGTTCTTTTATTCACTCCTCATAATTCATCCCCTAGCCCTGGAATCAGTCTAGTATCTCTTCTCTGGAATTTTCCTAGAGCTGCTATGTCCTTTTTGTAGCCTGGAGACCAAAACTGCACACAGTACTCGAGATGAGGCCTCACCAGTGCATTATAAAGGTTGAGCATAACCTCCTTGGACTTGAACTCCACACACCGAGGTATACAACCTAAGATTCTGTTAGCCTTCTTAATGGCCTCTGAACACTGTCTGGCAGTGGATAGTGATAAGTCAACTACAACTCCTAAATCCTTCTCATAAGGCAGGGGTGGGCAAAGTCATTCCTGGAGGGCCGCAGTGGCTGCGGGTTTTTGTTCCAACCCAGTTGCTTAATAAGAAAACAATCCTTGCCAATAATTACATTTCATGGCTTGTTAGTGCTTTAACTCTGCTATGTCAAGTCATTCTCTTATCCTAGATTTTTTTTTCCATCCTAAGGATATCATTCAAATACTTTGAAGTGTAAAACGGATGGGTAATTCTCAGTCCTTCACTCTTTTCTCTTCTCTTTCCTTCCAAGTATTTAATTAAACCAAATAGTGTATGATAAATACACACAGGTGTAAAGGGTAACAAGCAAAATGGATAACTGCTGCTTTCTTTTGTCATTTGCATCTTATTGCTAATAAGGAGCAATTAAAAACTGAGAATACAGCTGTTTAAGACTTAAATAAGCAATAAGGGTTCAAAATCTTAATGAGGGAGATAACTAAAATGAAGCAGAAGTGTTTCTAGAGCAATAAGTGCTTCTTATTAAGCAATTGGGTTGGAACAAAAACCTGCAGCCACTGCGGCCCTCCAGGAATGACTTTGCCCACCCCTGTCATAAGGGGTACTTACAATTTTCAGATGTCGCATTGGGTATTCAAGCCTAACTTTTTTTTAACACCCAGA
Organism: Polypterus bichir lapradei; assembly: GCA_026402145.1. NCBI lineage: Eukaryota > Metazoa > Chordata > Cladistia > Polypteriformes > Polypteridae > Polypterus > Polypterus bichir. The sequence goes on from JANRMT010062793.1 coordinate 31,386,741, forward strand.
TCTCCAAGGCATTACATTTTACGGGGTGGGTTACTGGTTTGTTTAGCCTGTTTGCTCTAGCTAAGAGAAGACAAGTTTACAAAGGCCCAACTAAAATAAAAAGCATCTACTTGCAAAATGCATGTAAATTCCATCAGTGGATCTGGGAAGCAAGCATAACCTGAAATTACAAAACTCTGCTGATCATCTCACCACCATCCTTGAAGAACTGTCTCCTATCTGAATTAGGAACTTGAACTACGCTGGGACCCCCACTATCAGCATCACACTATTCCATCAGGCTTCCCTTCAGTTATTGCTATTTTGAAATAAAGCACACTGCTGCCTGTACATCTTCAATGCACTAATTGCCACATCTCAACTCTTTCTGATATGATGAACACTATTTCAAGACTGATTTGTGATGTCTGTGTTCTCAAGTGCTTTACCCACTGTCCGGCATTGCTAGCATCACTGTGTACATCTCTAAATGTACACTAAAGTCATGAGTAAAAAGTTGGCTATCAAGATATCCTCCTTCACAAGAAATGTATCAACTGCTTATTGCACAAATGACATGTTGGTGTCCAACATATTCTTGCAGTGTGCTATAAAAATGTAACATCATATTTTCTTCAAATTCATAACAACAGATTGATTTTGATACTGAGCATTTTAATATTGTAGGACATTTCTTAGTCATTTCAATATACTATTTTGGTATGTCCCTTATACATACTGTATACGACTACATATTCATATTTTACAAGTATTCATATTGATCTTGTACAAAAGCATTATAAAAGTTGGAATAATTCATAGCGTTAACTGAAGGCCTCAATGTGGCATAGCATCATTGACAATGATGTCAAATTAAAATGAGTGTGTACCTCTGGAAGGTCTTTAATTTAGGTACCTTATATCAGATAAACATGAACACTAGCAAGCTTTCACAATAATTAAGTGAAGAAAAAAACAGAATTGTTATCGAAGACTGGAAAAAATTAACAAAATTTATAGTCAGGTCGACAATTAGGAAATTAGGAAAATAGAATTAGTTGTAATCTGTGATAAAAGGTTTTGAACTACTTTCAAATGTGTTTAAACAAATATTGACTGAAGTGGGTGAATATTTAATGCACCCAAAGTTTATTTAATGTTTTGATCTTTCTTTGCAGTGTAGCAGAAAAGTGCATCCTTGGGGAGCCTCACTATACCCGAGAAGATGCTGAGGTGGCTAAACATTAAAAACATACAAGGAAAGTATAAACACAACAAAGTAATCCACGTCAAAAACAAAAACCTCCCACACCTATGTTGTGTAAGTGGTGAAACTGTGAGTATGCAGCACAGTGCCTCATAAGTGTGCCCACATCTTAACAACTGCAAAAAAGCATTCTTGAGAGTTATGACTGGACTCCTCTGTCCCATGCCTTTAAGAAGACATTATGATCTCAAACTTCACAGCCAGGGACCACGTACTGCCTTCTTTCAGCTAGGACATAGTTTTCCCTCATTAATCTTTGGTGGTCTTTCCTTCTAAGTCAGGGGTATGGTGAACCCTACCATTTGGGATGCTGGAGAGACAGGAATGCAGTTAAGCTCTTCTCCCAATTGGTGATAATTGTATAGCAATAGGCACAATACATATATTAGAATGCAAACCATGAGAATCTTGACTGTAAACTCCTGGAGGGTGGAAACTACATTTGCAGCCTATAAGGTGACAGATGAAATTCACTTCATTTGATCATGGAAAGAAATTTTATTTAATCTAAATTTCCAATTGTGCATTTAACTTTTTTTTCTTTTCTTTTTATTTTTCATGGTTTAGTTCAAGATGCCTCTTCTGCATTGTCTAAATGTTCCTAACAAACAATAGTCATTATGAACATAAGATGATGGCATAATTTCCAGACCGGCTGGTTCTTATTATATCACCCACAGCCTTCAGTGAACTACAATCTGACAATTCAGGCATTAGAAAAAAAAAACAAAAAAAAATTAGTGTGAATTTACAATTTAATTTTAAATGTGAAAACTTTACTATTCCTAATAATTTATTAAGTTATATTTATTTATCTCTCAGTCTTGCAGCAGTTTTGTAGCTATATGTCATTATATATTGTCACGCACGTGCGATTAGGGAGCCGCATAAGGACCTAAACTGTAGCGTGAAAGCGCATACCAGAAGGGATTGGCGGGGTACTAACCTCTCTCTCTTTATTTCTGCAGAAAGAAAGATGCACCACCTCCATGAATCTGCCATGTCTACCTGACCACGCATCACTACTTCTGCCTTCCCTCTGTCGACCTCTGATGACACCATCAATCCCAGAATCCACCTCGGTTCCTTCCCAGCATTCATCTCTGTTCATTTCCGGTCCCTCACCATAAATGCTTCCCCACTCAGCCATTCTGGCAGTCTCTGTTAGATGAATTACTTTTGTATAAATCTGCTTGGACTCATTATTTACAGTATATGGGGCTGGAAAACCCCAAACCTTTTTGAGTGTTTTTTCTCTTTTCTACTATATATATATATATATATATATATAAATAAAAGATAGTTTACTGTCAAATAATGCAAAGAGTTACCGACACGTGTTTCACCCTCATTTGGGCTCAACCTCAAGCGTGATGTCCGGGTTTGGATCCCCGAGGGGGGAGCAGTAGAGTGTGTACGCCTCATGAGCCCAAATGAGGGCGAAACACATGTCGGGTACTCCTTGCATTATTTGACAGTAAACTAACATTCCATGATCTGCTTCTCACAACTGAAGAGGGCACCATGGTGGATGTTTGCCGAATGGCAGACCAAACACAAGTGTTACCTGGTAGGTAATCACCCACACAATTCAGGTCGGGACTCAGACTACTAATGCGATGAATATATATATCATCAGTGTTATAGATCTTTGAAAGTATAGACTGATAGATTCAGAAACAGTCTCTTTCCAATGGCCATAAATACATTAAGCAAAAATAAGCTAATTAAGGAGGTTTGAATATTTTTTTGTTTTGTCAGTGCTGGGAAATAGACTTATACATACTGTACTACTGTTGCTCTTGTGCATCTACACCCCAGTGGAATAGTATTATTTTATTGTATTACTACTGATTCTACTGTTACTTTTACTTCTTTTTAATTACATGTTTACTTAAAATATTACTGTTTGATTTTGTTGTGTTTAATGAAAAGTAGTGTCGTTTTTTTCTTTTTGTATCCAGTCAGAGGGGCACTTTTAATTTCATTGTAATTATTTTACAATGACAAGAAAGGCTGTCATTTCAAGTCAATTCAATTTGCTGGCATGCTCATGGGGCAAGGTCAGATTTTAAAATGGAGCTATGAGACAAAGGGCTGCACGGGACAGATTTTATTTATTTATTTTAAAATAACTTTCACTGCTGCTTTCTAAAAACATTATCCAGCTGTGACACAAAACCAAGCCCAGTCTCACAACACAAAGTATTAGGCTAAAGTCCTCAGGGACTCCTTCAAGATGGCACACCACAAAGATTAGAAGAAGATTTGGCTACTACCCACCCTAAATTAGATTTTCCAAACCATATGAGGGTGCCAGTCTCTACAATATGGTCAAAAACAAGTGGAAAGTGCAGGATGGGCATTTCTTTATACAAGACATCTTGTATAATGGGCATGCATAGGCCAGCGCTCTAGAGTGGAAGAGCAGCATGTCTGAATCAGTTGTAGTTTAAGCCTCTATTGGGTTGTTACAGAAACACAAAGACATTCACTAAACATTTTGCTTGACTTCTCACTACATCCATAATGGCTAACGCGGTACAACGCCCTGGTACTCACCACTTGATAAAGTGAAGTGACGAGGACACCCAGGACTGCAAACAGCATTCCCAAGAAGTTGAACTTCACATCATAGTAGGAGTTTAGAACAACACCCACACTGATAGGGATCTGTAAAATAAAACAGACAGAAATAAACCAAGAATGTGTGCAAATGACTCAAACAAAGTGGAAGAGTATAGCATGCACAAAGTCAATTACATTGATTAGATTTAATCTCTCAATTATAAAAAAAAAATCTTGGGGAGGCAGACTAGGGAGACGAGATGTGATCTTCTTGGAAGACAATTTGAAGTCCCGCGAGAGACACTTTAACTTGCTCCCAGCTCTTAAAACAACGACAAGTGACAAGCAAAACACACAGCTCGCCAGCAGTAGAAAGCCAGCAGATGATCCGACCACTTCTGCTTCGCGTGCATTCAGCTGCACCCCCTTGACAACACGAGCAGCGTTATACGTCCTGCGAGAAAGAAATGTAACCATGCCCGGGGCTGGAAATAAAGGACAAGTATATTATTTGCATAAAAATGAAAATAATGCATATGTAACAATTCCCATGAAAATAACAATCTCTTTAAGTTGTATATCCAGTAAAACAAACCTGGGGGGTGGGCGAGCAAAGCGAGCAGAGGGCAGAGGCCCCTAGTCTTATTAAATAAACTCTTCTGAGCTCCACGTATCAACAGGAGCCAACTGAGAATGGAGCTATTAAAATACTGAAAAATGATTTACTGGTAAAAAGATTGGATTTGGATTATTCAAGAATTGATACAAATGATCCTTGCTTTTTCTATATTGCAGTCACAACATTGTAAAGAAAGGGACTAAGAGTGATAGATACTGTTTTATCCCAATTACTGTACCTTCTCTAAGAAAAAGATGCAAAGTGCACAAATAAAATCAGTGGGACACTGGACTCAGCAGTGGCTCTGGGACATTTTAAGACTACAGCCTGCAGATGACGGTTATTTTCATTGTAAACAAGCTGAATCCCTGCTTTAGAATACATTAGAAACTATAATTTTGTCGAAAATGACAGAACTTATTCATTCAGCCACCTAATCGAAACCAGTTTGTTCCAGGACACTTTTTTCTAACACGTCAATTAACTGCTCATGTATTTATTTTAATGTTCGGAACAGCTTGTTCAAATACAGGGTCAAAATGGCCAGAGTTTCTAGTCACCTGTTTATCCACTTTCAAACATTTTTCATTCACTTTTCAGGTTGCAGTGGCTCATTGTGTCAGCATTAGACAGAAAGAAGCAATCACATTTTCACTAGAGTCAGTCCAATAAAGGGAACTCTTAACATATCGAGCCTGGGGAAGTTTATTCATCAACTAATCTTACCATGCTGATAGGGTGGGATGTTGGAAAACCCACAAAAATTTAGAGATAACAGACAAATCTAGGGGCAGCACTCTGCAGCTGTACGGAAACACCTTGTACGTTTACAAATTTGACTGACACCTTTTTCCAAGGAGACAAAACATTTGACTTACAATTGATTACATTTCATTTGTTTTTCCAATTGGAACTTTGACAAAGTGACTTGCTCATTGTCACACACTGTTATTTGCAAAAATTTGAACCCACACCCTGAGGGTTCGAAGTTTAAAGCCTTAACCACTACACCACATTGCCTGCAACAACAACAACAAAAAAAAACAATATGTGAAGCGCTTACTGATACAGATCAAACACTTTCACATCAAATGTGTGTAGCACTTAATACAGTACTCTACATAAAAGAAATGGAAAGGGCTGGATGGAGATAACCTGCATAATGGCCTGCTTGTTAATGGCAAGAAGGTGGGCTGAAAATGAACTAAAAATGAGGCCTACTCATTCACAATATGAAACAGATGAACTTCTTCATTGGTGCAGTTTCTGACCCACTGAATCTTTTTTGATATATTAACTGTTGTCCCATTGTAATCAAACTATAACGACTATGCAGTGATGTCATCCCACCTGGAACCTGTTTAATCTAAGTCTGTTAAAGGGCCCAGCTTTTACTCCATGTGAAGTGAGCTCTGTATTTAGTCCCAAATGATGTCAGTCATCGACAATCACTCCTTCCCTCTGTATTCTGGCAGGCGGGCATTGCTGTCTACCTACCCAGCGTCTTTAGAGATGAAGGAGCCAATCCATTATAGACGATATTTTGCATGAAACCTGGAGTTTGCCTACAGCAATTCAACCATTGTAAGCGATCAAAGTTCGCACACGTGAGTTACCAAGAGTTTACCGCAGAAAAAAAGGAATCAGTCGTCACAATAGACTTGGTCCCCAACTTTCATATCCAAAACAGGGTCGTGGCATATAAAGACATCTCGCACTTACCAAGGTTAATTTAATTTTGGTGGAGAATGTCTTCTTGTAGTATACAGTCTGGATGACGATAATCACCGGCGTGGTCATAGCTTTAGCGAGCTGATAAGTGCCAATGGTGTTGTTCTGAAGGGACAGGTTGGTGAAAGCCACGAAGCCGCAGAAACTCAATGCCAGAAGGAAGATTTTGGAAGGCTGCAAACTTTTCGGAGCGAATATGTCCATCTTTTGACAGAGGTAGAGCCCTAGCCAAGTCACTACAAAGTGCACCAATGTCAGTGTCATGTTGGGAAAGCCATACTGCACATAAATCCACTTGTTGATAAATACGATGCATATAGAGGAGAGCAGGTTGACCAGCAGTCCCGCAGCGATGCGCCGGTGGCCGAACAGCTCGCACACTCGGGTAGCCATGACGATTGCTTAGCCTGCGTCGCTACCTCTAAGCTCGCACCTTACATACAATACCGCCCATTCTACCGGCAAAACCTTCAGCAGGGCCGCCACCACTGCCTAGGCAGCCGAACTAGAGCCTCTGCCAAAGCGCCCATTCATTACGCGAGTTCCGGCTCAGCCAATGACACGCTACACGCCACGTTGACACGTCCCGCCAATCAGTATGAGACTTGGGCGGGTCGCCGCTGTTTCGTCACCAGAGGGAGGAAGTGAAGTAATACGCAGGGGGTGACGTGGAACAAGTCGGAAACAATGTCACCTTTGTAGGCAGTTGATTGAGTGTTCGGTTCACTGAGGCAGCCATCGTTTTTGTAAATAAGATAAACAGTTTATCAGATTTCGTTAGTTTGTGGAAAGTGATCGCATAATGGATACATAATTCAAATATTTTAAAACACTCCTAATCCATTTCTTCAGGGTCGGCATGAGAAGATACAAACCATCGATGGGACTACTCACGCACGACAGAATTCAAGGATATTCGTTTGCCTAAATACAGTTTTACATTATTGACAGACGTATTAAAAGAAATAACCTGAAAGCAGTCTAACCGCCTCACGCTTGACTAGCACCAAACATCGAAGGGTTAACTTTTACGTAGTTGAAAACGCTGTGATAAATCGAAGGCTCGTTAGAATGCTGCCGTTTTGCCATTGTCCCTAGCTCGGAACTGGGGCTACTCGAAAGGACATTCCCGGAGTTAAATCCAATTCACTTCTTTGTTGGAGGGTGAACCTTCAGTCCAGAGCACTCCAGAAAAGTTTTCATTAACCCTTAACTACTCGCACCATTTCTCCTCTGATAAGTAATCGCGCGGTGTACTTCATGCACTAGTTTTGAATTTGGCTATTTATATACACACTGTGAGGTTGTAATATAAAATATTGCAGCAATTTTAAATGGTACATGTTTTTAATGTAATTTAATGCCACATTACTGAATAGTATGACACAATCCAGGACTATCTGAAAATAAACCTGATCCACTTCTCCAGTGCTCATTCGGCACCGGTCACACTTTCATCCACTGCAGGATTTGCCCATGTATCACATTTCACTTCAGTTGTTGAATGTTCTTTGCGGACAAAGTCATTGCAAGAGGAACATTTCATCGTTGTCATACATACTGTACGTAAGTACCTGCGAGGTGTACCAAATGCACCATATGGAACTTGCGACTGTGCACCCACTCATAAAACCTTCAGGGAACACACTGGAGGGAAACCATTGCACCACTGTACTTGTACTAAATCAAGCTGAGGATAGACGGAGGATGATGCTGGTAGGTTCAAGTAGAAGAGCGCTGGACAAAAATAACTGAGACTGACGTATAAAATACACCCGTGCGAATAGTTAAGGGTTAAGGATATGTCTGTACTTTGGTCCGTTCTGCTTTCCCCCAGTCCCTGCTTCTGAAAAACACACAGCATGGTGCTACAAACAACATACTTCACTGCAGTAATGATTCTCCAGGGGTCATGTGCAATACCAGAAAACTGGGACTGGTTTCCCCCGGACATTATGCTAATATCGGCTTCATCAAACCAGAGAATCTTGTTTCTCACAGTCGAACTGCTTAGATGCGTTTTTGCAAACTCCAAGCACGCCTATATGCGTCTCTTAGTGAGGATAGGGCCCAGATTTGTGGAGTGATGCAGCAATGGTGGCTTTTCTGGAAGTTTCGTAATCTCCACACAGGATGAGGATCTCTTACCACGACCCATCTCCCACAATTGCTTAGTTATGACTGTCCCTAGTAAGAATTGTGGCTGTTCCACACTTCTCCCATTTAAGAGTTATGAAGGTAACGTTCAATGCTGCAGGATGTTTTGTGGTAGCCCTCCCTAGATCTGTGCCTCAACACAATCCCTTCAATAAGCTCTGCAGGAAATTCCTTTAAGCTCATGGCTTGGGCTTCGCTTTGATACACAATGTTAACTGTAGGACCTTGCATAGATAGGTGTGTGCCTTTCCAGATCAGCCCTAATCAACTGAATATATTACAGGAGGCCATCACCCAAGGTTTACAAACATTTCAGTGATGATCAATACAATGGGTTGCACCAAATTTTAAGTGACATAACATTGATTCTGCAATACTTGCGTCACCATGTTATTTCAGCTTTTTTATCTTTAGTAAACTTGCAGAAATTTCTAAAATCCTGTTTTCACATTGTTATTTTGGGGTATAGAGTAGTGACTGATTAGGGAAAACATGAATTTAAAGATTTTAGCATAAGGCTACAAAACATTTAAAAAAGTGAAATGGAATACTGAATATGTGTGGGTGATTATTTTAACTGTTCTTTTATTTCTGGGGCAAAAAAGACTGTCATACCTTAGAAATTTGTCACATAGCAGCTATCAAATAATGAGACACAGTATATTACCCTTGTGACATTCTCCATTCAATATGGCTTGACATTTCACTCTAGCAAACTGACAATTATTTACTGACTGAATCATGAGAGAGAATGTTGTGCTCAGCATATTTAAAAAAAAAGCAATTGGCAATCACAACTAATAGGCAGGTCATCAGATTTGGTGCATTTTAGTTTGTGTGCTGGACTAATTGTAAATTTGTGCTTACATAAATAAGGTCCTTTGTCTCAGAAAATACCCACTCACACATTAAGCAATTCCAGAATGTTATCAACCCATCTATTTTGTATCATGTAATTTCGTGGTATCATGAGGTACTTTAGATGGCAAACAAGGATACATTTTAAAAACTGTGATTAAGTTATTTACGGGCAGCATGGTGGTGCAGTGGGTAGCGCTGCTGCCTCGCAGTTAAGAGACCAGGTTCACTTCCTGGGTCCTCCCTGCGTGGAGTTTGCATGTTCTACCCGTGTCTGCGTGGGTTTCCTCCCACAGTCCAAAAACATGCAGGTTAGGTGCATTGGTGATTCTAAATTGTACCTGGTGTGTGCTTGGTGTGTGTGCATGCCCTGCGGTGGGCTGGCGCCCTGCCCGGGGTTTGTTTCCTGCCTTGCACCCTGTGTTGGCTGGGATTGGCTCCGGCAGACTCCCGTGAGCCTGTAGTTAGGATATAGCCGGTTGGATAATGGATGGATGGAAGTTATTTACACAATGTACATAGCATTGTCTTTGTCTTACATAGGGAATACAACTTTAAACCACTGAAATATGCAATAATGTACAATGTTTAGCCAATCAAAAAATATCTCAACCTCTAATTTCACCTCTCCAAAACTAGCTTTAGAAGAAAACTTTAGAAACTCAAACTTTAGAAGAATTGTTTATTCATATAGAACATTCATATTAAACATGAAAAAACCTAGGACTAAAGAAAGTCAGATTCTTTGAAATGAAAGTTTTAAGAGAACATTGCAAAAGCATTTTATTGCCAAGTGTGGACAGTAGTTTAAACAGCAAAACCTTGCACATAGAAGTGCTTAGCAAACAGTTGACTGGAATCAGTTAGATATTGACCAGACTTCTGCTCAACATTTTGGAAGGCCAGAGCTTTACTTTCTTGGGGAGTATGGATTTCCTGTCCTCTGTTATCAACAGAACTTACCTTATCTTTAACATATTCAGATGTTCTGGTTATTACATTGAAATTGTCAAACTCAATTAATTATCACATTCTGACTTGATCAATTACTTTGAACAAGTTTTATTCTACTTTACAGTATCATTTACTAATGTTACCAGTCATTTTGAAAGTTTAAGAACATATGACTGGTAACTCCAGCCCCCACACAAATTGAATCAGATTGGTTTTAAGAAAGTGCATCTTATTTACAGTATATCTATATTCTTTCTAATTGCTAACCTTATCAGGTACACCTATCTAATGCCAGGTAGAATTCCAGTTTGATTCCAGGAAAGCCTACATTTATGAGGCCTGGATATAAAACGTGGGACTGTAAAGATTCCATAGGGACTTTGATCCATGCTGACTCAGTACTATCATCCATTTCCTGCTGACTTTTGGCAACACATTCCTGCTCAATGCATAGGTACACAGTGGCATTCAAATGATGTGCAACTGGGTAAGAAAATATCCCAAACCATATTATGCCACCACTGCTAGTCTGTACTGTTCCCACAGCTCAGCGTATATATACATACACACAGTATAAACTGTAGACTATTGATTATTCAAAGTACCTCTTTAGCATAAAATGTTCTGTATGTGAAGCTATGCAGTCTGACAATGCTTTACAGATGTTTTTGACAACTGCTAAAATGGCACTTTTTTCTGAACCTGAGGAATCCTACACTGGTTTATTTGGTATGTCTGCTTGGGACAAAACATTTTTCTGACTGTATTTGTGGAGTTGCATAATTTCAAATATACACAACTGTGACCCACCCAAGAAAGATGTGCAAATGCACAGGCTTTTCTGTCTGGACTTAGGACAGTAGGAGCAATCTACATCAGTCTTTTACATCAAGGCCAATGTCTGCCTTATGGAAGGCTAAGCACAGTTTTGACAAGTTCAAAACAGCTCATCAGATGTCTGATGTCAACTGACAAAATGGTACTAAAATAGTTCATGAAAATAGCAAAATTATTTTTTATTCACTTTGTTTTTCATGAATGAAGGTGTTTGGATAAACAGTAATGTGAATTAATAATCACTAAGGCGATATGATCAATGAAATAGAAATTAAGTAACGCTTATAATGTGATGGGTGATATCACCATTTACACCATATGAAATGCTTGTAAATTTTGAATATGCTGCATATTAACAAAGATCATACTATATAGCTAGTCTAAATTATGTGAAAGCATGTCTGCCAGATGCATTAAGAAGGGGAGAAATGGTAAAATACTTACACATAAAAAAAACAAGGAACTGGACAAAGTTGAGTGTGTTACATTTTCTTCATTCTGCAAAGGAACACCTGCCTTCAGTAGCACAGGACAGACCTTCAGGAATAAAAGTTTTTATCTGCACCTATATGTTTTCTGGTTTATTCTTCAGTTGGATAACACCTGAAAAAAAAGCTTTAGTGATGTCAGTCTTATAGAAAACTGTTCAAATGTGCCAGGTCCAACACATAAACATAAAGTAAAATAAACCAAGTCCAAGTCATGAAGTCGTGACTGCAAAGTGTGGTGCTCAAATAATTCATGGAATATACCGAAACACTTCACACAAATCTGCGCTCTCCGGCTTTACCAATACTGAGCCGATACAAATTATCTAATTCTTAATCTTATCAAAGTACAAAGCCAATTATTTTTACCAAGGCAAATAAATCCATCAGTGGCAACAGAAATTCTTGCAATTTGATTTGATCCACACTTTAGGTTGGTTGTAGGCAAGTCTCTCAAGAAAGTTTCTGTAAAGTTAACCTGGTGCTGGAATTAATCTGTTTACACTAGTCATGCTAAAAATAAAAAAGTTATTCATCAGGTGTATTTAAAGTATATCAAATAAAACCTTAGTACTATCATTCTCTTTTTTCTTAGACAAAAAAAAAATTGATACCACATTACACAACTTCTAGTTAACTCAGAAAAATTAAAGTAACACTTTTTAATCAGAGTGTAGCATCAAGTCACTGAAACTTCTGGGATATTGATCTGGTCGGTTAAGTAGCAGAGGGGGTTGTTAATCATTTTAGCTGCTTTGGTGTTAAAGAAATTAACAACAGGTGCACTTGAGGGGCAACAATAAGACAACCCCCAAAACAGGAATGGTTTAGCAGGTGGAGGCCACTGACATTTTTCCCTCCTCATCTTTTCTGTTTTTTCACTAGTTTTTTTTTTCATTTGGCTATGGTCAGTGTCACTACTGGTATCATAAGGCGATATCTGGACCCTACAGAGGTTGCACAGGTAGTCCAACTACTCCAGGATGGCACATCAATATGTGTCATTGCCAGAAGGTTTGCTGTGTCTCCAAGCACAGTCTCAAGAGCATGGAGTAGATTCTAGGAGACAGACAGTCACTCTAGGAGAACTGGACAGGGCCGTAGAGGGTTCTTAACCCATCAGCAGGGCCAGTATCTGCTCCTTTGGGCATGGAGGAACAGGATGATCACTGCCAGAGCCCTACAAAATGACCTCCAGCAGGCCACTGGTGTGAATGTCTCTGACCAAACAATCAGAAACAGACTTCCTGAGGGCCAGACATCCTCTAGTGTGCCCTGTGCTCACTGCCCAGCACTGTGGAGCACAATTAGCATTTGCCATAGAATACCAGAATTGGCAGGTCCACCACTGGCACCCTGTGCTTTTCACAGATGAAAGCAGGTTCACCCTGAGCACACATATGTGAAAGGGTCTGGGGAAGCCGTGGAGAATGTTATGTTGCCTGTAACGTTGTTCAGCATGACTGGTTTGGTGGTGGGTCAGTGATGGTCTGGGAAGGCAAACCCATGGAGGAACGCACAGACCTCTGCAGGCTAGACAGCGGCACCTTGACTGCCATTAGGTATCGGGATGAAATCCTTGGACCCATTGTCAGACCCTATGCTGGTGCAGTGGGTCCTGGGTTCCTCCTGGTGCACGACAATGCCTAGCCTCATGTGGTGAGAGTATGCAGGCAGTTCCTGGAGGGTGAAGGAATTGATACCATTGACTGGCCCCCACACTCACCTGACCTAAATCCAACAGAACACCTCTGGGACATTATGTTTCAGTCCATCCAACGCCTCCAGGTTGCACCTCAGAATGTCCAGGAGCTCAGTGATGCCCTGGTCTAGATCTGGGAGGAGATTCCCCAGGTCACCATCCATTGTCTCATTAGGAGCATACCCCGACGTTGTCAGGCATGTATACAAGCACGTGGGGGCCATACAAACTACCAAGTGCGATTTGAAGTTGCTGCAATGAAATTTTGGCAAAATGGACGAGCCTGCCACATCATTTTTTTACTTTCATTTCTAGGGTGTCTTTGAATTCAGTCCTCTGTAGGTTGATTATATTCATTTCCATCAAACGATGTGGCATCCTTTCTTTCCTAACACATTACCCAGTCTTCAGTGGCTTGCAAAAGTATTCGGCCCCCTTGAACTTTTCCACATTTTGTCACATTACAGCCACAAACATGAATCAATTTTATTGGAATTCCACGTGAAAGACCAATACAAAGTGGTGTACACGTGAGAAGTGGAACGAAAATCATACATGATTCCAAACATTTTTTACAAATAAATAACTGAAAAGTGGGGTGTGCATAATTATTCAGCCCCGAGTCAATGCTTTGTAGAACCACCTTTTGCTGCAATTACAGCTGCCAGTCTTTTAGGGTATGTCTCTACCAGCTTTGCACATCTAGAGACTGAAATCCTTGCCCATTCTTCTTTGCAAAACAGCTCCAGCTCAGTCAGATTAGATGGACAGCGTTTGTGAACAGCAGTTTTCAGATCTTGCCACAGATTCTCGATTGGATTTAGATCTGGACTTTGACTGGCCATTCTAACACATGGCCATTCCATTGTTGCCTTGGCTTTATGTTTAGGGTCGTCGTCCTGCTGGAAGGTGAACCTCCACCCCAGTCTCAAGTCTTTTGAAGACTCCAAGAGGTTTTCTTCCAAGATTGCCCTATATTCGGCTCCATCCATCTTCCAATCAACTCTGACCAGCTTCCCTGTCCCTGCTGAAGAGAAGCACCCCCAGAGCATGATGCTGCCACCACCATATTTGACAGTGAGGATGGTGTGTTCAGAGTGATGTGCAGTGTTAGTTTTCCGCCACACGTAGCATTTTGGCCAAAAATTTCCATTTTGGTCTCATTTGACCAGAGCACCTTCTTCCACATGTTTGCTGTGTCCCCCACATGGCTTGTGGCAAACTGCAAACGGGACTTCTTATGGTTTTCTGTTAACAATGGCTTTCTTCTTGCCACTCTTCCATAAAGGCCAACTTTGTGCAGTGCACGACTAATAGTTGTCCTATGGACAGATTCCCCCACCTGAGCTGTAGATCTCTGCAGTTCATCCAGAGTCACCATGGGCCTCTTGGCTGCATTTCTGATCAGCGCTCTCCTTGTTCGGCCTGTGAGTTTAGGTGGACGGCCTTGCCTTGGTAGGTTCACAGTTGTGCCATACTCCTTCCATTTCTGAATGATCGCTTGAACAGTGCTCTGTGGGATGTTCAAGGCTTTGGAAATCTTTTTGTAGCCTAAGCCTGCTTTAAATTTCTCAATAACTTTATCCCTGACATGTCTGGTGTGTTCTCTGGACTTCATGGTGTTGTTGCTCTCAATATTCTCTTAGACAACCTCTGAGGCCGTCACAGAGCAGATGTATTTGTACTGACATTAGATTACACACAGGTGCACTCTATTTAGTCATTAGCACTCATCAGGCAATGTCTATGGGCAACTGACTGCACTCAGACCAAAGGGGGCTGAATAATTACGCACACCCCACTTTGCAGTTATTTGTAAAAAATGTTTGGAATCATGTATGATTTTTGTTCCACATCTCAAGTGTACACCACTTTGTATTGGTCTTTCACGTGGAATTCCAATAAAATTGATTCATGTTTGTGGCTGTAATGTGACAAAATGTGGAAAAGTTCAAGGGGGCCGAATACTTTTGCAAGCCACTGTATATCAGTATAGATATCCAGCAGGATTCCCCCCTCCCCCCACCCCCCCAATTTGAGATCTGATGCATTTTGAACATGTTCCTTTAATTTTTTTGAGCTGTTTATATACAATTTTGTCCCTTTTTCCTAAATAATTGTGGTAAATAAAGCACTAGATGTCAGACACACAAGCTTCTCTTCTGTTTTTGAAGTCAGAAACACCTGTGTTCCTTTTTGCTGCATTACATGCATCTTACTTCTGGGAAAGCACTCACTGGTTGTTAACTCTCATGCACACACAGGCCACTCTTACAAACTGAAGCAAAATTAATCCTATATGATTTTGTTGGGGCAAGTTGCAGCCTAGTTGGACAGAGTGTCACACTATACGACTTGAGGAAACATGGGCATGCTGCAGCTGCCATGGACTTGGCTACGATTATGTAAATGAAGTCTACAAATGAAGATTGCTGGAAAATTTGTAATGTGAAATGGCCTTTAGGTGTCCATGGTTTTTATTGAACCTTGGATAAAACTCACACATTTAAAAATATGGAATAATTATACACCATCAAAAGTGAAAATATGGTGAACTTTTATTAAATACAAAAATCGTAGAATTAGAAAATGTAGTTTAAAGCAATTGTTACGATTTAATTTCATAACCCAAGGGGTCAAGTCCTTGATCCAACAGCTCCACGGAAGACTCTCTCAACTTCAGCAGAAACCTTCTCAGCTCCTCCTTAGAAAATACCTGTTAAGAACAACAATTAGCATATCAGAAAACAAATGCTATCATTTCTATATTAATATCTCCACAGGCATTACAATAAACAGGTTTTTTTTTTGTCATTTAAGTTCATGATATATATAGTATAACAAAGATACAATATTTCTTTAGGTAGATGTCTATAGCTCCGTGGGGTTCTTGTGGGATCTGGTTTGAATATGGTGCAACAGTAAGCACACCTGCCTCAAAGCTTCTGGAAATTAGGTTTAAATTCCAGCATGACAACTGGCTGCATAGAATGTACACATTCAACATGGGGTTTTCAGTGGGTATCCTAAATGAGGATATGAATAAGGCCAATCATGAGTAAACATGAGTGGAGGCCTTTGATTGTGCCACATAAGGTGTTGCCCTGTGTAGAGCTGGTTCCTGCTGATTTGTGCATCATGCTGCCTAGATATACTCTAGCTCACTGGAACCCCGAATTAAATTAAGGTAGTTTCAAAATGGGTGAAAATACAGTATCTTGTGGGATCTGAAGGATGTGACCTTTAAAGAAAAAAAGGTGTGGCAAGGCAATGAAGAACTTAGGTTATTAATAATATGGTACCATGCAACTGTTACATGGCCAACTGAATACATTTTAATAACTACTGTTCAGGAAGCAAATTAGCTACTTGCATAACAGTCATCTGAAAATTTAAATGAACAGTGCACAAAGTCCACAGTAGTTTGTTTGTTCCATTCAATATAACAAACCATGCATTTTGTGGCCAAATTTTGGAGAACACATACAAGCTGCACTTAACCTTGGCGAGTATTCATAAAAGGCAATTTGATGTCTTTTACACGTGTTAAGCTGGTCAAAGAGTTACACAGTCAATTTCAAATAAACTAAATAATCAGTAACTTGATGGTCACAGACATGGTAGCTGTCTGCTAATTCAACAATGGCTCATTCTTACCTATAATTAAACCACAGCCCCAATATATAGCAGACACACAAGTGTCCTAACCTAAAGAAGAGTGTGGAAGAAGCAGAAACAATGCACACAAACAGATCTGCATAGTGAACACTGTTAGCACAAGATGTACTATGGTAGCAATTGAATGTGGGATGATTTTTTTTTTTTTTTTTTTTTAAGAAAAACTAGAAAAAAATAATTCCAGTAGTTTATATAAATTAACACCTAGTTTCATCTGAAACACAAATCTCTTGGTACTACTTTTGCTCACTTTTAAATTCTCAATTTAAAAAATTGACCAAATTGATTTAAATTTAAAGCATGCTAAGCTACTTTAAATAGAATGCCAGATTTTAATTAATGCCACAAAACTTTTAAGTGTAATTCTCCTCAAACACTGCATTCTCAATAACTGCATACTATACATTTATCAAGAAAAAAATTCACCAGCATTTTTCTTTGTCCACAAATGATTTCTTCCAATCATCCACTTTAATATTACACTGACTGAATGTAAGAATGGCAAAACCCAGCAAATTACTAAAATTAAGTTCCATTTCGGTACATAAATACATACCCACTTAATTCTGCTTGAAACTACATACATTCTTTACTTTTCTAAATAATCTTAAAAAACTTTCATATTAACTAATATTTAATAAAGATAATTGAAATTAAAAAAAAGTAAATAATCAACTATGGCGACACATGATTTAGCATGTTGTTGTCAGGTTGAGAACATGCAGATTCTCAAAGGTGTCTTTCACAAAGGCCATTTTATTCAACTTTGAGTTTACTTCACAGAACAACCAAAATTTTTTAAAGAATTTCCACAAGTATGTGGTGTCAGAATTTTCTTAACTTTTCTCCAAATGCTATAGTTTTATAATCCACTTTATACTGTTGAGCACCTAATAAACACACTGCTAGGTACCACAGTGTATTACACTATCCTGTATGTTCAGGAAGACCATTAATCTTTCAATTTTTTTTAACCTAATTTAAATTATTTTACTACCAATTTAAATTATTTTACTACTGATTTGAGTATAAAGTGTTGAGTATTATAACCACCATACAGATAAACATTTGTAAGAAAACTAGACTACTCTTTCCTCTTTATGAAAATTTGGATTCCACAAGGTGTTCTCTAATCATATGCAATCCATGTGCCTATGTTGGTATACCTAAAGGAGATTTACTGCTTTAATTACTTTTTCTGCATCAAGATATTTTTAAGTGGTTTTAGTAGGTACACTTTACTATCTGAAAGAGAAATTGTTTATTGATTTCAATTGCTTAACTGAAAAGTGAAATACTTCAGTTTTACATATTAACCTAGGCCAAGTTCACCTGTTGGCACAAGAATCAGATTTCCATACGGTTATGCGTGTTTAGCCACAAAATCCTTTTCAGGGATGCAGTATTTTCTCATAAGAATCTATACCAGTGATGTGCCCTAGTAACTTAATGCACACGTAAATATTTATAACTTACTATTCAAGTAGTAAAAATAGTACTGCCTTAAAGCTGTACAATTACTGAATATCAACACAACATTAAACTGCGAGTTCAAAAACTAAAATATTCCAATTGTCACAACTGCATTGGAAGTCACTTTCCATAAGCTTTTCTCATAGTAAACAAGAAGAAAAAAAAAGATGAAGGCACAAAAAATTTGTCCAATGTTTAAGAAACCACAGTAAAAAAGCTTAACATAATTTATCTCAAAATGTTTTAAATTATCTACGCGTGCTATTCAAACCATTTGAGATATTTAAAAGTTTAAGACAACTAAATCAGTGGTGTCATTAATTATGGCTACCTTTATGTGAAAGGACATATACAAATGTAATCATTTTGACAGTTTGTCCTGTGTATTGTCTTTAAGTTCTAGCATGCCATCATTTTAAGAAGCAACCTTCTTTCATTCATTCCAGTTATGTAGATTACATACCATAAATTATTGTAATGAATGGTTGTGTAACTGTTATAACAAAGTAAAGAAAAAGAAATCTGTGGTCAATGTGTCAGGCACTAAGCTGTCAGTCAGAAATCTGTGGTCAATGTGTCAGGCACTAAGCTGTCAGTCCACTATAATATTTGTGAAACACCACACATGATGGGTAGAGGATATTAAAGACCTAAGGACTTAATCTCCTTAAAGAAAGTGGAAAAAAAAAGAAATTACTATGCAGGGTGCAGTAGGAAAACACAAACGCTGAAGTTTTGTAATTCCTAATAATTCACGATTCTTTCTTTAATACAGTGTTTTATCTAGTTTTTGTTTATAACAAAATCTACTGGTGTTGTGAAATGGAGAAATACATAATAAATAATAAAATAATTCGTTGTATTTATATAGTACTTTTCTCACTACTCAAAGCACTCGGCAATTGCAGGTTAAGGGCCTTGCTCAAGGGCCCAACAGAGTAGAGTCTCTATTGGCATTTATGGGATTCCAACCGGCAACCTTCCGACTGCCATTGCAGATCCCTAGCCTCAGAGCCTCCGCTTCGCCTATCTCACACACTGGTGTTCCCAGCAGGAACCATTCACATGACTTTTTATGACGTCTTATGGCATGTTGCTAGCTAAATGATTAAACTGTCAAAATAGTCACTAAACTTATTCCTACAGAAAAGCCAAATGAGCTATGAAGAAAATATGTCCATCTGAAAACCTAACATGTATGATATTACAGTATAGTGCTATTGTTTATGAACACGAAGCAGGAGTAAGACCAGAAAAGTTGGTCTATGTAATAACAATTGGATTAATTTATACTTCTGAGACAATGCAAAATGCATCCTGTCTCTTCAAGAAATAAAGGTGTAAAATAGTTTTATCATTTTTATTTGTGAAAATAATTCCTATAACCTGATAAAGCTTATGTTGCTCAGAGGACACAATGTCTGCTAATCGCAAGCACTCCTGATGATGTTTAGTGCTGTGCAGCACGCTGTGCAGCAGGAAACACATGGCTGGCAGGCAGAGCCTCCTCAGTAATGTCATCTGATGGGAACGTTCTTGGTCCTCTTCTGCATTCTAAAAAGACAGCAATAAATTTAAGTGAGATGACATCTGTCCAAGATGAGCACCATTTTTAAACAGTTGCTTGCATTAGTTAAATTTTATATACCATTTTTTTTTTTGTGTAAATTGGAAGTCACAAATGCGATGGATTAACAAAGTAAAAAACTTGTTGCAGCTATTGCATTTAATGATGACAGCATTCAGTGCTACTTTCAAACTTCAAAACAACATTCAGTAGATATAGGCAAAAATAAAAAGTTGGAAAAAATGGGCAATTATGCACAATGTAAAAAAGTGGCATGGAAAAAAAAAATTAAGAAGGAATGTAAAAAGCAATAAAATCAACAGTTACAATCACTGACATTTCCTCCATATTTTCCAAACTTCTGTTGCTTAGTCTGCCTGGTTTTGATTCCCGCTATTACTGTGTGTATTAAAACCCAAACATTGATGTTACTGGGGTTCAACAAGCAGTTAAAAAAAAAGTTTAAAATTAAAATTGTTATTTAGTTTGTACACTATACACTTGACAATCTAAACAAATAGCAAAAAAAAAAAAAAAAACTGTCACTGACCTCATGGGCATCAACCATCCAGCCCCCATCTACAAAAAGTAGTACATTGTATATTTTGTCCTTGACATCACTGGTCAGTGCATTCAAATGACTGCTCCAGGTCTGATATTCCAACTGCACAAAAACGAAATCAATTTTGTAAACAAGGCACTCAAAAAGTGGCAAATGACATCTTAACACAGATTAAGAATAAGAAATTATAAAAATAACAAAAAGCACAGTCTGACAGAGGCAGTACAATGGTATGGGAAATGTACTATTGGCACACAACAGAATTCTTAATGTCAGCTGAGTGCTCTAAATGCCACAACATCATGTGTATTACTTTATGGACTGCTCTCTTTTTTTAGAAAACTGGACTTTCCAGCAAAGCACAAAGCTCACATCACCTCTAGGAGGTTACACGAGTATGACAAGGGCTTCAGTTTGATCCAACAACCTGCAGTTTCCACATCACAATCCATTACAGTACCTCTGGCAGGAAAAAATTACAGGACCTTTATGATGCTATGGAGCTGGCATAGACCAAAATCAGCACCTTGTGAAATCCATGCTTTAAAGCATTCAAGCTGGTCTGGAGGCAAAAAGAGGGACCTATGTGATTTTAGAGAAGTAGAGCTAATAAAGAGTGGCCACTAACTACATATTAATATGATGTTAATATTAAGTTAATGCCCTGTACTTTAATGAATACCTGAAAGACAAACCATTATATTGTTATTTACTTAGTGTGAAAAAGGTTACATTTAGAAAATACATTACAGCACAGAAAACATTAATATAGTACTTTTGTCAAAAGCTGTACAGCTTGCATTACAACTCAAAATATAACACCACAAGCACTGTATCTCAAAAATGCAGTATTAATAAAACATATTTCCATAAACACAATGCTATAACTCGACGACTGAAAAACTTTAAAAAGCTAAAAATGTGAAACTCTCATCTTTTAACTCTTAATTGGTCTCATTTTGCTTTCCATTTACTACTCACAGAACACTTTGCATTTTGTTTTTAAATATTCACTTTTTAAAGTAATTTTCCAATTTAAAGCGTTATTCTACAATGAAGTAAACCAGAAAGATTTGAATGAGATTCTTAAATTAATATATTGCATTTTTCTATAAGGCCTTCTCCACTTAAAACTTTTATGATGAGCAGCTTTGTGTAGAAAAAAGCAGCACAGCAATCAAGAGTAACAGCCACAGCAGAGTATATACAACCTGATCAAAACAGCAGTGCTTTTCACTTATCACAGGAGAAATACACACGAACAGGGTTCAGAATAGTGTAACCAGAAAAACTGGATCAGCAGTTCAGCATGTTTTACAGCTGCTGTGCAGGCAAAACTAAGGGCCAGTTGTGGATTGCTTTATATTTAACCAAGCATTGCATTTCTGTTTATTGCATAGACATAAACCATTGTGACTATTGTCTCTCTATTATAAAAAGAAAACCTGGAAAGCAAAAGCAAGGCGACGATACGTGATCTTCTTGGAAGTTCTCGAAAGACATTTAAAAGACCCGCAAGACAAGAGAGACTTGCCACGGAGCGTCTCGCAGGGACCATAAACATGAGACTTGGTGCCAAGAGACTGTCCCAGGGCCGTCTCGCGGGGACTTGGAACATGAGATTCTTGCAAGACTCGCCCTACTTACAACAGATATCATATAAGAGCACATCCATCAAAAAACAGTCAGTCATGTAAAAGCACATAGTGCACACAGATCCTGTGCTCTCAACACATATAAAGCGTATAAGGACAATACGGAGAATACACACCCAAAGGCGTTGAAGAGAAAAAAAGGCAGATAAGAGATTATGAAACCAGTAAAATGTGAAAGTATTGCAGCGTCCCAGCCAGGTTGCGCCCTTTTTGTTTCAAGTGACTGTTCGGTCCGATTGAGGGAGGGTGTAGTACAGCACGGAAGACTGATAGCGGGATATTGATTGATGCGGTAAGGGGCGGCAAGACACGGGGGATGAGGGATTGGAG
This sequence comes from Polypterus bichir lapradei, assembly GCA_026402145.1. Classification (NCBI taxonomy): domain Eukaryota; kingdom Metazoa; phylum Chordata; class Cladistia; order Polypteriformes; family Polypteridae; genus Polypterus; species Polypterus bichir. The sequence continues at coordinate 31,409,166 of JANRMT010062793.1, forward strand.
AGGGTGCTAGAAAGTTGTGTTTGGGGTTGCGAAGTCAGCGATTGTTCAAGTAAAACTTTTGTGACACTTTATCATGTCAATCACTACAGTATCAAAGATAGAAAAGATAGCATTACCGCAAAACAAAAGGTGATTAATCATCAGAACCAGGTGTAACTGAAAAAAGAGCAGGATCGAGGTCGGAAATAAAAGGCAAAGTCACTTCGCATTCGCATCATTCTTAAGCACAAAACGTGGATTTACACAATAATAGACCATACGCTATGAGAATCTGTGGTCCTGCAACAGTTAAAGCAACGATAAGTTGAATTTCAATGAATACACAATTCGGTCAGGTGTATATTTATGATCACAGAGAAACAATGCAAATTTTAACAGGCAAAAAGAAAGGTAATGTATATATTCTGCGAATAACATTACACACCAAAGGAGATTGTGATATGCCATTCATATTAAAATGTTTACAGTTTACTGTGAGAATAGCTTTTGCTATGACAATCAAATCACAGGGACAAACATTAGAAAAAGTTGAATTATTTATTAGAGAAACTGAAACAATATTCATTCACGGGCAGTTATACGTTGCGTTGTCACAACGTGTCTCCAAAAAATATTGTTTTTAATGAAGATTTAAAGTAAAAGAGCAAATAATGAAATTGAAACAATTCCAAAGAAAAAAAAAATTCTAATTGTATTACCGATTAACCAAACACAGGGGTTGGCGAGCGAAGTGAGTAGGGGGCAAAGCCCCCTCGTATTTTTTAAAAATAAAGGTAAAAAAAAATATTGGCAAATGATTTGGAAAAAAAATCTTTACATTGTAAGCATTGCATGCTGACAATTATACCTTACTTCCTAGGACTCAAGAAATGTAAGTTTTTTTGATTATACTTACCTCATAATCTTTTACTTTCATCTCATAGGCAACCTCCTCTTTGAACTTGGCCTGTGGGGGCAGGACTGGCTTCTGGGGAGAAGTGTTCATGTGCTTAAACCAGTCATTAAAGGCTTCATGTGCTTCCTAACAGAAAAGGCGACAGAGTTCAGAAAAGAAAAAGTACACACAAGTCAAATGTTACAGTTCACCCCCACTAACTTTAAAAATTCAACTATTTTAGTAAGAAAGAGTCCAAATGTTTTTAAGCTAGCTGGGGGTGTCACACTATGGTTGTGAAGGGCTGTAGTGATTGTGGGATTTCATTCACTTGTGTTTTTTTTTTTTTTTTAAAGACTGAAAGCCCTTATTTTTCCCTTACCCAGTCATCAAACAACAAGAGCAAAGTCAGGTAAATAGCTTGGCAGTCTCAAATCCATTTACCAATAGGACACCACCTGCAGACCAACCTAATTCTTAATTAAAAGCCAAGCAATGCTCTTAATGAAACATCTTAATTCTGTGTCTTGTTAGTGCTCTCATTTTCTCATATCAGACATTTCCAAAATTTTTTTTTTCCTGAGATCACTATGAAATTGTTTGGTTGACTTGACCAGGTTGATATATACAATAATTTAGATCTTCACTTTTTTGTTTTCAGATATTTTACTGAAACACATAAGGTGCAAATGTGATTGAGGAAGATGGTTTTCTATTGGTCTGCTTTTTATCTTAATGTTTGGATGCTGATTAAGGAAAAATATTTATTAATTACTGTGGATATAAAATGTCTAGTTTTGTAGATTTTTTCCCTTTTTCACTTACGTTTCTGATTTGTTTTCACCTTATTTGTATAGACTGCAGTAACAATGGAATAAGCACTGACAAGAGTTATCTTGGTTTCATTTTTTATTACACAAAATCTGCAATTTTGGCAGGGGTGTGTAATCTTTTTATACCCACTGTAAGAGCAATCAATCTTAAAAAGGTAGTCAATGTTAAGACAAAAAAAAAATCAGTTCCATTATCTGCAGTAATTGATTATTAATTAATAAGAGACTAACTAAAATCTGCAGCCACTGGGGCCCTCCAAGATATGTGTTTGACATTCCTGGTTTAAGTCATGCAATGAATGATCTACATTTTAAAGTGTTTTTTTTTTTTTTTTTCTTACTGTTTAACTTAAATGTATTGCTAAACCCTTGATTAACAAAACAAAATAGTCAATATCAACCAATAAACCTATCAATATAGTAATTTTATACCTTCTTCAGTGATGCTTTTTCTGTTTATATAGCATTTATAAGTTTTCTCTTACATTACTCTTCATAAAGAAAAACTTTAATATAGCAGGCACTCACTAGGTACGCTCGGATACAGAGGTGCTCACGAATTGCATTTTTATCCTCTGCAGGAACAGCCAATCCTTGATCACCCCAGTGCTTATAGATTTCATGTACAGAGTCTTCTGGGATCTTAATAAAAACACCCTTGGCAGCTTCGTATTTCTTTGAACCTTTAATAGAAAGAAATAAAATAAATTAGTTGAGGGATGGTTAAAATCTGCTGGTCTAAGAACTTAAAAAGAGTACAAAGCTTTTCAAAACCTATCGAGAATTCTATTTCCTAAAACTTATTTGTCTTAGCAATAATTGCTGAAATAGCCTGACCTACTGCATTTGCATAATCTCACTTGTGATATTGTGTTAGTTTTTTTTAATAACTTTCTGAAGTTGAACATAAGATGTAATGAATATTACGCTTAATAGTAGAGCTGAGCGATTAATTGATTTCAAATTGAAATCGCAATTTGAAACAATGAGATTAGCAAATCGCAAAGGCTACGATTTCGGGTATACAGTAATCCCTCCTCGATCACGGGGGTTGCGTTCCAGACCCCCCCGCGATAGGTGAAAATCCGCGAAGTAGAAACCATATGTTTGTATGGTTATTTTAATATATTTTAAGCCCTTATAAACTCTCCCGCACTGTTTATAAATATTCCCCGCAGAGTTA
>JANRMT010062793.1:31426017-31446557 GCA_026402145.1 Polypterus bichir lapradei
GTGTGTGTGTCTGCACGCTGCCTCTGTGCGTGTGTGTGTGTGTCTGCGCGCTGCCTCTGTGCGTGTGTGTGTGTGTCTGCGCGCTGCCTGTGTGTGTGTGTGTGTGTGTCTGCGCGCTGCCTGTGTGTGTGTGTGTGTGTGAGAGAGTCTGTCTCTCGTGCGCGCGCTGCCTGTGTGTGTGTGTGTCGCGCTCTCTCTCTCTCTCTCTTGCTCGCTGCACAGGAAACACACAGGGAGAGACTGAACATGTACAAACCGAAAGGGAAACTGGCTTGTTCGTATACCGAGTGTGTGGTCGTGAACCGAGGCAAAAGTTTGGCGAACTTTTTGGTCGTAAACCGAGTTGTACGTATACCGAGACATTCGTGAACGGAGGTTCCACTGTATGTTGTGCTTGCACCACATCCGTTACAAGTTCAGTGCATGCGCAATACTGAGTGAGCATCATTTTCGGAATCATCAGACTCTCTCTTGATTTCGCTGTCCATTTCAATTTCACTGACTGAAGACAAATTCACTTCTTCATCACTGCTGATGAGTGGACTTTTTAAACACTTTTATAGTAAAGTAAATAAATAAATAAAATAAAATATTTTTGATCCAAAAATTGCAACACTTTTTATATTTTTCTGAGAAAAAAATGTAAAGCTAACACTTGGTGTTGTTCCATAGATAATTTGTAAGAAATGAACATGTTTAATAATAAACAAGCAAAGTCATCTGATCTTTGGCACTATATGCAATATTCTACTAAAGCAAAGTCTTTAAAATGTGAATTTTTCATGTCCAAACACACAGTTTTTACATAAGATTAACCATTTTTGCAAGACAACACTGTCTGCATCAGTGTTGGTATTGGAAATACTGCCCTCAGTATCTACTGGTATCAGATTGAAAAGAAAATCAGCAGCATCTCCCTTCACTAGTTTTCACAATTCTGGTCATGGCATACAGTAATAACCTGTTATATGCCGATAGGCAATAGTCATCAATTTTTTTAGTAGCATCTTATCAAGTTAATTCTCTTGAGCTGGATTAAAATAGATAAGAAAATGTTAAATGTAAGAATACCATCAGGGTGGTATTTTAAATGCCCACTTGTTACTTTATTATACAGTATGCTACAACAGAGAATTTATCTTCTAGTAACAATGGTGTATGCTACACCTGATGCATTCTCACAAACAGCTACATCATCTTAGCTACATCATTTAACAGCTCTCATCCCAAAATCAAGACATTTCCAGTCAATTTTCATAAACTGATCTGTCAAGCACAGAGAACTCTTAATTTAATGGGGCAATTAAAAAAAAAAAAATCAAACAAACAGAACATAACTTACCAGCTTCCCTGGCTAGTTTAAGACAATGCACCCGCTGCTCAGTCTCTGTTATGGACTCCAGAAATTCAGCATACTGAACAATTGCTTGGTCTGGTGGCAAGTGCCTAACATAATGTGCAATCAGATCTATATTCTTCATATTTATCAGAACCTAGGAAATGTAAATATTTTCATTGTGGATATATCAAAACAAGACATGATTATTAATTATTAACATTCAACCCAAAAGCTCACCTGGAAACAAAATATAAACAAAATATTAATAGGATCAAAATTATTATGTTATGTGTGCTATTGGTGTCCCTAAACTACACAACATTACTACAAGCTGGGTGCCCTTATTAGAGTTACTCTTAGCAAATTAGTTTTAGTTCAGAAGGTTCATCTGCAGAGTCCAAAATGAACTCTTATGAAAACTTAAACAGAAACTAACCAAAATCTCATCAGGAATTGGTAAACTGGAAAACAACATTTTACTCAGCTTAAGGGGTACAGTACTCCTTTTCAATTCCTAATGGGATGAGCCTGAAGAAAAAAAAAGTGCAGTGCTCAATCAAGTAAGAAATATACAGGAGGAGATTCAAGTTTACTGCCACTTGGACTACAATAACAGAGAAAAGGGGCAGATACAGATGGACTGGACCTTGGCAGTCAACACTGGCTCTGCAAACAAAGAACATGTCTTCATTTGGAAGAAATTAAAATATATGGGGCTTTGACAGATGCTGAAAGCCGTCAGCTGGAAATTATTTAATTCATACATTTGATTCTGAAGCAAACTCATTAGTCAGGTTAAATCCAAAGCAGGAATGGAGCAATCTGAAAGCCCCTAACGGGGATTTATACAGTTAATGTCAATGGACAAGAGAATAGCCTCATTGCAATTTCAAGTCACCTCTCAGGGAGCAGTAAAGGAACTGCATAATGCTGGGGTGTATTTGTGTGATGGTGGTCCCTCATTTTTAAATGTTTGATAATCTTGCCTGCAAATATTTGCATACTTGGGAAGCAGGGAGCTGGTTTTACACTCTGTTTTATTATGTTAAATTAATTTAAAGAAGACCATTACAATCAATTGAAAGAAATATGTCCTTCACCAGTGAAATTACTTGGCAGGCCTAATTGTGTGAATTTCAAAGGAAATGCAGTAATCTAAGTGAACTGAATGAATGTATCTCATTATTGTGAATTGTCAAAGGGGATATACTAGTACCAAGTTATCTATAGTGCATGTTTATTTTCTTCCACACAGTGATCCTATTCACATTCAGACTTTCTTTTACTTTGAGTCAAAACACCCTAACCTGGCACTACATGAATAGCTCAGTGCACGTCTTGGAATCCTTGTGAATATTTGGACACAATCTTATTAATAATGCACTGTAGTTCACTTGTGGCGACGTCTCTAATCAACTGTAGAGTGCTGGGAATTTAGAAAGTTTACTCCCTAAATGAGACACGTTTTCATGCGAAAAACTCATTGAGAGATGTAAATTTGACACTGTGTTTTGATAATATAATTCTGCTCTCTGTCCCCAAAACAAATGCATCCCCACAACTCTCAGCGTTTTTCAGTGATTTAACATTGAATACAGACAACAGTGTTTTGATCTCTTGCTTATTAGAACAAGTTAGAAAATGTGATTCAATTTAAATTTGACTTTTCTGTGGGCAGGCCTTTTGTGAATGCAATTTAATTTAGAACTTCTACGTGCGATTTTGTAGGTTTGCTTTTTCTTGTACTTTAAAGTGTGTATTCTTTTTGCTGTAAAAAGGTGCTTGGGATAACTATTTAATTTATTAGTGTCACCTTTTTATGAGGGAATGCTGCCTAACCAGGTCAGCAAATAATTCCACCTACAAATTATTTTCTATTGTAAATGCTGCTGCCAATCACAATTTTTAGAGACGGGCAACAAGGAAAAAGATGAGGCTTGAGGCCCAAAGAGTTTAATCAATCGCACAGAGTTCATGGTTGATTTGTTCAGGGGTATCTGAAGCATAATTATTTGGACTGCAAACTACCATCTTAGAAAGATTATATGGTTCTCTCCTGGAAAACAACAGCTTGTGTTCTGCATATATACAGGTAGCGTTTCTTCAAAGGAAAAAAGTACACACCCCATGGTTTTGATCACAAGTGAGGGTAAACAGGATAGTAATGTTGGGGTTGGAACTACCGTATATACTCATGGATAAGTCAGGACTTGATTTTGTCTTATAATTTCTGGTATTTTATAATGTCGGTCGTATAACTCAAATGCGGAAAACTCACGCTATTGGTCCAAGAAATTATATGATATGCTAACACCCACCTGAGGGAGTAACCACGGAGCACACTACCTTTTTTTTTTCTATGTGGAGGCGGCGATGCGCTGTATCAGCGTGTGCTCCTAACCTCTTTCTCTCTCTCTCTCTCTCTCTCTATTGTGCCTACGTGACCACACAGTAATATCTGAACTATTCCAAAGCAACGTTTCCATCGATTTGTGTTTTTTTTCTCTCTCATACACCTTTATCATAAGAGCATCTCTCATCTACGATGGAGCATTTGACCAGAAGAAAATATGAAGCAGGTTTTAAATTAAACGTTGTTGAAGTAGCAAAACAAATTGGTAACTGTGCTGCTGCAACAAAATTCAATGTGTCACGAACTGATGTGAGATTACAGGAGGCAAGAAGATAAAAAAAAAAAAAAATGTAAGTGTCACATTTTTGAACAGTCGTATAAGTCAGGGTCTGCTTTTATGATCGATTTGACTTATATGCGAGTATATACGGTAAACTCTCTTTATTTACTGGCCAACCTAAGCTTGTATTCTTAAGTACTCTGGGTCGGTAACTTGAAACAAGTAGGCAGGTAAGTGGACCCAAAAAAGGTTGCTCAACCATAGAAAACCAATAGTATTTCCAGAAAGTAAGGGGAAGGGGAAAAAAGGGTAGAATGGGGTGGCATTCATTTATTGCAATGGAAAGACATTAATTTAAAAGAAAATAAAAAAACCTTAATATTGCAATAATATTTTTGACATTGACTTAATCTTTAGTCATTATCTTTTAAAATTTAAACATGCTTTCTCCAGGTTAAACTTGTTGACAATGAGAGAGGTTGGGGTTCTCACTTTACAGCATGTTCCAAAGTCAATGATCACACAATTTTACTACACTATTGACTATTGAGCAGGGCCATCATCTGAACCATTAACTGAGATCTGAATATTTTAAAAATACATACATCATTTATTTCAATACATTTTAAAGCAAGTTAAACATCTGATGTCTACATATAAAGTTTTAGGTTAAGTATATAAAACCAGCAAGGAGACAACAGCTAGGGCATTTCCACAATAAATCATCTTTTAAACTTTCAACCATTCACTAGGTTCTAGAGTGTTGTTAGATAGGCTAAATGTGTTGAACAGTTTTGTACATACTTCTGTTACTTTCTCTCTTACTCACATTATGTGCCTCTCTTCATTCCCTGGATTTTCATTAACCTTTTTCATTTTGTTTCCAAAATTTGGTTGGGATTGAAAGCCAATTTATATATCACACAACCACACAGATGCTAATGTTAGCTTCTATTTTTAAATTTATATTTTGTCTTTATATTTACTTTGTAAAATACATTTACATCAGTAAATAATAAAAAGGGCAAACAACAACTTCAACTGTGAACCACACTGGGATTAAATGAGATTATTGCAAAGGAAAACCAAGATATCTAATTCCTAATTTCCCACAATAAGGGGTTGAGTGAACTACATTATTTTCTAGCTATACTTTTGTATCGTCATGCCAATCTTTTATATACACTGAGCACTGAAACCTATTAAATTGTTGTATGATAATTGCTAGTAGTTTGTGTAGGAGAGTAGTGTAGTGCAAGAAGAACTGGAATATTCTCAAATACCTTAAAAATGGCATGTATATTATGAACACTTTACCTAGATTTACACAGTGATGCATTTGTATAGGATGGTATTATTCGCTGTCATCCAGATATGTAAGATTTTCTTTCACTGTGATTGAAATAGGAAACATCAAAGCAAAATTCGCAACATCCAGTTTCCCAAATGTAATCGGAGTGGCCAACTGCATGCATATTGCTAGAGCAATGGCGCAGGGCCAAGTTACATTAGCCAGGGATGAATCACACCACCTATAGCTAAAGCACCTATAAAAATGGCGATTCTGCACTGTTGCACACATTTTTTTCCCCAAGTAGTGAGGCAAAAGGCAAGCAGTCCTTTTAAGGATACCGAGTCACCTCAAAAAGCCACATAAACAGTAGAGAATCTAACCGTTGAGGCACTTGATGCCAACACTACACTATGAAGGCGCCTTCAGAGAATGTATATGCTAATGTAAAGAGAAAGCGTTTCCACTCTATTAATTTACTGCTCTATAGTCCACAGAAAGTGCATTGCATTGTGCCAGCATTTAGCATGCTGCATAATGTGACACACAATCGTGGCTTGCCCATACCTGAAGAGATGTAGTATGATGAACCTGATCCTGACCCACCAACAAATCTGCCAATTTAGACAGCAGTACAACTTTGTTTGAAAGTAATTAGCAGAATGTAAAATCAGGTAATCAGATACATTTATTTTTTAACCAGATCATTTAATTTGTGGTCAATATCACATAGAACAGCCCTTTTATTAATTAGTTCATTGACCACATCTCTTACAGCATCCACTATTGTATTTTGCGACTCCAGAACAGCATCTGTCTCTGAGGCAGAGGTGTGTGAGCAGCCAGTGACCGAAGATGTGCTGGGCACAGCAGCACCATCACTGTGTGGATTCGTGTCCTCTGAATGGGGGTTAGCATTTGTAATATTTTCGGAAATAGAACAAATAGATGGTGGGCTGCGAGTTGCTTTTTCACGCTGACTTTGATATCTGACCACTTTTTTTTTTTTTTTAAATTTCAGGCAGTGTGCGACTTTCTGAATTTAACTTTCCAGTAACTCTGCCACTCTATCACTTGATCTACTTCCTTCTGTTGCTTATTCCACAGCTTAAGCCAACAAATAGTACGTTTTTCCTTGCTTCCACTACGCATTCACTGAAATTCTTTTGTCCATGTGCTCCTGCCATTGTCTTCTGCACAAACACTGAACGCTATTTATACTGATTAGCATATTCAAATATGTGAAATTCTGGAAGGAGTCAGGGTGGGGCTGTAGGAGCAAGCAAGTGTATATTAAATTTCACATTTATTGGGATTTATAAAGGGGAAGTGCGTGGAACTTTGCGTATGTACACTTTTATGCATCTGGATTATTTTGTGCATATGCATATTTCCACTTTTGTCCCTACGCCATGTCTTAGTGTGAATTCTATGCACTGCTTTATACGTGAGGCCCTTTGTGTTTTTGGTGCATAAGTATCTAAGGAAGGTCTTACAACAAATAGTTGAAGTAACAAATAGAAGTATAAAAGCAAATTTTGTACTCAGAAGGCAGCATTTAGAATTAAGGCTAAAGAACAATTACCTGAATATACATCTTCAGCACCTCCACACATACTTCTTCCTGTAAAAAAGAGAAATATTTGCCCTTCACATTTGCTTTGCAAACAACACTCACTTATGATTTTTGTCAGCTCCTCATGCGAACATAACAAAAAAGCTTAATTGATGATAAAATAATGAAGACTACAGCTGGTACTAAGTTAAATCTGCTTCATATGCAGGTTTTAAAGCAAGAAACTTAATGTAAACAAGCTGTAATAATGAACACCTACTATACTTATCAAATAATGAAAAGACTATTATAAGTAAAGTCAAAAGAAGAGTGAACACTGAAAATCGTGCCTTTTTTAATGTCGGCTATTATGCATTTGTTGTCAATGTATGATCCACTAGAATACTACATCTAAGAAAACATTCATTACAACCTACCTTTGTTGGCATTCCCAATGTGCGGAAGAACAAAATCAGGTGTGACATAAAGCGTAGCAAGTGTGAAGGAAGACTAGGCTTTCCAGCCACCAGCCATTCATTAAACTCGTCCATCAAGCCTGGAAGGTGAAAAATACAGATTAAACAAAACAATGATGCCTTATGTTTTCAGTCAGACTCTAAGAAACTGCTGTTTTCTCACTGCAGTCTCAACAATACTACTTTCACCTCATTAGCTGATCTGATACTTTTGCTGACTTAAAAATCATGCTTCCAAACAGTATTTCCCCAATTTCTCCTTGAGCAGTTCTTGTAGGTTGGCACTATTTTGAAAGAAAGATTGGGGGGGGGTGACTTATGAATGACTAAACAATTAAATGAATACCAACACTCCAACTAGTTACTACACTTTGTGAATTTTTAATGCCAAGAGTGGCCCTTGCAAATAAAATATTAAAGCAAGTTATTTCCATATTCTTTATCTCTCTGATTAGTAATGAGCAAACCCATAATGAGTTCCGTGAAATCACCAAAATGTTTGAGAACTTCACCAAACTCCACAAAAATGCACCGAGTCAATTGGGAAGGATGAACTGAACTAGGTTTGAGTGGATTATGGTCCAATGGTGTTGTAATTGTCCCTTTGCACCAGGGAAGCATCTGCCAACTATACTGGAATGATTGAGGCCAATATCAAAACAACTACAGAGATTCCTTTAATAACTACATAGAATGTAAACATCAGTTCAGAAAGCACAACTGGTTATGCTAATTTCTTAGTCAATTTAAGCAATAATTTGTAGGCTAGATTGATAATTTATTTTTTAAAAATATTTTAGTTATTTTGGGCCTGACAATCTATGAAAAGCTTGGAAATTAGGTTGCTGCTTTAAGAGCTATTGGTGGGGATACTGGGGGCAGTTACCCTGTGGCCTATAGTTCAATGCCCCGGTTCAGTGATAAGGACACTTTACTATAAAAGTAGTGCCCTTAAAAATAGGGCCTGACTCTCTGTGGTCATAAAATGTCACATCAACTGGGTGGATGCTACACACTGGTGGTGGTTGAAGTGGCTCTCCACTGTAAATCTGAGTAGTGATAAAAATGTTATATAAATGTAATTGTTATTATTTAATCCATCATTTAAAACATTCTTATAAATGTAAAACCTCACACTACTGCACTTTTCTTAACGCAAAATAAAAGGAAAGATGTCACCTAATTTAACAATAAGATCAAAAATTTGCAGCCACACAAGGGCCAGAAACTAAATATGGGAACCACTGATGCAGTACATTGATTGACATACTCTACACAGATGGTACCTTACAGCTACCCCTAACCATGAAACCTCTGTAGCTTATCTGCCCTCCTGCTCTTCATCAACTATAATGTGCTCCAGGTTCCGGGACTTTCACATAAAAAAAGTGTTGGATAAATTTAGATTTTGGCTTTAGCTAAACGCAATGTTCATTGCATGCCAGCTAATGTTAACTTCATGTGTTTCAAAATTGACATCTTTATAAAGTGTAATATCTTTAGTTCACTAGTTAAATACGAGTTTTAAACTAAAGGAAGAAAATTCAAAGAGAAAGTCTTAAATATGGTGTGAACTTGTTTATCATTGGACATTAATGCTATATTCCTTAAGTTTCAATTTATTCTTCATCACTGTGGTCACTGCTCAGCTAAGTTCTTTTCATTTGAGTCATCTTTCAAGTGTGACTGGCCTAGGATTGCATGGCCTTACAAATGACAGTCTGCTGGGCTAAGTAAGTCTGCTGAACTCATTTCTGCGATGCAACACTACTGCAAATCCTTGCTCCAAATAAATAATTTTCTTACATTGTTTATTCCTCTAATTGTAGTAATTTAAATATCAGTATGAAACTTGTTGCTAAGTATTTAAAATCTTTATGTGTACGTCCCTCACCTAACTTGGTAAAACTCTTCTTTTCAAATTGCTTTGTATGCAATGACCAACAGGTTCTCATATAAATAACTGAGGTTAACCTTGCAAAGATGGGTGAATTAATTTAAAATGGTTAGGTACACTTAGGTGGATTCCAATCATCTGGTTATTAAAATTATAAAGGCAAAAGGCTGAGGCTTTGTATTTTTCCATTTATGTAAGGAGGAACTTAGTAGTAATAGTAGACTGTCACATATACAAAACACTGAAATTCTTACTTGTGCCATCAAATGGCATACAGCTACTGAATGGGAACTGGACATCATGCATGTATATACAGGTATAGCTCTAAAGAGGGCAAACCATGCGCTTTTTCAGTTGGTCTGGTCTTTAACTAAAAAAAATTGACAAAATATTAAGCACAAGAATTTGTTTAAACAAAAATGGTTTACCATCTAAATCTTCCAGGATAATGAACTTCTGAATAATATGGAAATGCTCCTTAGATTCTTCCAGCACTCGCTTAAGAGAGGAAAAAACAAAACACAAAACATTAAATCACAGTGTGTGTGAGCTAGGAACATTGAACACTGAAAAATAAAGCAAATGTGTGGCTAAAATAAATGTGAGAAGGAAGGTTCAATAGAATATTCTCATGAGTGGGTGACGTGCGTGTCTTCCTTACACTTTGAAGACCTCTTGTGTCATATTCAGCCCTTTGTTCATTATTGTGGCACCCATGTAACTAGCAGTTAGAAAAACTTATATGCACAGCATGCAGCATAAACCCAATGCATGCCACTGTGTCCGAGGCTATTTTTGCTGTGCCACAACAAGCACAAATGTGTAAAGTATAAACCAGGCTTTAGATGAGCCTTACGGCACTTTGGCACATTATAAGCAACAGTCTTGAAAAGTGACACCAAAATTAAGATCATCAGATTAAAAACTGGGTATTTTGGGTTTTTTTTTATATGTAATTAAAAACAAATTTGTCCACCCCTGTGTGTGCATGTCAGGTAAACCTGAAGATGAAGATTATAAGACTCTAGGGGTAACGGGAGAATGATAACAACAAAAAAAAAAAAACCCAGAAGATAGATACTGTATATTTTGCTGTTTTCCTAGATTTTTTTCTTACTGCAGCAAAATATAATGAACTTTGAAAGCCTACACTAATCCAACAATCTCTTTGTGTGTTGCATTTGGAAACATACTCACTGGTCTGTCAGTTGCCTGCAGTTCCTCAAACACTTTCTCCATTGTCCAGCTAAAAAGAAAAAAAAAATTTATCACCATTAATAACAACATTTATGCACACATCTCAGACAGGACTTTTGTAAAGCCTTAGCTGAGGCAAATGCAGAACATGAGAACCCAGATTCTCAGCAGTTTTCTTGTAACCCTTAAACCGCCGGAACCAGCTATAGTCGGTTCCCAATGCAATTTGCCAGCACGCCGGAGCCGAGTATATTCGGCAGAGTACATTTGTTGAATGCTGCAACTGGCTAAAGTCAGTTTCCAGTGCAATTTGGAAAGCACGCTGGAGACGAGTATATTCGGCAACGCACATTCATTGAACTCTGTAACCGGCTAAAGTTGTTTCCCTAGTACAATTTGCCAGCACGCCGGAGCCGAGTATATTTGTCATTGTATATTCATTGAATGCTGCTCCCGGCTATAGTCATGTCTCAGTGCAATTTGCCAGCACACAGGGGCCAAGTATATTTGGAGACGTACATTCACTGAACGCTGCAACCGGCTATAGTCGCTTCACAGAACAATTTGCCAACATGCTGGAGGTGATCAGTCAGTGCCGTATATTCGTTGAGCAGCCAGCTCATGACCACTGCCGGCCCCGGCAGAACAGCAGCACCACTGTCCCTGGGATTCAGCTGCTGCACTAGACTTGCCAGCAAGCATCAGCGCTTACCTCTGTGTGCTTGCGTGAGGCCAGTTCAAGTGCAGTCGGTGCGGTTACTTACTGAATTTCATCAATGGCATCAGTTGCATCTTGTACATGACTGATGCAGTATTTTTTATTTATTTTTTTTTTTTTAAGTTTTTATAGTTAATTGGCAGTGGGAAAAATGATCAGTGTTTCAGTAACTGTGATGCTCTTTGCATGAAAAAAAAAAAAAAGTGTACCATTAAAATTTCACATTTTCTTTGTGAATTGTGACGTTTACTTAAAAAGTGCAGCAAAAAAGTATTTGGCGTCCAGGGGTGCATTAACCCCCAAGTATGTGGCGGTTTAAGGGTTAAACTGATCTCTAATTCACTAAATAAAATAATTTACTACATTTTTTAATACTATTACATATTTAGCACCTCAGCAATTTGGGTGGGCTGACCAGAATGGAGAACTTGAAATTTTTTCATGTCCAGGTTCAATAACTTTTCTTTTTATACTGAATTAAATCTATCTATATATACAGTATATCTAAATCCACACACACATCTACACCTAAAAATAAAAAGAATCAACCCCCTTGGCTTTTTTTCATATTTTATTGTTATACAACATTGTGCACAGAATTGAATCTGGCATTTATGACACTGATTTTTTATGAGAAAGATTTGTTAATGTCAAAGCAACCTCTACAAAATGGTCTAATTACAAATGTAAAACAACATATTATTGATCACAAAAGTATTCATTCTCTAAATATGACATAGCTAAATCATCACTTTAGCCAATTGGTTTTACAAGTTGCATAATTAGTTAAGTGGCGATCACGGGTTTCAGTTGATTGTAGAATAAATGCATCTGTTTCTAGAAGGTTTAACTTGTATTTACAAGTCAGTACAGTGGCCTAACCTACACAATGAAAGCAAAAGAACACTCCAAGCAACTCTGTGAAAAGGTGATTAAAAAATAAAGGTCAGTGGATGTACATGAGAAAACTTCAAAGTTACTGCATATACTTGTTAAAACGGAGTCCGCAGATACTTTTAACAGTGTGATATTCTAGCTTATCAGGTTTTTAGCACACCAGCAAGTTAGAATATGGCGGTGGGTGGGGGCACACTGCTGCACTGGCGTTTAGTTCCCATCCAAGTCACCCACTGCCCTAAAGGCCTGCGGAGTCCGACGGCTTCTTCTGGTCTGAGCCTTAACTATGCCGAGGCATGTCCAAAACAGCTATATCATCCACTGGTGCGCTTTCAAAAGTGGCATGACGGCAAAGCGCGAGGTTGACGGCACAAATAACATGTATGCAGAGAGGGAAAGTAGGTGGAAGTTCATAGCGTAACTTACTTGAAGATGTGAACAAGCAGCCAGGACAACGTGGTTACAAACGTGTGAAGAAAGGAAGGTTTAAATTAGTGACAACGCTCTTGATCAAAGGAGGACATTGGCTGTGTGACTCAACGTTGCTTGCTATTGTGGGTCCCCAGAAAATGTAAACAATGATTGGCTAAGCAAACACGACAGCGGTATAAAACTGAAGTCCAAACCACCAGGGATTGGTCTTTTGACCAGTTTTTGTACTTACAGAGCTTACTTTGCTGCTGAGCAGGTAGAGCAGAGAAAATAAATTTTAAAACTTGTATGTAATAGTGAGGATAGTTTACTTCAAATCTGTATATATTTTTGGGTAGAGGTAATCTGTGTTTGTGGGTGATCATCATCTTTTTTTCACCTTTTATTTTTGATTTTATTTTCTGTGCATTGAACTGTATATATTTGCAGGACATTACTCTAAATAGTTATTGGCACATCTGGAAAAAAACAGAATTCTGTTTTTGGAACAGTCAACATTGTCTGCATCTATATTCTCCAATCCCCTGGTCGTTCAATTATGGCACCAGGAGTCTGAAAACTTGCAACAGTGCCATTGAGCAGGGCACCACAATACTTTGGAGTCTAGTTAAATCAACCATTAAGAAATGAAAGGAACATGACACAGCTGTAAATCTGTATAAAGTAGGCCATCCATAAAACCTGAATGATCATGCAAGTAGTCTAGTAAGGGGACCACCAAGATATCAATGAAAGCTCTAAAGGAGTTACAATCTAAAGTGGCTAAGACTAGAGTAACTGTGCATACAACAGGTGTTGCCCAAGTGCTTCACAGTCACAGTGCAAAGAGAAAGCCAAACAAACACCACAAGGCAAATTAGAGATTCTGAAGGATCCTGGAAGAAAGTTTTATGGTCTGAAGTGACTGAAAATGATTTTTTTTCTTTCTTATTAAGAAAAACTGCACTACCGCCCGCATTCAAAATGTGTGATCAAGGCAAGGAGGAGACAAGATCCTGAAACAAAAGAAAGCACGCTGAAGATTCTTCCATGTGTCTGGAAGACGACAAACAGGAAAGGAACATCACTTAACTCAGACAATAAGGACAACTACTTTGATTCTAAGAACTATTAATTGTAATAGATATGACAAAGCCAGCTATTTTATTGGTGTCACCGTAACAGAAAGGTAATAACCTTGTGAATAAGTTCTGGCTATTATGACTATCATCTGAAATCCAGTAAGAAAGTGTACTGCAGCCTCACACATACACACACACTGGGGTGGTAGCCCAACATAGAATGCCACTGTAATAACATGAAAAACTTAACTAAAGAACCTATCCATCTTGAACACATGGACAGAAAGACCCAAATTCATAAGTTATGTACCTCTTTCTATAGAAAGGAACAAGTCAACTAAGCTTTAGTAATTTTACATTTTGTATTGTATATCTATATTAGGGCTGGGAAAGATAATGCATTAAAGCATTAGAGATAATTTTAAAGACATATTGCATTATTATATCTTTCATTGCATTAACTATTGCATCATTTGCATGCTTTAGGAAAATATTAAAGAGGCCTACGGTATTTCTTCCTGGATCTAAACAACATGAGAGTTTCGCTCAAGACAATTCTAGAATTCACTGCTAAAAACTAAACTTTCATGATTGCAGGGAAAAGTGAAGGAACAGTGCTGCTTGCTTCTTTTCTTTTTAAAAAACAGTCCGATGGCTCAAAGGATAACAATATTGTAATTTGCAGTATTTGTGTGTCCAAATTCAAACAACACATTGGAGCACTACTTCTTTATCCTATCACTTGAAAGCAAAGCATGCCAGTGCAAAAACAGATAATTTGGGTGGAAATACATGACAAACTACAATTCACGACTGTGACAAATCGACCCAAGGCAGTGGCATTAATGGGTGGCCACTGGACATCATTTCGCAACCACAATTATGTTGATATAATTGTTCACTATATACAGAGTTTGTGGGTGTTTAATTCATTTGCACTAGGAGGGACACAGAGGAATGTTATAACTTTTTTTGATGGTGCAATGCAGTAGAAAATAAACAGAGAAGTGTCAACAGTATGCATGGACAATCACAAGACTTGTGTATCTACATACACATTCAGTGCATTGTATATAGCATATAGCAATCCATCACAATTGGTGTTTGGGACTATGGAGTTGATACTGCGTTGGCCAAATTTAAAAAGTTAGTTGGACACTTCAGGGACAGTCCAGCTAGTAGAGTCAATTTGAGAAGGCAGCAGTGTGCTATGGGACAATAAGAGGAGTCCCTCATTCAGGATATCCCCGCGCGATGGAATTCTGCATTAGCACATGACTCTTAAGAAATAAGGATGCTGTGCGAGCAATCAACACCTATCAAAGAAATCCTCCAGAAACGCTGACCAATGGTGAATTTGAAAAAATTGAGATGGTGGAAAAACCTCTAGGACCTTGCAAGTAAGAATTTCAAATTTTCATAACACGTCTTATCAATGCTGTCAATTTCCAAAGAAATCTAGTAAGGTTTTTTTTTTTATAAATTTACATTTTAGAAGCTTAGATCTATTTCATAAAAGGAATGCCACTACATTGAAGTTATATAATGACAAAAATACAAACATAACTTAGTACTATACACATTAGTGTTCAAAACTTTTAAATCACAGAAATTTGTTTTTGGAAGAATTTGTATTTTACTTGTATCTACCACTGAATTAATTTAAAATATAACCAAGACATTACTAAGGTTGTTAGCTGTTACTGCTTGAACAATGTACAGTATAACTTTTTATGCACACAGGACAGCAGCGCCACATTTTCGTCCTCCATTACTCTAGTGTCCTATATGTGGACGTTAAGCAAATATATTGGATGCTGGAGAAGTGCTTGATGCCTTCTGCCAAGTATGGAAGAGGAGATGTTATGGTGTGAGGCTGCTTTATTGATAGCAAAATGGTAGATTTACAAAGATTGCAAGGAAAAATGAACCCAAAAGGCTACCACTCCATTTTAAAATGTCATGCCATCTCTTGTGATTAGAACAGTTTTATGAAATAAAAAGAATGTTACGACATTTCCAATGTATTAACTGCAATTTCTGATCAATTTAATGGTGCCTTGGCATCAATTCTTTAAAAGCTAAGAAATCTCTCAGGAGCTCCAAATTTTAAATTACTAGTGCATGTATGCATACTGTATTTGCTTTCATTATTTGCTTTCATTACAGATATGACAGATTTGTTTGAGTGAGAAAAATGGGTACTGCTAAATGATTTTGCTTTCTCCATGTGATAAAAGTGTCAGAGGATGACCCAGGCTATGTGACCAGATTAAGGAAAGCTTCACTACTGATTTGTCAAACAGAAAAGACACCCTGAACGACCTGGCTGAAAACAGAACAGCACCTGACCCATACAAAGACTTTAAATGTCTCCCAAAACCAGACAGGGAAGAGGTCTGGGTGAGTTTAAAGGAAAAACCACATAGTACATCTCCCCAACATAACAGATGTCATACCACCTAAAAGAAAAAAAGATTCCTCTTAGTCTGTAAATCTGACTCATATAATGACACAGAAGAAATTTCTAACACACCCTTGTTTTGTTATAAAGCAGATCCTGTTATTAAAATAGAGGACTGTCAACTGGGGTGGTGGGCAAAGTATTCACATACTTATAAGGATTTAGTACATCTCACCTAAAAACATTTGCTATCTCCTCTCTCGAATGTTCTATGTGAGAGGCTCGCCTCACTGTCAGGTCATATTGAGTGGGAGAAAAAAGGGATGCACTCTGCTGAAAGTGTGGACAGGCTTGTTTGCTTAAGCAACTGGCTCAGTAACAAGAAATGACTTAAGTTTATATTATTTGTCAAATTCTGAATTGTTACAGAGCAATTATTACATCTGATTTGATACAGATTTTTTTAATTAAGTATTGAGTTAATACTATTATTAATACATTTATTTAAATTGCAAAGTTGTCTTATTTAACTTAGGTCTAATATATTAAAATGATGATTTTGTCAGTTATTAACTACACTTCAATTTTTCAGTTTGGAATAAATTTCTACACTGAACACAGTGAAATATACTATGATATAGAAGTATGGTAAGTCTTGCAGCTGCTGAGGAGTGGGATATTTTACAGAGGGTTTGGGGGGAATTCCAAAAGAGTTCAGAAACCTCACAATATGAAGAAAAGGATGATTCAGCTTTTGATTGATAATTCCTCCCACCCAATTGCACAGCAGTGCTACAGCCATTGGGTTTGGGCATCATTCACACCCTGAAAGTGTATTATCGAAAGGAAATGCTGAGAAAAATTCGTCAGCATAACTTGTAGACAGGAGAAGATTAAAATTAACGAGAAAGAAGCTATTGAAATGATTGCAAACGCCTGGACACAAGTTAAAGAAAGCACTATAGCAACAAATTCAGAATCTCATTACAACAAAATTTTCATTACAATGAAATATTTTTTAGATCCCTGGCAGTTCGTTGCAACAGAAGTTTACCTGTATAACCAACAGCATCTCTCAAAAGTTGCAAGTTCACATAAAGGCATCAACCAAATAAGTGATTAAAGTGAGAAAAGCAGTATACACCATCTCATGTATGCTGACAGTATCTGGAGTTTTGAAACCCCTCCTTCCATTAGCTGAGCCACATGCCAGGGGCACTTAGACTATAAGGAAAACCATGACTGACAACCTAGGACAGAGATTTGCCAGCATGAATGACCGGAAAGAGGGATGTCTGCTTGACCCTTGTTACAATAACCGGCCACTGAATGAAGACCTTAAAACTAAGGTTAAGGGCTGGTTGGATAAAGTAGTATTGAGGCCCATATCACCTCAGAGACCACCTATATCAACAATAAACTGAGCTGTGCCTGTGACCATCAATGCGGGAACAAGTTTATACTACTTAAACATATTTCAAGCTAGTCCCCATTTCACTGTAGCATGTTAATGTAGCACATATTTTGAGAATAACTTGGACACGGCACCCCATAGGTATTCTCTATCTGCAATGGAGATTGTCTATTTCCAAGCATGTTGACAAATTATATAAAAATATTTATCCAGAGTGCATACACATGAATCAGTGTTTCTGTATCTCTCTCTCTATATGTTTAATGCAAAGCTGAACGAATGACTGACTGACTGACTGACTCACTCACTCACTCTTTCATTCATTCAACAACAAGAACACTATTTCCCATTTAGTTAAAATCCTAAATTTGGCAGGATGATGCATGTACATTTGTAGGTATAAGCTAGGAAAGCATATCAATATATCAATATTAGGAGTAAAACAAATCCACAATATATATTTAAAAAAAAAAAAATCAGAAAAAGGTTTGACTAATTTAATAAAAACCTTCTAAAATTATAGAAAAAAGAAAATTAGTCAAATTGTGTTTTTGTTTTATTAATTTGTCAGCAAAAATGTTGAGGCAACCAGGCTATTTTTAGACACCATGTCCTTTTTTTCCCCCCCCAACAGCAGCAACACTATGGTGCCACTGACCAGGCCTAGGCTGTACTCTCACAGAAAAATGGTGTTGCCGCTTTATACAAACAAATGCCACTACAGGAAACGAAGTGAATGGAAGAAAGCACTGTGAAACCTCAAAGACAACAGACAACTTAGAACGCTTTGTCACTAAATTCACACAGGACTCATTGCTCTGTTGACTTCTTCTTAATCTTTGCGATGGGGTATACAAAATACAAATTTGAAGGGTTTTGGGGGGGGGGGGCTTATCCCCCTTGGATTGCCAAGCACACTTATACATGTAATTCAAACAAAGGGGTGGAGGATAAACAAACCTTTGGTGGTGAAATACAGTATATGTACAACATTTCAGAGAACTGAGGTGTTCCCTTTGAGGTCAGGCCATTATGTGCTGTATGTGCCACTACGGTAATTCACAAAGCAGAAGCAAGAAAGTGCTGATTCAATGTATTGGGCCACAACATGTCTTGAGTACAACACAAGCCTGGATGTAACAGCATACCCTTAGTAAGTTTAAACGGTTGCGTAGTTCAGTAAAGAAGTCCCAATTGACTTTGTACATAGTTCACCATATTATTTCTTTTCACATGTACAATGCTTAAAACATTCAGTTCATTCCACGGGCCACATAAATTTAACAACATTGATGCTTACAGGCTGCATGGAATAAATTAAAGTAATCCACTGTTTACCGTAATTGCTTTTCATCTGAATTCTCACTAAAACTTTGTAATGGTACAAGATTACAGATCAAATAATTACATTCAAATTCTGACTAAATTTGCTATTACCATTTAAATGCAAAATCCCAATTATTCCTACTAAAATCTATGTTTTCCAGAGAACATCCATCAAAAACCAAGGTCATTCACCAGTAAAAGGACAAATTGATCCATAAATGTTTTACTCATGGTCAGTTTTATCTAGAAAATTCTACAGAGCTCCAAGAAACTAAAACCAACAAATTTTGTATACAGAAAAGTACTTGATTAATCTGATGTAATAGAAGTACAATGTAATTAACACCACTATAACTGTGAACTATTGTGTTATGAAAAGTTCCTAGGCGAAGATGGGCAGCACAGTATTAAATAATTTTTATTTTATTTTTTTTAAAACAATATTGTCTTCCAACTTAATCTGTGGGTAAAGAACATAAAAATCAAAATATTTTTAAAGACACACTTTGCAATTTGTTCATGGAGAAGGAAAAAAATAAAGTAAATGTCATGCAAATGACTTTAAAAATACGTCTCTATTATATGCCATTTGGTATGGGATTTGTAAGAGCAGTGCTAATGTTTGTGATCTATACTAATAAAAGGCAAAGCCCTCACTCACTCACTCACTCATCACTAATTCTCCAACTTCCCGTGTAGGTAGAAGGCTGAAATTTGGCAGGCTTATTCCTTACAGCTTCCTTACAAAAGTTGGGCAGGTTTCATTTCGAAATTCTACGCGTAATGGTCATAACAGGAAGCTGTTTTTCTCCATTTACTGTAATGGAGATGAGCTTGAAACACGTGGGGGCGGAGTTTGACATCATCACGCCTCCCACGTAATCACGCAGTACGTAGAAAACCAGGAAGAGCCCCAAAAAGCGCTGAAGAAAACATGCATTATATAATTGAGAAGGCAGCGAAACAATAAGAAGCGAGCGAGTGATATATACAACCATATTCATGAGTTCTGCTACTTCGGAAACAAAGCACAGTGTAAACCTACACTTTAAATTAAGTTCATAGACAGGCTGCCGCTGGCGTTTGTAATTTAGTGCCTGCCCATATAAGGCCGTCCGTCAGCGGCAATCCAATAGCAAACTGCCACGGGTAAATATTCACGGGTGAAGGACTGTGCTTATGCAGAGGAAGATGACATAGTCAGGGTGGTGTTTGGCACAAACTCAGCGAAACTGCGAGAGAAAGTTTTAAGTACCGGGACTTCGGTAGCATTAGATACAGCCATGGACATAGCACGACATGGCAACAGCACAGCTGGGAACCTTCGATGCATGTACACCGAGCGGCTCACGTGAACTGACGCAGTGCACAGACAAAAAGCAACAGTTCCGAAGAGCGCTGAACAAAAACCGAATTACACAATTGAAAAGGCAGCAAAAAAATATGAAGCGTCTGATAAATACAAGATAAGTATGTAATAAGTACAGCTACTGCAGAAACAAAGCACACGGTGGAAAAAGTCAATGTCCCGCTAAAGGAAGACAGTGTTAAAAAAAAACCCGTGCATGCAGTGTGTCAGGTCTCAGATAAAGAAGAAGACGAGCTGTTTATTGATGCAGTAAGAAACGAATCTTTTTCATAGCTTATTTAACACACTACGTCTCCGCTGCGATACGCGGGTATATATATACAGTGGAGGAAATAATTATTTGACCCCTCACTGATTTTGTAAGTTTGTCCAATGACAAAGAAATGAAAAGTCTCAGAACAGTATCATTTCAATGGTAGGTTTATTTCAACAGTGGCAGATTGCACATCAAAAGGAAAATCGAAAAAATAACTTTAAATAAAAGATAGAAATTGATTTGCATTTCATTGAGGGAAATAAGTTTTTGAACCC
>JANRMT010062793.1:31451557-31461811 GCA_026402145.1 Polypterus bichir lapradei
CTTAAGAGAAAAGTTGATTCTGAAAATAGAGCCTTTAAAAACCGATGGGAGGCTGAGTATATGTTTACTGACATTGCCGTTAAACCCGTGTGTCTCATTTGTGGAGCTAATGTGGCTGTAATTACAGAATTTAATCTAAGACGGCACTATGAGACAAAACATCACGGTAACCTGAAAGACCTGAATGCAATGCAGAAGATACAGAAAGCAGAAGAATTAAATAAGAATCTGACACTTCAGCGGACGTTTTTACCCGTGCACAATCACAAAGTGATTTCAAGTGAAGCTGCTTTTATGGGAGACACAAATTCACCAGTGCAACTTGCCCCACTTTCCCTGTTGCCAAGTAATGTTGAACCAAGTCGTCACTACGGTGTTCCCAAATACGCACTTTGCTGATAAACTGAGCGCACGGCGCTTTAGTGACTTTGAAGAACAAAAAAAGTCCGTCTACATGCGGCTCGAACCTTGTGCATGTTTGGTAGCACATATCTGTGTGAGAAGCTCTTCTCAGTGATGAAGACTAACAAAACAGCACACAGGAGTCGCCTCACTCATGAGCACCTGCAGTCCATCCTGAGAATCTCCACAACACAGAACCTCACACCAAACATAAACGAACCTGTTGCCAAAAAAAGATACTAGGCGTCCAGCTCTAAAATGACATATGAGTAAAGACAACTGAATGATTTGATTTGTTATTGCTGAAAGGAACACATTTTATTTATATTTCCAGGTTTTGTTATGCAGCATGTTCATATTTGAATTTGTATAATTTTGACAGGATATATTTTTATGGAGAGCAAAATCTTTTGGGATATTTAAAATCTAAGTTTATTTTTTATATAAAATTACATAAGAGTAAAGAAATTTGAATGTTTGTTCTTTTAAAGTTTACTTTATTTCTAACTTGTATAATTTAGACAGCATATATTTTTATGGAGAGCAAAATATTATAAGTTGTTTAAGGTTTGAGTTGATTTATTCAGGAATAATGTTCCTGTCTGTTTTTACCATTCCTACCAAAGATATTTCTGTCGACTAAATAAAAATTCATTCTATTTAAAATTTAAATAGAACTTGAACAAATACGATAGTTCATAATATCCATGCAGACTTGCACGTAAGAGCGGGAGTTATCCGTTTTAACAAGCAGCGTCTTGCACTGATACGAAATAGCTGTGTGTGTATATATGTAGATATGTATGTATATGTACAGTATATATATGTTTATATATGTGTGTGTGTATGTATATATATATATATGTATTTGTGTGTATATATGTGTGTATGTATATGTATGTGTATATATGTAGATATATATATATGTATGTATATATGTGTGTGTGTATATATGTGTATATGTATAGATATGTATATATATATGTTTATGTGTGTGTGTGTAAATATATATATATATATATATATATATATATATATATATGACAGCAACACTCATCACTCACAACAGTGACAAAACAATTACATTGACAATCATGTTACTTTATTTTTTAAATTTTTCCTTTTCTTTTTCATAACTTCTTTAACACAGTACTTCTCCGCTGCGAAGCGCGGGTATTCTGCTAGTATGCCATATGTTGGAATGAAACATGAAATGTATTTTGAAATAAATGTAGCAATAAAATGCAATAGATGATGCACTGCAAATGTTATACACTGCAGGTTTATGTCGATTATTTAGATTTCAACCTCTCTTCGATGGATAGCACAACTAGTTTATATGCATAACATTACATATAACAAAATTTACCACAAAAATATTTAAATGAAATAAAGTAACTATTAGCAGATTATCTTATAGTTTGTGGCTTACAGTAGTCTTCCATGATTAAGTTGAATTATTACAAAATTCATAACCTGCATTTGCAGAAAACTTGGATATTTAAAGGTGCTTTGTTTGCACACTCAAAATTCACTTGTGTCAGCAATTCAAAATAGCTACTATTCCAAGGCACAGAGTCCAGAAATTCCCACAAGATGCATCATTGTTCCACTTGACATATTCCCATTAGTGAGGTCTGTTCAATTAGTATGGAGACAAAAAGGAAATAACAGATAATCACTGATGGGTTTTTTAATTCCTTTAAACTATGAATTTATCACTTCCAATCTTATCAATAAAAAAAAAAAAAAAAAAAAGAGAATGGAAACAGCACAGTTCATCATGATTTATTGGGCTGAAATATTAGTGCTTTACTATTAAATATAGGGTGGTCCAGATCCAATTATGCAATTTTCATTACGCTATAAATTTATTACATAGAAAATCACCCGAAAAATCCTGGACCATCGAAAACAGTGCAAACTGACGACATGAAGAATTGTCTTTGCGCCGAACTGGAATCAGCCCCACATAAATCAAAGTCATCCAGACGATCTGGATCTGCATAATTAGATCTAGACAACCCTGTAGGTTGCTTCCCTTTCCTCCAATTCTCTCCTTTTCATTTTTTGGCTAAATAAAACTATTAAGCTTATATATCTGTAATCATCATATTTACCTTGCCCATGTGGAAAAAAAATTAGGGTAACAGAACATTCACCTTAAAGAAATAGCATAAAGGGTTAATACATGTCAGAAACCTGTTCAGGCATTAATCAGGGAACCAGATAAAGGTCAAGTTAACAACAGAGACAAAAATGTAACACACAAAGTGCACTGAAAGATGACTAACAGATAAGATGACCTGTATTCGACAAGATTGGACAGTTATGTACACAGACATTTTGTGGGTGGTGGCTCACCAAAATGGTACAAGAATAATAAGAAAAATAATATAATAGACGTGTTTTATATAGATCATTTGGGTGTAAACCAATTAACCAATCAGGGTAAATGTATGCATCGATAGACACTGTATGTAAATTCAACAGTTTATAAAATGAACCTGTGTCCTTTGCTTCTCTTAACATTCTGATCATGCTGGGAAAGAATGCTCTCTGTTCAAGCATTAGCTGAAGAGTAATAAATGGCACAGATGGACTAGCTTTTCTCCTGCCCGATTACTGACTAAAAGTTATCAGACTTGTCTCGTTAGAGGATAAGTTTCTTTAATATGTCTGATTTCATCCACACCCATTACACTCAGCTATGAAAGTATAATTAGTACTCGTGTGTTATAACCCAGACACAGCCAAGAGAAAAACTTCCATCATTTTTTACATTTATTTACAAAACAAAAATATGTAAAATTAGATTTTTAATTACTTTTGAAACATTACTTCTGTCGTGAAATTTGTAATGTCGTTAAGTGTAACATCGAAAGGGTCATGAGTGAATAGAGAAGTGCTCATCTGTATTGAGTGTAAGGGTTATAACACACAAGTACTGTATAATGTATGCACAATTTATAATATTGTAAATACTATGAGTTTAAAATGATGGAAATGAAAAGCCAGTAAAGATCACAGAGAGTGCCAAGAAAAAGTTGGGAGAAGTCAGTGTTAGAGCAGCACAGCCTATTCCTGTAATATCATACACAAGTAAGATAGCAATATTGCATAGGACACCAGCGATCCTTAAAGAACAATGCATTACAGAGACAATTTAAGGTCAATAGTTCACATACTACCAATGTATTTTCATTGTTCAAGCTATCCTGAGCCATTTTATTTGCAGTTGCATGGTGATACAGTGATTTAGTTGGGTTCAGTAAACGGTTGTATGGAAAAAATATACATTTTCTTTTAAAAATGCAATCATGCTCCATCAAATGCAGAGAAGCTTTTTTTGTGATCAACAAGGTCATGCTCAGACAGAATGCCATATTTTATATATTTATCTGCCTAATATCAAAAAAGCAAAACAAAAAACACTTGACAAACTGTATTATAACGAGGATGAGGTTTATTCTCAATTAGATAAAGTGGCTAATAATTTACACTGTTCTTTTGTTTTATTTTCAGTATTAACTTAGAAAATTTACTATATTATTTTAAGAGTATATTATAACATAGCCATATGTAACACACAGTACCTATTAAAGTGTGTAAACATTTGTCCTTTCTCTGAGGCAGATATTAGTAATTGTAGTCTACAGATCATGCACTGTAAAAGCAGTTTCCTGATCACCGCATACATTCAAACCTGGCTGATTAAGAGCTTCCAATTTACCCAACATTAGAGCCACACTGATTAGCCGCCAATTAGTGATGAATTAATTACATTATTTGCATCTCTGTATACCTTGTAATGTTTTGGACAATTCAAAAACTGTACATAACAAAACACTGTCTAAAGCATTAAAAGTAAAGGAAGGCAAAAAGATTTGAATTATAAACCTCAGCATGTACACCATGAATGTAACTAACATACTTCTGATTAAAAAGTCATTTCAAATTTGACCTCTAGTATCTTGTTAAAAAAAATCATGAATAATGTAAATTTCAAAACAGCGGCTTAACAATCAATAATGTTGCTATGATTGTTACATATTTACTGTTTTATCTGAGAGATCCTTATTTTAAAGTGCTTGCTGCAAGTTTCAAAACTTTAACCTGACACTTTTTAAAGTTTTTCTTGTTATATCATTATTCTCTATACTACTACCACATCACATACTTAACCCCACACAGATTACCAAAGGCAAGCAAATTAGTGAAGGTTCTTGGTTTTCATCTACTGAGAGAATTATATTTTGCCATTACAAGGGCAGGGATGAAACAGAAAACTGATTAGCTTTGACCAGCCACTTATTCTAACCCAACACTGGAATATGCTATATAAGACCAAGATTAGGAAATTAACTATACCCCTCTTTGTGACAATAGAATAGGTTTCAGTAGACAAAAATCTTACTTGGCCTCCAAGCTTTCTCTGGGCAGTTCATCTAGCTCTTGAACAACAGTGCCTGTTGATCGAATTTCCTGTTCCACTAAAGAATCTACCATGACCCTGAAGTAGGCCCACACTGTATCTTCCCAAGTCTCACAAACTGGAAGCAACTGGAGGAAAAAAAAGAAAAAGCTAACATCCAACCAGATACAGGTAATAGGCTATTTGATAAAAATACTTCATGGTCTGTAACCTTCTCCCAGGCAGTGCTTTGTTAAATTGATAAAAGCATGACCATACAAGGCTAGATGTATAAAGCTTCAACTATATTTTTTGATTGCAAAACCTTACAAAATCTGGGTTACGTAGAAAGCTATTTGCCTTCACAGAAGTTGCTGCTCAAAAGGGTACATCAAGCTTTAAATTTAAACTGACGATACACCATAAGATTCCACTGTTTTTGAATTTCCTCCAGATTCTCACCTCTACTTATCTTTGTAATCTTAGAATGTGAAAGTGCAGTTTGAATTGTGGTTAAACATTCATCTTGAGCCACATACCAAAAAAAAAAAAAACTTACACTAAATGTCCAAAAACCAACCTTAAAGCATTTCTCACATATGATAAATATTTCAAAATTTTATTTTATTACAAGTGTGTTAGGCACAAAGAAGAAATACTTTGGCATAAGAGTGTATTATACAAACAAAACAAGGTACTGTTTTTTCAATTTGTTCTTACTATGCAACAGTGTAACATTCAGTTAAAAAAAAAAAACCAAAAAAAAAACTATTGGACATTGTTAAAAAAAAAAAAAAAAAAAAAAAAAAAAAGTCACATATCTACTTTATTGAAAACTAAGTATCCAATCTGGATTTGGCCAAACTATGCTGGCATTTGAAACATTTACTGGCTTACAGCAATTACAGCAGTAACGGTATACATCTCTAGAAATTGTAAGCATAAAGTAAAGTGAGAAGAAAAAAAAATTGTAAAAATACACCTGCAAAATATCATACCTGCTTTAGGTTTCCACTTAAGGCAGCATAGATCGCACGTTCATATCTGTTGAACATCTCCTGCAAAATATATTTACAGGATAATCTAATTTATTAGAACTTTTGTTTTAGATGTCCAAAAAAAATCTTCAATTTAACAGTCTTTATATATATATATATGACCAGACAGTTTAACTGCATTTTAGCAGATGAAAAACTTCAAATACATATACATGCTATATACTAAAAGTAAAAATGTCTGAGGAATCAACAAGATAAAGAGACTCGATTCTGTTTGTATAAATTCCAAACTATTTTTACAAAACATTACTAAAAAGCTTACATCTTCTGCCATCCTCCAACAGCAAGCTTTCCAAATAATCCGATGGGGGTTTCCTTCTACTGGCTGCAACTCCATTCCTAGACCAGCATCAGAATTACATATAATTACTCAAGGGGAGTACAGAACAGCATAATGCATACTGATCTACTAAGTAATTATAAATACAATAAATAAATAAATAAAAATCCTTGCTGTTTTCCTTTCTCTCTTCTACATTAACTCATGATATTTGGGGATGTGGGATAGGTTTTTTATGTTGTACTGACATTTTCATGGTTTGTTTGAGTTAGAGCAACTTATTTTCTGTTTAACAAAAAGTTGATAAAAAAAGAGACGGATACTTTAAGATTGATAATAGTGTGTGAAGTATAGATGCCCTAAGAAAAGGAAGTGTGTGAAATTTCAAGGATTCAGGACATAAAATGGTGGGTACACAATAAGCAATGCTTATCAATATATACAGTGCATTTAGAAAGTATTCTGGCCTCTTCATTTTCTGCAGTTTATCATGTAGATTTAATTTTAAATGGATAAATTTGCAGTTTTTACCCAATGTACAATCAAATAACCCATAATGACAATGTGAAAACAAGCTAAAAGGCAACTTGTGAAACCATTTTATGATCACTGCACATGTCCATAATATATCTAGAAATAAGAGTAATGAACTCTAACAGTAAACAATAATTCAAACGTCAGCAGAATCCTTACAGACTACTACATTTCAAAAAGCTTAAAGGTTGCCATTTTCAGGGTTTATTTGGGTAGGTTACTGTGTTGCATGGTATTGGTTTTTCATTTACTGTTTAATATATTCTTATTTCAATTTTATTTACTTCAGTGTGTTTGTCTCTGTGAGTGTGTGCGACGAGTCAGGTGGGGTGTGTTCCTGACACCCCATATAATTCTTGTGTGAATTTAAGCAACCTACCGCCAGTACAATATGTATAATTAAAACCAAACATCAGGAATTATATTTAAGAAATTATACACAAGTAAATTGTGTGTGTACTTTGCAGTAAACCCACAAAATATATATTTTTTTAACACCCAAGGACTGTCTTCTTTAAAAAAAAGAAATTTCAATGTTGTCTGCTCTCATTCATTATTAAAATATTTGATTTACACATATAGACCAAAGTGAATATCATGTCATGAATGAGTGAACCTTTTTATATCAAAAGATCTCACTTACATTAAGTCACAATCAGGTAAAGGCTCATTACCATTGGGAGCCTATTCTAATGATGCATAGTTGTCTATGATTGGTAATTTATTACATGTCATAGCAGATCGTAAAAGGTAGGAAATAAATGGTTTCTACAGCAGCTCATCTTTGTGTATCAAGCCAGATTCTGACCAGTGTTGACTCCACTGAGAACACCACGTGTGATTAACACTAGAATTACCAGAGCCTATGAAAAAACTCGTAGATCTGTCCCACCTTAAATCGCTTCTTAAAACCGTTCTCACCTCTCCGCCGGCGTCTTTTGTTAATCTACACTCACCTAAAGGATTATTAGGAACACCATACTAATACGGTGTTTGACCCCCTTTCGCCTTCAGAACTGCCTTAATTCTACGTGGCATTGATTCAACAAGGTGCTGAAAGCATTCTTTTGAAATATTGGCCCATATTGATAGGATAGCATCTTACAGTTGATGGAGATTTGTGGGATGCACATCCAGGGCACGAAGCTCCCATTCCACCATATTCCAAAGATGCTCTATTGGGTTGAGATCTGGTGACTGTGGGGGCCATTTTAGTACAGTGAACTCATTGTCATGTTCAAGAAACCAATTTGAAATGATTCGAGCTTTGTGACATGGTGCATTATCCTGCTGGAAGTAGCCATCAGAGGATGGGTACATGGTGGTCATGAAGGGATGGACATGGTCAGAAACAATGCTCAGGTAGCCCGTGGCATTTAAACGATGCCCAATTGGCACTAAGGGGCCTAAAGTGTGCCAAGAAAACATCCCCCACACCATTACACCACCACCACCAGCCTGCACAGTGGTAACAAGGCATGATGGATCCATGTTCTCATTCTGTTTACGCCAAATTCTGACTCTACCATTTGAATGTCTCAACAGAAATCGAGACTCATCAGACCAGGCAACATTTTTCCAGTCTTCAACTGTCCAATTTTGGTGAGCTCGTGCAAATTGTAGCCTCTTTTTCCTATTTGTAGTGGAGATGAGTGGTACCCGGTGGGGTCTTCTGCTGTTGTAGCCCATCCGCCTCAAGGTTGTGCGTGTTGTGGCTTCACAAATGCTTTGCTGCATACCTCGGTTGTAATGAGTGGTTATTTCGGTCAAAGTTGCTCTTCTATCAGCTTGAATCAGTCAGCCCATTCTCCTCTGACCTCTAGCATCAACAAGACATTTTCGCCCACAGGACTGCCGCATACTGGATGTTTTTCCCTTTTCACACCATTCTTTGTAAACCCTAGAAATGGTTGTGCGTGAAAATCCCAGTATCTAAACAGATTGTGAAATACTCAGACCGGCCCGTCTGGCACCAACAACCTAGCCACGCTCAAAATTGCTTAAATCACCTTTCTTTCCCATTCTGACATTCAGTTTGGAGTTCAGGAGATTGTCTTGACCAGGACCACACCCCTAAATGCATTGAAGCAACTGCCATGTGATTGGTTGATTAGATAATTGCATTAATGAGAAATTGAACAGGTGTTCCTAATAATCCTTTAGGTGAGTGTAAATGTGTTGATAAAGAAAAGTTGCAAGTAGCCGGCTATTCCATCCCCCCATCGGCTTAGAAAGTGCACAAACTTCTCCCAGGTCATGCCTTGATTGATTATCTGGGAGTGAAGTGGAGTTTTAGAGTGGAAATAATAGATTTGGAATACACGTATTTCACGTGTGTTCCGTTTCTACAGTAATCCGTGTAAACATTTTTAAAACAGAAACGTTTTTCATATTGTAGTAGTAAATGACAAAATGTAGGCATAAACTATATAATGTATGAAGCCTGAAGTCCAAATATCAAATTAACAGCTTCACAAAAGGTACAAATATAACAGAACAAGTATGCTTTTATTCAAAAATATAACTGCAGGAAAAAAAGCCGCATTAGTATGCCACATTGACACATATATATCTTAACTGCCATGGTAGCGTAATGGTATCAGCTGCTGACTAGTAACCAAAAGGTCATGAGTTCGATCCTGCACGATTCTCTTTTGAAAAGTAAACTGCTCTTATTCTTACTATTTTAAAATAAAAACATACATTTGATTTCAGTGTGTAACAGCCAGTGTAATTTATGATACTTGTAAAGGTTAGTTTTTTTTTTTATTCACTTTTCATTCTCTCAGTCATGTTCAAGATCCTTCCCTACCTCCCCCCACCATCTGAAGACGCGCTGTAGCTCTGCAGCGTACTTGTGACTGCATTCTCGTACCAATGCTTTTGCGAACTGTTGTGCCTGCGTGCACTTCGTGGTATTACACGTCTATTTTTTTTTGAGCATGCCCGTGTCGCTCAAACACAGGAACATCTGTTGTTTACAAGTATAACAAAACAAGTGCACTTATTCCAGAGTATAAGTGAAGAAAAAATAAAGCAAGTTACAGTAGGCGGTTGATACGACAGCTTGCGTGGGGCAATGCTAAGAACTGCTGATTTCCGATCCGTGCTATATAAAATCATCCCATTCAAATATTAACAGTTCCCTCACACCCTTCCAACATTTACGACATGTGTACTTGTTGCAGTGTACACACCTCTTGCGTGGGGCAATGCTAAGAACTGCTTTTTTCCGATCCGTGCTATATAAAATCATCCCATTCAAATATTAACAGTTCCCTCACACCCTTCCAACATTTACGACATGTGTACTTGTTGCAGTGTACACACCTCTCTGTGCTATGGTTCCTATTACACTGAATGAGCACCTGACACTGTACTTTCTTCCCTATATAAATAACATTCGAGCTATAGCGTGTCTCCAAATAAATCACATTTGAGCTATAGCACGTCTTTTTGTGAAAACAGCATTGTCAGATGGGGGGGATCGTGAACGCGACAGAGAATGGAACTGAATTTAAAAAAAAAAAGCTAACCTTTACAATTATCATGCATTTACACTGGCT
>JANRMT010062793.1:31462211-31515994 GCA_026402145.1 Polypterus bichir lapradei
AGCCAGTGTAAATGCATGATAATTGTAAAGGTTAGCTTTTTTTTTTTTAATTCAGTTCCATTCTCTCAGTCGCGTTCATGATCCCCCCCCCCCATCTGACAATGCTGTTTTCACATAAAGACGTGCTATAGCTCAAATGTGATTTATTTGGAGACACGCTATAGCTCGAATGTTATTTATATAGGGAAGAAAGTACAGTGTAATAGGAACCATAGCACAAAGAGGTGTGTACACTGCAACAAGTACACATGCCGTAAATGTTGGAAGGGTGTGTGGGAATTGTTAATATTTGAATGGGATGATTTTATATAGCACGGATCGGAAATCAGCAGTACTTAGCATTGCCCCACGCAAGCTGTCGTATCAACCGCCTACTGTAACTTGTGTTATTTTTTCTTCACTTATAGTCTAGAATAAAAGTGCACTTGTTTTGTTATACTTGTAAACAATAGATGTTCCTGTGTTTGAGCGACACGGGTATGCTCAAAAAAAAAATAGACGTGTAATACCACAAAAAGTACACGCAGGCACAGCAGTTCGCAAAAGCATTGGTACGAGAATGCAGTCACAAGTACGCTGCAGAGCTACAGCGCGTCTTCAGATGGTGGGGGGAGGTAGGGAAGGATCTTGAACACGACTGAGAGAATGAAAAGTGAATAAAAAAAAAAAAACTAACCTTTACAAGTATCATAAATTACACTGGCTGTTACACACTGAAATCAAATGTATGTTTTTATTTTAAAATAGTAAGAATAAGAGCAGTTTACTTTTCAAAAGAGAATCGTGCAGGATCGAACTTATACGTTTTTGGTTACAAGTCAGCAGCTGATACCATTACGCTATCATGGCAGTTGAGATACGTATGTGTCAATGTGGCATGCTAATGCGGCTTTTTTTCCTGCAGTTATATTTTTGAATAAACGCATACTTGTTCTGTTATATTTGTACCTTTTGTGAAGTTGTTAATTTGATATTTGGACTTCAGGCTTCATACATTATATAGTTGATGCCTACATTTTGTCATTTACTACTACAATATGAAAACGTTTGTTTTAAAAATGTGTTTACACGGATTACTGTAGAAACGGAACACACGTGAAATACGTGTATTCCAAATAATGATCTATTATTTCCACTCTAAAACTCCACTTCACTCCCAGATAATCAATCAAGGCATGAGCTGGGAGAAGTTTGTGCACTTTCTAAGCCGATGGGGGGATGGAATAGCTGGCTACTTGCAACTTTTCTTTATCAACACATTTAGATTAAAAAAAGACGCTGGCGGAGAGGTGAGAACTGTTTTAAGAAGCGATTTAAGGTGGGACGGATCTACAAGTTTTTTCGTAGGCTCTGGTAATTCTAGTGTTAAGGGCTTAGTAAACTTGATTTATAAAAACTGCTTTCAGTACATATTTGATATGTCACAGCATGCAGCTTTACAGTTCAAGCGTCATGGGTTCCACTATCACACCTGCATGTTGTCTGCGACACGTTCCATATGTTAGCTTAATGACCAGTGCTCCTTCATTTTAACTTTCAGGCAGTTATTCTTAAAGCATAACTGTACCCCTCCAAGTTTGTGAGAATGCCCCCCCTTTATATTAGATTATTTAGATTACATTATTTATAAAAGCACATTTACAACAGAGGTTGTGCCAAAGTGCTGTATAAAGAAGCATTAATGTAAACACAATGCAAACAATCATACAGAAGCGGATTAATAAAACACCCATTATAACATTGCCCACAATCCCACCATACACAGTAAAAGAGGGAAGAAAACAGGTAGGCCTTAAGCTGACTTAAAAACCTCAAGAGAGGATGAAGACCTGATGTGGAAATGTAGGTCATTCCAAAGCAAGTCAAGTCAAGCTGGGGAGCATGCACTGGTACAGTGCGTTGCCGCACCCACTACACGACAAAAAAGAACTCAGGATCAAACCAACAGTACCTAAGGATTTTCTGGAGAGACACAGTACCAAAGGAGTCCAGTCTTCGTTTCAGGTCACTGGATAGCGTTCATGTCTCGCAACCATATAGCATGACAGGAAGCACCAGGACTCTAAAGACTTGGACCTTCGTCCTTTTGCATAGATACCGGGAGCGCCACACACCCCCAGCAACCTCATGATCCCCCAAGCTCTCCCAATCCGTCTACTGGCTTCATAGGAAGAGTCACGAATGTCACTGCCAAGGTAAGTAAACCTATCGACAAGGTCGACACTCTCTCCGCAAACAGACACACTTTTGATGGCTGTGCCCAAGAGGTCATTAAAGGCCTGGATCTTGGTTTTTATCCAGGACACTGACTCCTCGTTCAGTCTCTCGAGCGCTCCAATCAGAGCCTCCATTGACTCCATGAAGGTCACAGCATCGTCAGTAAAGTCAAGATCGGTGAATCTTTCTTCGCCAACAGATGCCCCACAGCCGCTGGACCCCACAACCTTGCCCAACACCCAGTCCATACAAGCATTGAACAGAGTAGGAGCAAGAACACATCCCTGACAAACCACAGAATCAACTGGGAAAAACACAGAGGTTCTGCCTCCACTCTGCACAGAAGGGCTGCAACAATTAGTCGATGTAATCGACGACGTCAACTACAAAAAATTGTTGATGCAGATTTTTTTTATTGTTGATGCGTTATAAACAGAATCATCAATAGAGGCTCCAGTCACGAAGAATCACATTGGTTTCTGTAACTGCAATGCACTACATGAATGTCTGGGGGCAGTATCATTTGTTATTGTTTGTCAAGACTGCACACAGTCCTACCAACGAAGAACAACATCTGAGGAGAAGAAGAATGTGGAGGAAAATAAACGCGGTTGCAATGGCGAGTCGGAAAGAGGTGGGGGAAGGAGATGGAAAAAAAATTGAGACAGAAACTTTCTAAAGTATGGGAGCACTTCACTGAAAAAGGAAAAATGTTGAATGCAGATTATGCAAAGCGGAGCTTTCTTTTCACTGTAGCACCACCGCGATGCATAAGCATCTGAAATGCAAGCATCCTGGAGCTGTAATGCTGCTGTCTCTTGAGAGGTAAGTTTTAGCAAGTAAGGTTAGTGTCACATGTTAATGTTGATGTTTGTACTATAATGTGTATATCAAGGTTTCGACAATGATAGTTAACCCTTAAACCGACACATACTTGGGGGTTAATGCAACCTTGGACGCCAAATGCTTTTTAGCTGCACTTTAAGTAAACGCCACAATTCACAAAAAAAATGTGAAATTTTAATGGAAAACGTATTTTTCTTCATGCAAACAGCATCACAATTACTGCAACACTGCTCATGTTACACACTGCAAATGAACTGTAAAAACTATAAAAAAAAACAAAAAAAAAACTACTGCAACAATCTATTAGGATATGTACAAGCTACAACTGAAGCCATTGATGAAATTCAGTAAATCACTGAGCCAACTGCACTTGAACTGGCTGCACACAAACACACAGAGGTAAACGCTGATGATTGCAGGCTTGTCTAGTGCAGCAGCTGAATCCCAGAGACACTGGTGCTGCAGTTCTGCTGGGGCCGGCAGTGGTCATGAGCTGGCTGCTCAGCGAATGTATGGCACTGACTGATCAGATCCGGCATGCTGGCAAATTGCTCTGTGAAGCATCTATAGCCAGCTGTGGTGTTCAATGAACGTACATCGTCGAATATACTCGGCTTCGGCATGCTGGCAAATTGCACTTAGAAACAGCTATGGCCAGCTGCAGAGTTCAATGAATGTACATCGCCACATATACTCGGCTTCGGAGTGCTTCCAAATTGCACTGGAAACCGACTCTAGCCGGTTGCGGCAGTTTAATGGTTAAGTGAATATAACTTCAGTTATGTTTGCTAACATGTTTGGAGCTATAGTAAATGAGTGAATAGGAGTAGCTGAGCCGTCCTAGTTTTTTTCCTTCTTTTTTGTATAATATTTGAGTTCATATGAATAGTAAACCATCTCTCACTAACGTTAGGTAACTTGTGTTTTAGAGTATATCAGTAATTAGCTTGTTACATATTTTAGTCCGTTTTTTTTATTTTGGCATAATATAGTACATGATGTGATAAACTACAACATTTTTCCTTCAGAGTGTGATGATTAAAACATCTTTCTCTGTCTGCAAAATCATTCTTGTGTATTCCTGCTACCTCTACTCCCTCAGAGTGTCTCTTCACAGCAGCTGGGAACATTGTCTCAAAGAAGAGAGCCAGCCACACACCAGAGCATGTCGAAATGCTCACATTCCTGAACTGCAATCGGAATATATTAACTGAATCTTTTATAAACTGTACATTGTTTTATTTTATTTGTATTGAAGCGTTATTTAAACATTTGGACTTTAAGACACATCAGTGGCCATTTTTGGTTAAGTTAAATGCACTTTTTTTGTTTAAAGACTATGTGCACTTTAGTTTGTATTGTTTAATGCATTTCTTTTTTTATTGTGATGGTCACACTATTATAAAACATTTGATTATTTTCAAATTCATGTTTCACTTGTTATTTTAATTTGATTATTATTAATTTTAATCGTGTTAATGCAGAGACATCAGGGTGACATTCACAGGTGGACAGACTTGAGCAGATGAGGTAAGACATGCACTGGAGCCCAGAAAAGGATGTGCAACCACAGGTCGCAGGCATCAAAATAGTCAGGCATGAAATAATCGTGACTAATTGGGGAAAAAAAAAAATTGAACAATTAGTCAACTACCAAAATAATCATTAGTTGCAGCCCTACTGCACAGCACTCACAGTACCAGTGTACAGGCCGGCCATGATATCCAGCAACCTCGAGGGGATCCTGGGAACCCTCAGGATGTCCCACAGGGCAGCTCGATCAAGTGAGTCGAACGCGTTATGAAAATCGATAAAGGCTGCAAAGAAACTCTGCAGATATTTGCGTTTGCGCTCCATGAGAACCCTCAGTGCCAGGATGCAGTTGATGGTAGACTTAAGTGTAAAACCAGACTGTACCGGTCGCTGGTAGGTGAGCAAGTGACCACGGATCCTATTGAGGACGACCCTAGCAAGGCCCTTACCTGGCAATGAGAGCAGTGTTATTCCCCTGTAGTATCTGCAATCCAGTCAATCACCCTCACCTTTCCAGATAGGGACGTCAAGTCCCATTTTCCAGTCAGTTGGGATGATGCTAGTTTCTCAAATGGAAGAAAGAATGCTTGCAATGCCAGGAGGAAAGCCTTACTACCAGCCTGGAGAAGTTCACAGATCCCTGCAGCCTTTCACCACCTGTGCAATCTCTGTGAGATTGGGTTGTTCACAGCTAATTGGAGGATCAGCCTCCAGAACCGTGGACCCAGAGATATCCAACATCCTGGCCACAGGATAAGCTTTGAACAACTGCTGAAAGTACCCAGCCCAGCAGGTCACAACTGCAGTGTCATCTGTAAGGACTGTTCCATCAGCTGCCCGGACTGCGACTCTCTGAGGAACAGATTTGGATGTGTGTAATGCTTTGATTCCTCTGTAAGCAGGACGTGGGTCGCTAGACCACAGATGGCGTGTCACTTGCTCAGAGATTCTTCTAACAAACGCCTCTTTATCTGCCCTCAGAGCCCTCACAGCTGTCCTCAGTTCCTGGCACAGACTAGAGTTTCCACTGAGCCGTGTGCTACAACTCCACTCGATGATATCCAGGGTGCACTGCGAGATGAAACACCTCCTTCTGGGAACACCGGTAACACCAACACAACCCTCAAGGGTCTTGTCACAGAAGGTCTCCCACATCAAAGCTAGGAGCAATAAATGAGAAAGCTCTGTCTCTACAAGATTTCAGCCTATATCTTGGAACTACAAGATGACCTCAATGCTCTCGGTGCCACATAGGGGTGAAGGAGGTCACAGATGTATTTTGGAGCTAGATCATGCAAGGCTTTAAAAACAAATAAGAAATTAAAATCAATGCAACACCTCATTTGTAACCACTAGAGTGAAGCAAAAGGGGGGGGGGGGCGTTTGGGATGGTATATGATCCTTTTTTCTAGACCCAACTAAAAATCTAGCTGCAACAAATTGAACCAGCTGAAAGCGCGACATGGCAGATTTACGTAGTCACACCTATAAGGAATTACAATAAGCTATCTGAGATGTGATAAAGGCATGAATGACTGTTTCCAAGTCTTTCTGTGAAAGAAAGGATTTTAGTTTTGAAATTTGCCTCAGTTGGTAAAAACTGGACTTTACTACCGTGGAGATTTGTTTTTCAAAACAAAGATGATACCTAGGTTTCTGACATCATTATGAATCCTTGCTGCCAAGAAGCTTAACCGAGTGCCAATTTCAACTGCAGATGTGGTAGGACCAAAAATAATGACCTCTGTTTTATTTTCATTTAATTGTAAGAAATTCTGTGCCACCCAAAATTTCATATCCTCAAGGCATTTCAACAGCTTTTTTTTTTTTTTTTACAGATGAAGTGATGTCAGGACTAACTGAGGTACAGCTGCTTATCATCATAACAGTGATATGTGACATCATATTTGTGAAAGGTGGCCCTCATAAAGAGCAGATGAATGGAAAATATAAGGGGAGTGTAATAAGTATACAAGTTTAATATGTCACTGTGCTCTGTACAAAAAAATATTTTATAAATCCACTCACATGTACAGCTAACACAAGGCAAGATTTAGCACACAGGGGCTCATCATTATAACTTCTAGGCAGGCATTAGAAGACAAGAAAGGGAGAACTGCGAAATGGGCATTGTACCATTTCTGTGTGTCAGAGTCAGCAAGACATTGGATCTTCTTTTCCTTGTTTGGAATGGCATGATTTTCCTAAGTGGGGGCCTGCACATGGAGAAAGAGTATAAAGCCTTGGAACATTGCCCGGCACACCTTTGAATCCGACGGACAGATGGGAGATAGTTATCTGATCCTGAAAATCCTTCCAGCGCAGCGACGAAAATGGCAGACTCTATACACCGGGCTCCAAACTTCGGTGACGTTCTTGTCATGGCTTCCTCATCTGTTACGCCGCGTAAATCGTCATTAAAGAAAGCCAAGTTATTTCTCCTATGCGATTTCTTACCACCATATCACTAAGGGAGGAGTATCGCCTTTTAATATCATATCTATATAGTTTTGGGTTATGTAGCACGCCGCAATTATAAAATAACTTATTCCAACAAGAGAGCTTGCGCCCCCTGTTGGATTCAGGGAGCCAGAATAGAACCTTGTGGTATACCTTGTGTGAGAGGAGCTGGCTGAGAGAAGTTCCCATCTATATTAACAGAAATAGATTTACCTTTAAGGTAGGATTCAAGCCATTTCAATGCACAGCCTTGAATGCCTACTTCACCCTCAAGCCATTTAACAGAACCCCATAGTCCACTGTGTCACATGCTGCACTAAGATCCAATAAGACCAAGACTGCAGAAGAGCCCAAGTCCAAAGTTAATAAAACATAATTTGTCAGCTTCAGCAAAGCTGATTCAGTACACTGAAGTTTTTTAAAACCTGATTGAAACACATCACATACATTGTAATCCTCCAGATATGAAAGTAACTGCAAAGAAACCACTTTCTCCATAATTTTGGACAGAAATGGGAGCTTAGAAAAAGGCCTATAGTTTGAAAGAGCTGTAGGATCAAGCGTGGCCTTCTTCAGCAGAGGCTGAACAATTGCATGTTTAAAAAGTTATCTGGGATCACACCAGATTTTAGATAGTTATTAATAGCCAAAACAATTGAGAATATCTTTAAATAGACATGAGGGTAAGATATCTAGTGGATGATTGGAAGGTTTCATAAACTGGATTATATCAACTAGCTAAGAAGAAGAAATAGGTTGAAAGGAAGTAAAATGGCTGTGCACTGGCCTTGGAGGGGCTGGTGTCGTTCCACAGTGATCAGCACCTTGAAGTGTAATGCCAGATCGAATGGTTTGGACTTTATTTATAAAATAATTGAGAAAAAGCTCACAGGTCTCAGGTGTACTCTCAGGGAAGCCGCCGAGAGGTGGGTTTAGACAGTGTTTATGGTGCTAAGCAGCACCCTAGGTCATGAGGCAGCATTAGCAATTACACAAGATAAAAAATTTGATTTTGCTGCTCTCACAGCCTCTTGATAGGACTTCCAGCGAGTTCTGAGAATTTCATAAGAGATTTGCAGTTTGTCCTTTTTCCACCTCCGCTCAGCCTGAGAGCATGAGTGGTGTCATTTAACTAGGGATAAACAGTGGTTTTTACCTTGGCTGTCCTTATCTTTAAGGGTG
Organism: Polypterus bichir lapradei; assembly: GCA_026402145.1. Lineage (NCBI taxonomy): Eukaryota > Metazoa > Chordata > Cladistia > Polypteriformes > Polypteridae > Polypterus > Polypterus bichir. The sequence goes on from JANRMT010062793.1 coordinate 31,470,450, forward strand.
CAATCTATCTATCTTTACAAGTGAGATCAAGAAGCTTAACCATAACAGTAATATCCAAAAACACAGAGAAGGCTTCTAACACCAAGGGTAAATGAATGTCACGAGATTATCATAGAACTGCCACACTGTGTCAGCATTTATACCGCAAGAAAGTGAAATTGATGGGCGGATGCAAAACTTTAATTTCAAAAACAACTGCAAAGTGATCAGAAATGCCAGCATCAGATATCTCCAGGTTATTTGCAGAGAGGCCAAGTGTTGGAACCAAGTCCAATGTATGTCCTCCCAGATGTGTGGGACATGACATCACCTGTGTAAAATTAAGAGTCCACAAGAACTAGAAATTCTTTAACCAGGGGTTTTTGGCTCGGACAAAAGACATGAATGTTTAAATCTCTTTGAATCAGCATTCTATCAGCGCGTGACACTATGAAAAATAAGAACTCTGAGAACTCCTGGACAAAATCCTTATTATATGCAGGTGGTCTATAAATCAGTGCACACAGCACAGGATTGGTTAAGATCAATTTTAAACAGCAGAGCCTCAAATCTGGAGAAACTGTCTACATTTAAAACGATTCTGAAAAACAGTAGCAAGCCCACCACCTCGAATAGTAATTTAAGGTGGCCTAAAAAAAAAGGTACAAACAGAAGGGAAAGATCATGGAGAGAAACTGAGTCGCCAGCACTTAACCAGGTCACTGACATAAATAGAAAGTACAAGTTGCAGAACGTAAAAGTCACTTAAAATAAGAGTTTTTGGGCTACAAACCGAACGTTCATTAAGGCCATCTTCACAACGCCATTTGAAGGTGTTTTGCTGTCTTTTTAATTGGTCTTTATTATACGTGAGTATTGAAGCGAGAGAAGGTTATCAAAATTAACTCCTCTGCCACTGGCATATGACTCCAGCGCAGCCTCTGACAAGATCCATGATGTATATAGCAGGGCTGTCATAGAACTCCTAGAGCAACACAAAGATTATAGAATCTAGCTCCCAGGCGAGGTAAGAGTTCAAACACGTCAGCTTAACAAAGGAATAAGCAAATGCCACAAAAATGCTTATGCTTAGACCATAAGCTGAAGACCAGGGGATTAGATCCAGAGAAAATGGTATAAAATATTAACTAGTTACTCTTCACAAGGCTATCTGCTTCCCAAAATGCTACCCTGGCACAAAGGTTCAATAAAAGGTTAGCCAGCCAGCCCCAGGCAGAATTGACAGACAACTGAACAACACCTGAAAGAAAGTTGCAATGTACTGGCGGTATGCTGAGTCAGACTGAAGTCTCATGAGCAAGCGAGGGCTCGTGCAAACCCTAAGTCAGCCAGCGAGTTCTTAAAGGCAACGGAACAACTGCAGGTAGATCTTCAACAATCATTTAAAAAAAAAAAAAAAAAAAAACCTCAGAAAGTCCAAATCAGGAACACGAACTAAGATCCCACAACAAAAACCAAAACGGGCAGCAGCAGACAAAACTCGCCAGCGTTTGCCTAACCGGAACCGAAAAACCATCCACATGTTGGATGTCAATTGAATGTCACTGTATCACATGGCTGTGTCAAGAGCATGAGAGAAAACTAAAACTACTGCAGTGGATATTTCTTTATCCCATTTTTAACCTTGCTCATCCCTGAACCACCAACCTCCCAATATAAAAATGTATTTAGTTTATTCCAGACATGAAATGCAACAAAAAAAATAAAAACAAACCTGCTGAACTTCTGTGGCGCAACTGCAAAAAAAGGCAGTAGAAGCAGCGCAAAGTGTAGCACAAAACACCCAATCTACTATACAAACTGTAATGTTTTGTAGTGTCTAGTGGTACATGGAAATTGTTTCAAGGACTGGCATGAAAAATAGTTACAAACTACTGTACATTTGTACATAGCTACATATTGCTAATATTGTTTACTTGCTGTTTCACAATGACATACAGTGTGTGTGAGAGTATATCACTATTTTTTTTAATAAAATACCTAACTGCTACTTCAATACTTGTTCTGAGAGACTGTTTAGGTGCAAAATGACTACATGTTTTCAACAGGGGGCACCTTGTGCTAACAAGTATAAATTTGCAATGTTCTGGGATATATCTAAACTTTTTATATTGACAGCAAACAGATTGGGGCACAAAAGAAAATTGATTCCAGGGTTGTGCATCACAAAATGTACTGTTTGTTCACAACTTATTTTTGTTTTAGATTTGGTTGATACTGGTATAAGCAAAGGTTTTTAACATCCATTTGGAGTTAACATAAGCAGAGTCATAGCCATTTATTTTTGAGTATGTAAATTAGGTACAATAATGCCAAAAATGCTTAGTGCATAAGGGGCTAAATACCTAAATATACAGTCACTTATACTGCTTTAAATGACACAGAAGCAACAGTAATAATAAAAAAAACAACTTAATTTTTATCAACAAAAAATAATCAGTTACAGATTTTAAATAGATTTTTTATTTGATATACTTTGTTAATCCTTGAGGGGAAACTGTCTTTTTGCATGACCTTTGGGGGTCAGAGCGCAGAGTCAGCCATTGTACAGCTCCCTGGAGTAATTTTCAGGTTAATTCAAAATATAAAACCGCAAAATTTAAAACACACACACACATGCACATGCACCAAGATCAACATGCATACACACTTCTGCAAATTTTACCTCCACCAATATTTGGATCATGGTACAGTTTCCATCCTTCCAGAGTTGCTGCTCTCCAAGCCTGACCACACCGCTTACAAAGGCGCTGGGCCTGGAAACGGAAAACATTGTGAATTTTCCCTTGGGATTAATAAAGTATCTATCATTCAGTTGATAAGAAGTGTGTTTTAGGGACTTGTACGTTTGAGAAATGCCTTATCACATAGCAGTCCTTGCTACTTTAAATGCTATACATGAAATAACTGTCAAAATCTCAGTTTAAGGAAGAATAATTATGTCTGTCATGTAAATAGCTTTCAAGCTAAATGTTGTGCAAGTAAAAATGACAACTTAAAGTCCAAAATTAGATAAAATGAATTTGCAAAATATGTTTTTCAATCTCTCATTTTTTAAAATTTTCCCCAATAAACAAGTTTGTAAAGATGCCTACTTTATTGGTAAAAAGAATGTCACTACTTGGCAGTATTTTTTTTTTTAATTCATTATCACATTCATCTTAACCTTGGAAAGGTGAACATTAGTTCCATGTTTACACTTCTTAAGGCTAAATACTCAAGGGTAAATACGTAAGCATATTTAACTTTGCTGTTCACATTTGTATTAATCTTCATTTAATTGCTTAAAATAAAATATAAGTTTTAATTGTACATTCAGCATTCTGTTGTATTTTAACTGAAAAGTAATCTTTCTGTCATACGAGTATATAAAGCATTACTGTGTAATGCAATAATCACTAATTTATCATTGTCATCTGTAATATATTTTTTTCATATTAACTGTTTTCATGAACACTGACTGCAATGTCCAAAAGATTTATTGTAGAAAGCTTTAAATTGTAGGCTCAAATATACTTACTTCATCTGTCATACCCGCACGAATAAGTGTGAACAAGTACTTCAATAGCCGACCTTCATCCTCTCTGTCAAGATCAGCTAAAGGCATCTTCTGTCTAAATGGAGCATCAGGATCCTAGCACAAAAAAAAGCTATTTTTACCTCTTGAAAACTGAACAAATCAGACATTTAACTTGAGAAATGGATACACCGTACACACTGGGTGAATGGTTTCATCACGTTGAAAACAGACTCCATAATAGACTTACCTATGTTTACTCATAGGCACATAGTATTAGAGTGTACACCCCATGACAGGATTAATAATCTTACATCCTTTATTTTATATACTATATGGGAGCACTATCACATGCACTATCACATGCTACAAATTACTAACATGTTCCTCTAAAGGGTATTATGTAGACGCTTATTTAAAAAAAAGTCTACAACAAAAACTAAACATCACTGGAAGAAAGCTGGCATCTTTATAAATACTTTCCATATTCTATCACATTAGTACTTTAGATTTATGGGCATTAAAGGAAATACTTTATTTTCCCACATTAACACATCATAGGCTAATCATTAAAAACACCTTTAAAGTGCTCACCAAAGTCTGACTGGATAGGTATACATCAAACAGTTTAAACAATTTAATATTACAGCAGTTAGATATACAAAGTTGCTCAATCTCCATCAAGTTCCTGGATTTGCTATTTTCCATTGTCACCAGATATTCCTGCCAGTGAGAATCACCCCTATATTTTATGGCTGACAAGAAAATTTCTCAGTAAAACTGGTAGAGGGTGTTGGGATTGTGCCAACTACACCTTTTGCGTTTAACACAATACTTCCCAGTGCAATTTTATGATACCAGCAAAACAGCCACAGATTTATATTACATCCTTACAGTTAAACAGATTAATGGATTGCTTCCTTCCTACTCATTATAACTGACACTACAGCCCATGCAAACCCTTATCAAAAATTTCCAACCAACTGCCTTGATCCTGGTAACGCCACCTCCAACCCTGGAGCCCAAGAGTGCAAAGGTCATCTTCCATGTCACCAAGACATCTACTTCATGGTCATCCGGGAGGGCATCACCATTACAACTTTTTCCAGGACACCTCACTCATTACTCACTTCTCCAGCATCCATTTGAGGTGAACAAACTTTCCTCACATTCACCACCTCCACCATGATGAATGGCTAATTATATAGCTTGCACAGCTCTGTGTTCATCTGAATCCCCCACATTCTACCTTCCTGGATGGGTATATAAACTTAGTGGAGTATCTTAATGCACCTATATGTTGAATGCTTCTTGTCCCTATCCATCAGCACCAATGTCTCACAGCCATACTTGTTTATGATAACAGGCCGAATAACCGTCCAGTATACTATATTCTTGGTCTTCCACAATAGTATGCGAGATCTCAGATGTTGCTTGTTAAAGTGGCAGCAATTTCCTGTGCTTATCCTGGTCATGACCTTCAAGGACGTCTCACTGTCCTCAGTGATTACAATGGATAGACACTCGAATGCCTCCACCCTCTCAGAGGTGCAGTGCTTCACCACCAGTGGCTTGCTATGGGTACCTCCTTGCAACAGGTTGTGACCATGTACTTGGTGTCGCTCTCGCTGCTTATAAGTTAGCACGGTCTGACCTATTATCACCAGCTGGACAAAACTCTCCTCAAGCATCTTTAGGTTTCCTCCAAGGAGGTTGATGTAATCCGAGTATACTGTATTTTACAGGCTCAATATAACTGAACCTCTCTTGAAGATGATTCTTCTCATAACTCTCTCGAGCCTCAGGTTGATCAAAAAATAAGACAGAGTTTCCTTCCTACTACACATTTACACTTTCAGCAGTCATGAACATAAACACCTCCAAGTCTTTTGAAACTACCATGGCTACTCTCTGATTAGTCTATAAATGAAATTCCTTGACAAGTAATAACACAAACTGCTGTAACATACCAGAAGTGAACATTTATTCAGGTTTTTATTTTTGAAGACATTAGTTACTATTTTACTTAATTTTGTCCATAAGCTGGATGCAAGACTGTCTTTACTAAGCAATTTGTTTCACCTAATATAAGAGTTTAATTTCACCCCATCTTCTGAAGTATGTATTTTAACATATATTTCTGAAAAGCTGTGCTCTTACAACAGCCTAAATTTTTATAAGGGGTGAAATTACCAGCATTATTTCCAAAGAAAAGTTAATTGCCTCCAAGAGAAGAGTTAAGAAAAATGTATTTGAAACCATGAGAAAGAGAGATTCAAACACATACACATAGGAGTGATGAATTTAAACAGATTTGCTTTCTAGATAATAAATTGTTAAGAATGATGCACAAAGATATTTTTATTTAGAAGTACATACCAGTTCAGTAACCAGTGGCCTACTATATCCTGCATGGGACATGCTTCGTTGCTTAAGACTATGTAATGTATTCTCCCTAAAATACAGAACACAAAAAAGTCTATTATAAAATGAACACTTGACCCCTTTTATAATCAACTGTAATTTGATATTTAAGTATACTTAAGAGGGTAAGATAACTTTGTATTGCCAGAGGTTTTACATGACACAATGTAATGTAGCAGAGATAAAATCAGTTGTTAACAGCATGTAACTCAAACTAAAGTCTGTTTTTAAGACCTTAATCACACAGCAATGAGTCTCTATGTACATATAAACCATGATGATTTTCTATTACCATTTAACTTGACACTATGAGACTGGAGACAATCAGTGCATTTCCATACACACACACACACACACAACACTTAAACTAACCAACCTGTTTAAGGCAAACCTGGTTTCTTAAAAAGCCATGTTTACATGTCCAAGTTAACTTATGGAACTCTTCTTTGTCAAAAAGATGCTCTAATGTCATTAAACTGTGCAAAAAACAGTTAAACATCTTTGGCCACCATGATTCCAAAAATAACCATGACGCCTGTGATAAGTTTCTTTATAAATGTTTCAATGTTTCAGACTGACACTTTATAAAATTCTGTTGCCAGAATACACACAACTCACTTCTTCTGCTTGGCCGCACAAAGAACCCAGTATGTGAGCCTTTTGTATTAATAATAATATGCAAGTATTTTGACATTAATAAGTACTACTTTAGGTTACTGGTTACTTAAAAAAAAAAATAAAAAAAAAAAAAAAAAGTAATCTGACTACATAATACACGTTACTGTTCAGCATAGTACATTCAGCTCATAAATGTAGCTATTTCTGAAATATTAAGACAGATTATTTCAGCCAGGAGAAGGAATAATATGATCACATGAACATTTGCCTCTGGAAATTTTGAGGATTCTACCTGTGGCTGCTGAATGTGTGTGCAAGCAAATGTATGCAAGAGCTGACAGAGTGTAATGGACATGCATAGACTACAAAATCAGGAACAGTAACTCGGTTAAGGGTTTATATGACCACGTAATCAGGTTATTCGCAGAGAACTCTACATCTGTTAATCTGGTTTCTCACAGGCCAATAATCAGATTTCTCTAACTGGAATAAGGGTTTACATGGCATTAGCAATCAGGTTTCTGTGAATAACCAACTTGTAATGAATGTAAATGCGTTGTATGAGGATTTACAAAGATCTACATTTTGTTCACAGAAAGCATTGAGCTTTCCATATTTAAATTATGAAACCCATTATAAATGGTTAGTAACACTATTTCACCATCTCTCATGGGAAACAAATCAGCTGAAAAGAACTGCAAAAAAGTAAACATGACAAACAATTTGGCCAAGATATGTAACAGTTCATACTGAAAGATGACATGTAAGATAAATAACTTATCAATACAGGATAATCATTATTTTAAATTGAAAACACCATAGAAATAAACCTGAAATCATGGTTATATGTGCCACCCAGCTACACATTTGGCAATTTTTTAGGCTCCATTAGTTAATTAGCATCATTACTTTTATTTTAGGATTATTTTCCAAAATCTGCTAAATTAAGATGTCTCCTAATTTTACAGAGTTTTGTAGACAGATGATCCAAAGGAAGGTGTATTATACTCACTAATCAGAGTGCAATTTGATGCATGTCGATGACATGCACGTAAGGATTTCAGTGTAGACTACACCTACTGCAATAGTAATGTGATAATTTAGTGCACAGTGAAGGTTCCCAAACATAATACTTACCAGTATACTGATTTTGCATAAAACTCTATATTATCCGAAAAATCTCCCACTTCATCTTTGGCAATGTTTTCCAGCCAGTCTACAACTAACTGAAAAGCAAAAATGTTTTAATTCAAGCATCACATATTTAACACTCAGAAGTGTAGTCAAACCCCACCACTTAGTCATATAAACAGAAAACATTCAATTCATACTGTAGAATACAAAGTAAAGAGTCCTAGTGAGCCTTATAAAAACAAATTATGAAAACTTTACAAATAGTAGACATCCCCTAAAGTCAGATATTGAAGTAAAATCTATTGCTTTGGTAAGTCATTTTTAAACAATTGTGGTAGAAACAACAGAACAGTATCATAATTTAAAAAAAGTAATCATCTTTGGATCACTCAAAAGCAGTAGCTTGAAGCTCTCCCAATAAAAAGCAATGCTTTGTGTAAATAAAGATACAAAAATGACGTTCACAACAGCCAAGCCATGGAATTTAAGAACTTCCCTTATAGATAAAATATGTGTATTCCCTTGATACTTTTTTGCTTAAATCAAACATTTTTATTATTTACCTGGGAGACACCTTTACATAAAGCGTCTTAAGATTAGGATATACAGTGGGATGCAAAAGTTTGGGCAACCTTGTTAATAGTCATTATTTTCCTGTATAAATCGTTGGTTGTTACGATAAAAAATGTCAGTTAAATATATCATATAGGAGACACACACAGTGATATTTGAGAAGTGAAATGAAGTTTATTGGATTTACAGAAAGTGTGTAATAATTGTTTAAACAAAATCAGGCAGGTGCCTTTTGCAGAAATTACAGCCTCTAAACACTTTCTGTAGGTTCCAATGAGAGTCTGGATTGTGGTTGAAGGTATTTTGGACCATTCCTCTTTACAAAACATCTCTAGTTCATTCAGGTTTGATGGCTTCCGAGCATGGACAGCTCTCTTTAACTCACACCACAGATTTTCAATTATACTCAGGTCTGGGGACTGAGATGGCCATTCCAGAACGTTGTACTTGTTCCTCTGCATGAATGCCTTAGTGGATTTTGAGCAGTGTTTCGGGTCGTTGTCTTGTTGAAAGATCCAGCCCCGGCGCAGCTTCAGCTTTGTCACCGATTCCTGGACATTGGTCTCCAGAATCTGCTGATACTGAGTGGAATCCATGCGTCCCTCAACTTTGACAAGACTCCCAGTCCCTGCACTGGCCACACAGCATGATGGAACCACCACCATATTTTACTGTAGGTAGCAGGTGTTTTTCTTGGAATGCTCTGTTCTTTTTCCTCCATGCATAACGCCCCTTGTTATGCCCAAATAACTCAATTTTAGTTTCATCAGTCCACAGCACCTTATTCCAAAATGAAGCTGGCTTGTCCAAATGTGCTTGAGCATACCTCAAGCGGCTCTGTTTGTGCTGTGGGTGGAGAAAAGGCTTCCTCTGCATCACTCTCGCATACAGCATCTCCTTGTGTAAAGTGCGCCGAATGGTTGAACGATGCACAGTGACTCCATCTGCTGCAAGATGATGTTGTAGGTCTTTGGTGCTGGTCTGTGGGTTGACTCTGACTGTTTTCACCATTCGTCGCTTCTGTCTATCCGAAAATCTTTCTTGGTCTGCCACTTCGAGCCTTAACTTGAACTGAGCCTGTGGTCTTCCATTTCCTCAATATGTTCCTAACTGTGGAAACAGACAGCTTAAATCTCTGGGACAGCTTTCTGTATCCTTCCCCTAAACCATGATGGTGAACAATCTTTGTCTTCAGGTCATTTGAGAGTTGTTTTGTGACCCCCATGTTGCTACTCTTCAGAGAAAATTAAAGGAGGAGGGAAACTTACAATTGACCCCCTTAAATAGTCTCTCATTATAGGATTCACCTGTGTATGTAGGTCAGGGGTCACTGAGCTTACCAAGCCAATTGGAGTTCCAATAATTAGTTCTAAAAGTTTTAGAATCAATAAAATGACAACGGTGCCCAAATTTATGCACCTGCCTGATTTTGTTTGAACAATTATTGCACACTTTCTGTAAATCCAATAAACTTCTTTTCACTTCTCAAATATCACTGTGTGTGTCTCCTATAGGATATATTTAACTGACATTTTTTATCGTAACAACCAACGATTTATACAGGAAAATAATGACTATTAACAAGGTTGCCCAAACTTTTGCATCCCACTGTATCACAATTGCTTACATACCAAATGTTTTAGTATAACTGGAAAACCAACATGAGGTCATACTGAACCAAAGACCACAAATAACCCAATAAACTCAGAATAAGGCAAATATGCACATTACAAAACTAAATGCTACCGTCAAAGTGGTATTTCTACAATAATTCTGACAAACATTAAGTACAAAGTTATAAGGTAGCAATTAACAGTAACTCACTGAAATTCTGAACAGCAAGGAAAAAAGATAAATCGTGAACAAAGCTACCTGACTCTGCCGAACTACTGAATCCCTTTGAAACAAATTTTCCATAATGAGTTTTTCACTTTCTGAGGGTATCTGAAACAAGGAAAATAACATGAAATGTTACCAGCATCAACTGGGGAATGCACAACAGGGAGTAAAACAAAACAAAAAAAAAAACAAAAAAACCTCACTACATGAACAACTGTGCCAGAGTATAGACTCTAATAAGAATGCATGTGTTTGAAATCTTTGCAATTTGAGTAATAGTTATTTAATATGTTACCATAAACCACTCAACAGAATAATTTGCTGAAACAGTGTTGCCTAAAATAATGTAAATTTTCTACTTTTTTACAGAATTGCACACCAGTAGCTCACACCATAACACGTTAACCGCCAGAGTAAACAAAGACAGCATGAAGAAGAAAATTTTACATTCATACTAGGAGGAAAAAAAAATAAAAATACACACTTACAGCAACATCCACCATTATGTCATCTTCAAGTGCTGAATGAATTCTGTCTCTGTGTATTTACAGAGAAAAAAAAATGACATAAAAAACAGGAATGTATATATTCATGGACCTTTAAATGGTGCCAACACTTCCATAAAACATTTACTGGCGATTCAATACTTCATACCATAAATAGATTGTAATTTCACAATTACTGTACAACAAAATTTCTTCAGCTTGTAACGGAGTAAATGAAAACACACAACAACCTATCCCCAAAATCTTCACACAGTATATAAAACACATACATACTTTTAGGCTCCATCAAAAAAAATAAAATAAAAATATTACATCTTAATGCCCTGACAATTCCCCATCTACTATGCAGTGTGACAATACAAGGTCTACAACCTCCATCAATTCATGACCTGCAACCTAACATTATAAGCATTTAAACTATCCTTGTAGCTGCACCAGGGTTTCATAAAAGGGTGGGCCTAGTGTTGCTTATATTTTTAAGTACATTTTTTTAAATATTATTTTAAAAGGCTAGCACCCGATATTTTTCTCCCCAGTCTAGTCTGAAAACATTTTAGTTAACGTTAATTTAAATCTGCTTACAAAAGTTTACAGTAAACTGAACGTACATCTTTTGATGATGGTATGTATGAGATACCAGTTTATTGCAAGGTACAAACTATCAAATAATACCTGTTGCAATTTTGATCAGTAACACATAACAACAACAACAATCTGTCTGTTTGCTGCTAGTATTGGTAATGGCATTCCTTATGCGTGGACAGTGCTTACATTGTTGCCCTGTGAGTTTTACTGAACTCGAATTTTGAACATGCTTCACGAGTGAATTTCAAGTCTCGGCAAATCAGTCCTCATTTGGGTTATCTCCAAAATGTACTGTATTCCAGTCACACACCATTATGTACGGTACCAATAAGCTAAAAGGCTGTGGTCTTTATTGGCTATTAGAAAAGCTGGAAACTTTTAGTACCGATTGAATTGGTGACTTGTGAATATCACAGAAATCTGTGTCTTTGGCAGAGTAGTTGTAGATTTTCCAGCATACTCGATGTAGTACTGTTAGCAAACATATCTTTAATGGGATGAGGGGTTTATTTGCTATTAGGGCATCACTGAAATTTTCAGTGCCAACATCAGAGTAACTCTTTGCAGTTGTGTATGTTTCATTTTGAATATAGCCTAAAGCACTTATTCTGCATTTTTCACATTTCTCTCCAATAGGACAATGAGATTGTGTCTGGTAAAACACAATCTTATTTTCTAAAACCTGTTAGGAAGACATACACAGTAAAATCACCATACATATCGTAGCGGATGGCCAGGACCCTTGCCTGGCCGGGACACCCCTACAATGGAAGGACCGGGGAGAAAGCATATTCAGGGCATTACCTTCCCCGGAACGCTTAGAGGGCAGCCCCACTGGCTTGCAGCAGAGTCATGGGTTTGGCGCATGGAAGCCTAACCCTGCTGGGGCCCACGACCATCGTCAGGGGGTGCCTGGACAATTGCTGAGCCCTTTGGTGCAGCACTTCTGCCATACCTGGAAGTGTTGCCAGCAGAAGGTCAAGCACGCACCTGGAGCACTTCAGGATGCCCTATAAATAAAGGGGCAAGCCGCCACTACTCCAGAAGCCAGACTCGGGAGGAAGCGGAGGAGGTGGAAGAAACAAAGAGAATGTAAAGAGAGAGAAAAATGGACTGTGTTGAATTGTGTTTGGTACTGTACTAAAGTGCTACTCCACTGAAATAATGCCTCTGTTGTGGTGGGACTTGTGCCTCCCTCTGTTGTGCCGGGTGTTTGGAGAGATGTGTGCCCCCTTGAGTCCACAATATATAGACTTTCCATATACATTTTAAAGGTTAGTTTACAAACATTAGAGTAATTTTAACACTGGTGATTTTGGTATATTGGTTCATTTTTTCAAATAAGACGTAAAGTAAAATGCATGTAAGCAATATACAGAAAGCCAGTCTTTAATTTAAAAAAAAAAAAAAAAAAAAAAAAAATTAAAAGCTAAGCTACGAAATAAGATAGGTAAATGAGCAAAGTAGGTGGATACAGGTTTACCTAGGTGCAATACTGGTACCGCATCTGAACTATCCTTTAATTAATCATACATATAAATATCACAGTGAATCAAATTAAATATTTAGGCTGCGACTTAATGAAGATCCAACTCCTAAACAAGAACTAATGCTACAAAAAGAAAAGAAAAAGTGCAGCAAACCTGTATAAGGAGGCCAACAAACGCCATGTTACTGTCTCATGCTGTAGTAACCACAGCAAACTGGCTGTTTTTGAAAATTTTTGATGACCAGGAGTTGTTCGGGTCACTATTTTCTTCAGCATATTAACCTACAGATTAAAAGAATACAAAAGCAGCACTTTACATATAGTTTCAATTAATCTAAGAGACTAAACTATTTATGTTCTAATAAAATGTACAACAAAATCAGTAATATAACTTCATATGTAAATCACAGTGAAAGAAAATGTATGGTATCTTTGCTTCTTCCTAATATGGTTATATAATATACATTGCTGTCCACTAGCTACTAAAGGATTTATCATGGTCGTAATCACTGACCTTAAAGAATTTAAAACAGCTTAATACAACATGGATTAACATTTAATTTTAGTCCAGGCTCTAACTGATCAGCTGTTTCAGTAAGTTTGCCTTTTGGGTGGTGGGGAATGCTGATGTATGTGGCTTAGCAAGAAAAATCCTTTTTATATGAGGAGAAGGGGGAATCTGAGGGGTCTACAGGTCAAAGTGGAACAGATATCCAAGTTGAGAGCTGGTAGTCAAGAACAAAGCAAGGTGCTAGTTAACCAATGAGATTTGCACCTTCCTTGAGCTTTCCTAAACTTTCTTTTCCTAATTCACAATGTGATCACATTTTTGTTTTTTCCTGTCCGGGATGACACCACCACATCTTCAGTTGTCCATCCACTCTATTTGTTTCTGGTGCTGTTTGCATGGCCCACTAATCACTTCTGCTGGCCCCTTGATTTGCATAAAGCATGATCTCAGTGCAACACTGCGCATGTAAGTTAGCATTATATTAATAATCGACAAGTTAAAAAAATCTCTGGTAATTTTCATTTTTCTACAATATCAAATTTCAATCGTTTGATGTATTTAGATTATTTTTTGGGGGGGGTTATATAGGTTTAACCCCTATATATCAATATATAAAATCTCTCTACTTAATGGATATGGACTGACCTAGATAGACTATCCTGCTAAATTTCAGCTTTTTAACTAAATGGGAAATTGTGTCTTTGTTCATAAACGAAAGAGTCAACTTTGTATTATATTCATAAAATGTATTTATATTTATTAGATTTATATAACATACATATTTTTTCCTGTTTATTAAATCAGTTTAGTCTTCTGAAGCCAGGATAGGGTGTGGCTTACCATAATTCAGTAAAGCAAAAACTGGGTTTAGAAAATTGATACATTAATTAAAAAAAAAAAAGATTTAATAAACAGCATCATCTGCAAATTGCTGTTTCCAACTTCTTTGCAAAATTATGGAACTACGATATTTGTTAATTTTTAAATCATAACTAAAAAATAACTTAATTATCAGCTACTAAAAAATTAATTTAAAAAAAAAAACATGGAAAACAATTAAGTAATTTCTTCACATGCTTATCTCGAGGGAGCACAGCTCTACATTTAGTAATCAGCATCTTCCATTGATAAATCAGTAAACCTCCAGAAATAAACCAGTTTCTCCCCCCATAATGCTAAAAGCATAGGATGTGCATTATATCATATCCATCCATATAGTATAAAACACTGTATAGTTAGAAAGAAAAAAAAACTATATTGTCCAAATACTAATTCCTCACACAAGTAAACAACTACATGAATAGGAATAGCTACAAAAACAGTTTTTCACTAAAATTCCTTAAAAATCTAGCAAAAATGTATGCCCATTTGATAACCTTAAATTGTCATACCTGTTCCTCACAAACACTTTCATACTTCCCCAGAAGATCAAATATTGTACTTGAGGAATGCTTCAGATAGGACTGCAGAAAACTTGCGAACATGCTAACTGAAGCTACAAAGTAAGAGTGGCATAGTTGAAGTGTGACAGAATAAGACTGATTAGTCATGCATTATGATCTAAAACACAAACAAAATAAAAACAAAAGTAGAAAAAAAATGTTCAGCTTTCCTCATATGCACTTTTGCATTCATTTATGGTTTAAAACTATACCAGTGAAACAGGAGAATATCTAACATTGTGAGAAATTACACCTCTGTGAAGAAATGAAGCTGGGCTACTTTTATAGGATAATGCATGTTACAAATTACAACAAAATGGGTCAGCTGCTGCAAATTTCTATCTTGCATTTAAAGTGGATGTAAAAAAAAATGTAAAGTACATAGAAGAATGTTTGATAAAAATAACACAAATATTACTTACTTTAAGATTACATTTTGTATTAACCTAGTTTTGAATACTTACCAGCTTCTCCTGGATCCTCCTCCTTCAGCATGACTGCACTCAGTGTTACATCGTCTGTGAAACTGCCCTCAGGTATGACTGCTGGCTGAGGCAAGTAAGAAAAACTGTAGTTCCAATCACTTTCATCCAGATTCTGCAGCGAAAAATAAAAGTCAGTGAAGGACTTGACTATAAATAACATTGGAAAAATCATCATAAATACTTTAAGGATACTTTTAACACCAAGATTAAGAGACCAGTCTCACATCTTCAGAGTTTCCTAAAGGGGTACTACACAATGTATTTAGGCCTATGCTGTGACCACACAGACATGCGCAGAACACAAATTCTTCATATCATCAGGGATATGAAGGCCTTCATATTTATTCTGTTCACACACAAGAAAAAAAAAAAAAAGGCAAAACCATTTTCTCTGGGTCACAGTGGGCTGGAGCATACGATGGCAGCATGAGGTGCAAGGCCAGAAGCAATCCTAGAGAGAACACCAGGTTCATTCCTCATTTATGCACAAATTTAAACCAACCGTTTACACTAATTAACATGTATAACTTGAAGATAATGAAAGGGCCAGGGATTTAAGCCCACAATACTGCATACTAACCACTGCACTTACAATGCTGCATATACATTCATTTCCTCTTCTAAAAAAATATCAAAACCTGAGCATTTTCAATACCAAGAAAACAAAATAGGTAAAATAAGCACAGTAATAAAAAAAAGACAATTGCATATGTTAATTCTTATAAAAATCAACTTACAATTAAAGCAAACACTACGCATAACAGGAGGATTACCATTCAAGATATTTGTCACACACTGTTGGTGTAGGCTAAACTAACTTTGCCAGACTATTCAAATAATTTTAAAGAGAGAGACCAATTAAAAGCAGTTTTAAAAGAAATAAAAAAAACAACCTATTACCTGTATGAATAACAAAAATAAGGAGGAAAAAACAGAAAGGCTGATATTTTGATTTGAATTAATACCATGTTTGTGTGTTATTAGACAGGAAGTAAGAGTCCTACTGAGACTACTAGTGAGATAATTCAGACCCCCTTGTGATGTAGTACTGCGCTTATGACTCACTCAGAATTAGAAAATTAAAAAACACAGGTTGTCCAGAAATGGTATGTGGTCAAATGGTATCTCCCCATAAGATTAATAAAGTTTGATCAAGTAATGCAATGCACACTTGAAACCTTTTTTCACCTCATAGAACAAAGTACATATCTTTAACTGCTTTCGTATGGACAGAAAAACAAATCGAGAGCCAACCAGAAATTCACACAGCATATGAAGACAACACACAGAATATATTCATATTTGGATCAAAAAAAAAGCTGGGATAAGTCTATAAAATAAAAAGAAAAATGTTTTATTGAACTGCTCATAACAAAAAGCTTTCCATGATCATAACAGGCAAACAAATGAAAAACAGCTGGATTCAGTGATATTCAAAACAAATGACAAACCCCAGTACTTTTAATGTGATGCCTGCAAAGTTTTTTTTGCAATTTTTTTCCTCTCCTATTTTTAGCCTAGTTTATCTTTTTTCTCACAACAGAGAAGAAAGCAAAACTCCATTTTACTGTAAAAATTTGATTTGATTGCCATTACATTTTTTTAACCTTCAAAAAGAAAAGCTTTGGAGCCAACATGTAATAAGTGGTTTGTTAATAGTGTACAAAACTAGAAAGAGTAATTTTGATTTTCAGATATACCTTTCAGAATCTAGTTTTTCAAGAGAAAAAATACTGCTCTAAATAATTCTGTAAAACATTACAGCTTATGACTTATTAGACAGGGAGGAATCTAATAGGCTACACATTAATCTCAATCTAAGCCTAGCTGTTGTGCTTAAGGAATAACTTTAAGCAGATATTTAATCTGTCATTTAGCTAAAAACATACAAGTGTTTTAAAACCTGTTTAAAAGAGGCTGCAGTTTACCTTAAGTACATGAAATTATTTTCACAACAGAATAATCTGACACAATATTTCGGAGATACTCAGATTTGCTTTACAGTTTCATATATCTGATAAAACTTTTTTCTTTACATCCCCTTTCACAATGATACATAACACTATCACTGGAAAAATGCAAAAACACTCCCAAATATTGTACAACAAACGTAGCAATTCCAGCTAAAACAGAACTCTCCTCTCTCTAAATACCAACTGGGCTTCTGACTAGGACAGCATCTTCTTTTCACAGCAGGCTTTCTCCATTTCACTCTTGCTACAAATGATTAAGGCTCCTGGACAAACTAAACAACACTCACCTCCCCTAAAACCAATTATCAACTTGTTCCTCGATAGGTTTGTTAGAAGCTATTTTGTTTCCAACTGACAGGACAGACCAATTCTTTGAAGGGTGTGCCACTTACCATAGACATACTGGATATATAACCTGGCTTCTGGAAATGTCTTGGAGACTTCCCTGCTGATGGCAAAATAGCCGATACATCTGGATATTTCAAAGAGCTCCGAGGGGTAACTATGGAGAAAAAAATTAAAATGAAAAACCATAACATTATATACTAGTACACACACACTGAATTGCTCCATGTGTCAAGTGACGAAGGATGAAGGAAAAAAATAATTTGCTAATACAGTTCTATTGACCTGAAATGTACTAGTGTCACTTTTTTCTTGCACCCACTGTTTCCTATGGGAAAACAATGCATGCAAACATTAGGAAGTGTTTTATAAAATATAAATAGCATAATAATCTCCAAGCCTCCTAATACAAATAAGGGTCACACACTCTGGTACAGTGCATCCGGAAAGTATTCACAGCGCATCACTTTTTCTACATTTTGTTATGTTACAGCCTTATTCCAAAATGGATTAAATTAATTTTTTTCCTCAGAATTCTACACACAACACCCCATAATGACAACATGAAAAAGGTTTACTTGAGGTTTTTTTCAAATTTATTAAAAATAAAAAACAGAGAAATCACATGTACATAAAGTATTCACAGCCTTTGCTCAATACTTTGTCGATGCACCTTTGGCAGCAATTACAGCCTCAAGTCTTTTTGAATATGATGCCTCAAGCTTGGCACACCTATCCTTGGCCAGTTTCGCCCATTCCTCTTTGCAGCACCTGTCAAGCTCCATCAGGTTGGATGGGAAGCGTTGGTGCACAGCCATTTTAAGATCTCTCCAGAGATGTTCAATCGGATTCAAGTCTGGGCCACTCAAGGACATTCACAGAGTTGTCCTGAAGCCACTCCTTTGATATCTTGGCTGTGTGCTTAGGGTCGTTGTCCTGCTGAAAGATGAACCGTCACCCCAGTCTGAGGTCAAGAGCGCTCTGGAGCAGGTTTTCATCCAGGATGTCTCTGTACATTGCTGCAGTCATCCTTCCCTTTATCCTGACTAGTCTCCCAGTTCCTGCAGCTGAAAAACATTCCCACAGCATGATGCTGCTACCACCATGCTTCACTGTAGGGATGGTATTGGCCTGGTGATGAGCGGTGCCTGGTTTCCTCCAAACGTGACACCTGGCATTCACACCAAAGAGTTCAATCGTTGTCTCATCAGACCAGAGAATTTTGTTTCCCATGGTCTGAGAGTCCATCAGGTGCCTTTTGGCAAACTCCAGGCGGGCTGCCATGTGCCTTTTACTAAGGAGTAGCTTCTGTCTGGCCACTCTACCATACAGGCCTGATTGGTGGATTGCTGCAGAGATGGTTGTCCTTCTAGAAGGTTCTTCTCTCTCCACAGAGGACCTCTGGAGCTCTGACAGAGTGACCATCGGGTTCTTGGTCACCTCCCTGACTAAGGCCCTTCTCCCCCAATCGCTCAGTTTAGATGGCTGGCCAGCTCTAGGAAGAGTCCTGGTGGTTTTGAACTTCTTCCACTTACGGATGGTGGAGGCCACTGTGCTCATTGGGACCTTCAAAGCAGCAGAAATTTTTCTGTAACCTTCCCCAGATTTGTGCCTCGAGACAATCCTGTCTCGGAGGTCTACAGACAATTCCTTTGACTTCATGCTTGGTTTGTGCTCTGACATGAACTGTCAACTGTGGGACCTTATATAGACAGGTGTGTGCCTTTCCAAATCATGTCAAAATCAACTGAATTTACCACAGGTGGACTCCAATTAAGCTGCAGAAACATCTCAAGGATGATCGGGGAAACAGGATGCACCTGAGCTCAATTTTGAGCTTCATGGCAAAGGCTGTGAATACTTATGTACATGTGATTTCTCAGGTTTTTTTTATTTTTAATAAATTTGCAAAAATCTCAAGTAAACTTTTTTCACGTTGTCATCATGGGGTGTTGTGTGTAGAATTCTGAGGAAAAAAATTAATTTAATCCATTTTGGAATAAGGCTGTAACATAACAAAATGTGGAAAAAGTGATGCGCTGTGAATACTTTCCGGATGCATGTACAACGAGGAAGGGTTTCTTGAATATTAGTGAAGTGACCTTAAAAAAAAACATATGTAGAGTATATTATCACTTCTTTGTCAAATAGGTTCAGTGTAGCAATGCTAAATCTTACAGATAAACCATACTATCATCTGTACAGAGATATCTTGTAACAAGTATGATATAAGAATAGCATCAATCTTCCTATTGTGAATCTTCCTTTAGTGGTTCATCAGGAAGAAACAGTATATCATAAATACAGCAAATCATGCTATTTCTATAAATATTTACTTATAAATAGCAGATCACTGAAATGCTCCACAGACTAAAAAAAAAAAAAAAAAAAAAAAGAATCTCTATGGTTGCTCACTATAGACAATACAAACATGTGACTAATATAATTGTATTCAAGGAGAACTTACAGTTTTGCTTCAATAGAGATCCTAAAGGTCGTCCCGATACCGGAGTGCGAGTAGGGGTGGCACTGAATTCTGGGCTGTCGCCACGAGACGACAGAACTGGAAACAGAGTCAAGAAACACAAAGAAACTCAATCCTGTTCCCAAATTACACAAGTATTTTAATTTTAAATCGTCTGCTGCATTAACACATCACAAGATGTTAGAGCACACCTGATAACTTTAATAATGTAGCAGGGAAAAAGCTACAATTTAACAGAAGAACATTCCCACAGCAAAGGCAAATGAAGAGGGAAGATCGATATACACTCTCTAAAAGTTTCAGGAAAAGTTCTGCTGAATATAACTGAACTACCATTCAAGGTCTAATGTATATTAGTATGTTTTATTTTTATCTACAACTGGGTGTTTCATAGACAACACCAGTACACATAAGTGCAAAGAGAAATTGAAAAGGAAAACACAGAACCAGAACATACAATATCACATTTAGTATTCCCTTTACAGGTGAGAAGTATTGTAATAAATGTGAATGAATGATATCAAAAGCGATCAGGCTTGTTTGGGTGTTTGTGGATCAGGGTATAAAATTAAATGCAACTGTTGTGAGTCACTGTGATCAAAACTGATCAAGATCCAACAGCTGATAAATTTGCCTTCTGTCTGAACTTCATTAAGTCAATTAAATTGTTAGGGAGCCAAATGTACAAAAATATTAAATACAATTTACCACAGGTGCGTGACACATGGTAATGATACGTATCACACAAAGTCACACAAAATCGCCTTAAGAGCAAGCTATCTGGGTATACCAGAAAGAACAGGTGCTTTATAATATTTCCCTTCCATACAGCGCATGTTCTGTAAGCAATGTGTCAAGACTGTGCCTCTATATATACTGAATATGCCAAAATATCAGAATACTATCTACAAAATAGCTTAACTGTTAATATTTGCAGTAACCTTCCACTTGTTTTACCACCACACTCAGATGCTTAAGATGAACAAAGGACGCCCTCAATAACTATGGAATGCAGACTACACCTTAAATTAATATATCTTTATCATCCCACTTCAACTGCCTCCCATGATCTTGACCAAATGACATGCATACTCTTTAAATTGTCTTCGTCTTTCTTCAATGAATTTTCAGACCTTAAAGATCAGCTTTCCATGTCAGTTACACTACTGAAAGATATGTCATAAAAATTAGTTGCATTGATCATGTAATATAAAACATTACATTCTTCTTTAGTCAGTTCATGCTTTTTCAAAAACTAGCTAATAAATACCAGAATTAACACAATACATGAGCAGTAGAAAACAAAATTAGTTAACAATCAAAAGAGAAAGAAACTGAAGGTAAAAGAAAAGAAGCTTAGGCCTGCAGTTATTTGTATCATTATACCATAAACTATCAAAATAAAAAAGCAATTAGCTGACAGATGATAGCCTCAGATCAAGCTGAAGATATCCACCAGAGAAGAAAGGGGAAGTTTAAGCAGTACAAAAAGAAACATTACTCTTCCTTCAACCAGAACACATACTTCCCGAAGTATGTAAGCATCAAATCAATGGAAAAGGAGACGAGAGAACACTAATAAAAGTGTACTGTAAAAATAACAGTAGCTTGGGTCAGCTGATTATAACTACTTTAGTTGCAAACTGAAAGGATACTTGAAACTTTCTTTTGTGCACTCTTTCTCCGGGCTGTTTTGGAAACCTCTGTATCACGTATGACTGGAGAAAGCAGTTCATTGCAACTACAAAAAAAAAAAAAAAAAAAAAAAAAGTCGAAAGATTATTTCAGGTAATATTTCTCCAGCTATACTTGTTAGACTGGAAAACAGTTTATTTAAATAAATAGAAATGGAGAACGAATGAATGAATTCAATCATTCATTCAAGAGAGTAAATTACAGCAGAAAATCTCATCTTGTAATGAGTTTTTGACTTTGGGGAAAAAAAGCAGTAAAGGGTCAACTAATTAAACAATACTTCTCTGATATATAGGTAAAAATTATGCCCTCTTTTAGAGCAGATAGATACTTTATTAATCCCAAGGGGAAATTCACATACTCCAGCAGCAGCATACTGATAAAGAACAATATTAAATTAAAGAGTGATAACAATAAAAGTATAACAGACAGACAATTTGGTATAATACTGTATTAACGTTTACCCACCCCCTGTTGGAATTGAAGAGTCGCATGGTGTGGGGGAAGAACAATCTCCTCAGTCTGTCAGTGGAGCAGGACAGTGACAGCAGCCTGTCGCTGAAGCTGCTCCTCTGTCTGGAGATAATCCTGTGCAGTGGATTCTCCATGATTGACAGGAGCCTGCTCAGTGCCCGTCGCTCTGCCACGGATGTCAAACTGTCCAGCTCTGTGTCTACAATAGAGCCTGCCTTCCTCATCAGTTTGTCCAGGCGTGAGGCATCCCTCTACTTTATGCTGCCTCCCCAGCACACCACCGCGTAGAAGAGGGTGCTCGCCACAACTGTCTGATAGAACATCTGCAGTATCTTATTGCAGATGTTGAAGGACGCCAGCCTTCTAAGAAAGTATAGTCGGCTTTTTCCTTTCTTACACAGAGCATCAGTATTGGCAGTCCAGTCCAATTTATCATCCAGCTGTACTCCCAGGTATTTATAGGTCTGCACCCTCTGCACATCAGTCACCTCTGATGATCACGGGGTACATGAGAGGCCTGAGCCTCCTAAAATCCATCACCAGCTCCTTGGTTTTGCTGGTGTTCAGGTGTAAGTGGTTTGAGTCGCACCATTTAACAAAGTCCTTGATTAGGTTTCTATACTCCTCCTCCTGCCCACTCCTGATGCAGCCCACAAAAGCAGTGTCGTCTGCAAACTTTTGCACGTGGCAGGACTCCTAGTTGTATTGGAAGTCCGATGTATATAGGCTAAACAGGACCGGGGAAAGTACAGTCCCCTGCAGCACTCCTGTGTTGCTGACACAATGTCAGTACACACTGCAATTAAATTCAACCCAATTTTAGGTATTACACCTAAGCTGAAACCCGCATCACATTATCCAACTTTTAGTCAAAGGGGGCCTCAGAGCTAATGGCTGCAGTTCCTGATCATGTCGCCTTGAGGATGTCAGGTTACATGCCTTCAATTCACAAGGAATGAAAGTTTACTTAGCTCTGTGTAGACTTTTCAGTTTCGTTTCACCATGCCGACAGGCAATAATGTACTAACATACAGTGCCAATATGAAGGCTTTCACCCCAAGGTGAAATCTTTCCCCCTTTTTTCGCCTTGTCCTATTCTATTGTGGTATGACAATTACAAAACATTGGACTGGAAAAAACTTTTTTCTATTTGTGTCTTGCAAAACACTCAACTTTCTTGGGACTGCACTCTGCGAGTTGCACTTGCACATTGGTTGTTAGCTCTCAAATACACACAAGCTGACTCCCATGATTTAATAACGTACTCAACCCAAAAATGTTTTTTTTTTTAATGTTACTTATCCAAATTATTTTGTAGTGGTGGCAGAGAAAATTTGTTAATCTCATCATGTTTTAATACGGTATGAAGAGGAAGCAATTTGACTTATCAAGTCAATAGTGACCTTATGAAATAAAAAATCTTTCTTGACCACTAGTACAAAGTATATGAGATAAGGGTTTAATACTCCTTTAAGACAAAATCAAATCTGCTCAATTTTCCCTTCACCCATACACATTAAACATTCAATACTTTGAAAAGGAGCTAATGTTTTTCAGTAGGATAGTACAGAGTGGATTTGTAAATAGTGAGAGTGGAATTCATCCCTGGTTACAGAATGTTCCATTTTGGAGCCTGCTATAAATAAGGGCTGCCAATGCCAATGACCCTGTCCATATTTTAGTTTGTTGCAGTATCAACCATCCCAGAAATAAGCAAGACATTTACTCTTCATTAAATCTTTAATCACAGTGATGAAAGGGAACGTGACAGATTTGAAAGAGCAGGAATGAAAGAAACTGCAGAATATGATACTATCCACTAAACAATTAGGAAGCCTTTTCACAACACAGAAAGGATAACAGGTTGTGTATGTCACACAAAAGCACAGAAATTCTGAATTACCCCCAGGGCTCATCAAATTACCTGTGGCATGTGTAGAACATACTAAAAAAAAAATTACATCTCATCATATTATTCTGTTACAAATGAAAAGAAAAAAAAAACTAGAGAGAGGTCAACTCTGAAGGGATGTCCTATGTACTTGGGGGTATTGATATTTTATGAGAACACACAAATTAGCTAGTTGGGTTGTGGGATGCAAAAAGAGACAATCAACAATATGTCTTGGCAGATTCTGGACCTTTTCCAAGGATGACTTAAAAAAAGAAAGAAAAAATCCAAATTTTATATAAT
The DNA here is from genome assembly GCA_026402145.1 of Polypterus bichir lapradei. Classification (NCBI taxonomy): domain Eukaryota; kingdom Metazoa; phylum Chordata; class Cladistia; order Polypteriformes; family Polypteridae; genus Polypterus; species Polypterus bichir. The sequence goes on from JANRMT010062793.1 coordinate 31,494,739, forward strand.
GTATGTGTATTTGAATTAAAGAAATTAACTCATATTTACCAAAATTCCTTTTTATGTGCATCCATCCATTTTCAAGTTGCAGAAAGTCGTAGACAGAGCTTTGAGCATAGAGCAGGGGGTAGTAACCGCCCAGACTGGATGCCAGCCAAAGGAATACTCTTTCCACCACACTAAACATACGGAAATGTACTGGAGTACAACCCAAAAGTTAAAACTGAAATGGTAATCTTCGTGTGAAACTGGGAAGAACAAAATCTTGCAGTCACAATCTACACTTTGTCGTGTAATTCCCGGTGCGAGACACAGAAGAAACAGCTGAACACCAAAAATGACACCATCCTAACTGTTTCGGCCGTATACCGTCCGATTATAAACTACTGGGTTCTGTGAGGGGGAGAATCGGTCTCTGTAAGTTAAAATAATAATAAAAGCTCAATGCGACATTGTAGCCTGGTGCATAATAACAAACAGCTACTTCAGGCTTACTGAGCTAACAAGCCAGAGTGAAATGTGGCCTGACTTAACCGACTGCTCCATTTAAGTCGGGCCTTCGTATTTAGCACACCTTGGACCCCCCCCGTGCACACAAGAATAAAGGTTTGGTTACTTACCCGTCCATGGTGTGAACCTCCTCCAGTATGTCACGCCGCCAACTTCACTTTCATACGCTTTGAGTCTTCCTCTACCCGGTTCAGTGGTTCCCGCCTGTCTCGACAAGCCTAACCAATCGAGCGAAGATCGGGATTTCAAACAAGACGCGTGTTGTTTGGTTTCAGAATTTACCCGCTTGCTGTCAGGGGACAACAAAGCCTTATAATGCAGGCTCTGCGACTTCGGCCACTTACAATGCAGATTAAAGAAGTCAAACAAGTGGTCCTACATTACTACTGAATACAAATGTATCACGTAACAGGACAGGTTTCAAAGAGACGCTCTTGGAAAGAGGGAGCACAACACGCCAGTTTTGACAAGGTCTCTACTCCGCCGCCACCGCCATCTACTGGTTAACAGGGATGCGAGCGCGCCGGCCTTTTCCACCGCAATACCGATGAATTTGAAATAATAACCGAGGATGTTTTTGTCATACGTAATTTCAAAGTAAATACTGTAATATTCTAACATAGCCCTTCCCATTTTTTATTGGGTCGTTATTCTTTACTTTTTTTGTTTGTTTGTTTGTTTGTTTATAATCACTTATATAATATAAAAAGTCCGAATTGGTGTTAGCTGCCCCAATTCTGTGTGCACATAAGAAACGTAATGATTTCCTTCATGAGTTAGAAGTACATAACAGACAAGATTAGTTGCATCACATATTTTATATATTAAAAGTGTACTTCATTTTAAATGTTTAAAGTCTAAATATTCTCGATTGTAATAGGATCTGTCATTTTCACCTTCTGATAGAGGTCCATAGAGTGCTAGATTCCTAGTAAAGGATCAAAAATACCATTATATTCATAATCACTAATTACATAAGTGAAAGCCCAAGAAGTGTACACACAATATGCCATTTCATATATAGCATCTCTAAAGAACATTTGTACCTATTTCAATGTGTCTGTTGTATCTGTGTAGAGTGAAGACAGGCATACTGGAATGAGGCATGGTTTTATTTTAACTTTCCATCCATCCATCCATTATCCAACCCGCTATATCCTAACTACAGGGTCACGGGGGTCTGCTAGAGCCAATCCCAGCCAACAATGGGCGCAAGGCAGGAAACAAACCTTGGGCAGGGCGCCAGCCCTCCGCAGGGCGCACACACACACCCACACACCAAGCACACACTAGGGACAAATTAGAATCACACTTTCTAACTAACTTATCAGGTTTAAAGTCATGGCAGCATCTAATGCAGTGTGGAAGCCAAGTGATTAAAAAGTTGCAAGTACATTGCAAGGCACACAAGACCAAAAATGCTGCCTTCAAAAATAATTTCTGCCTTTACCATAAAAAAAAGCATCAACACGAGTAAATGGTTTGGGCCCTTGTTTGAGTGTATCAGCTAAAATGCGACAAAAACAGCTGTTACCAAAATTACCACTTCACAGTTAGCATCACTAAAGGAAGATGTTCCACCCAGATATGTAAACCTGTGTGAGTCAACACCTTGGTTACACTTGTGTGCCTCTAAAGCATTACAAGAAAATCTCCTGTCTAGCTTATTTAATAGCAAGTGCTAGCCTTTTTCAGTAACTCAGCAATCCAGATGAGGTTATATAACTAACCTTCCATCTCAGCTTCAATAATCCACTGCCCTTCCCTTCTTGTATAAAAAAAAATCCAATCACATCCATCTCATCAAAGCTGTGAGGAAAAAGATTCTGCTGCTTCTTTTGTGTTCCATTCTTAGCTAAATTGTCACTGTTAAAAATGTCCTCTCTCATCCCCTACACATTTCCTTTCCATTGTTGTTGCAGTGTACTGAGCACACGTTTCTACAACTGGTTTCCTCCCATAACAGAGACTATGCTATATCTCTAAACCTTCAACAGGATAAACTTCACATGGAATGGGTTTCTTCTTCAAATTGCCCAGGAACCCCAGAAATGTTGGAAAGTTAACTGGGAAGTGTTATTTTTCCATTTTGAACAATCTTGGAAGTGGTGAAATTAGTAATTAAATGAATGTTTCCCCTGCTAGTTGTCAGTAACCTGTGACTGGTTAAGGTGCAATACAGGCATTTTGAGCTATGTCATTTGTATGAAAATGTTCTGTAGAAAAAAATGTTCCTGTGAATAAGGTTTGCTTCCAATGTAATTCCCATAACATAAACATTTCATTTATGTTCTAGTGTCCTTGGGCCTCTGCCTTGAGTACTCCACATAGTCATCCATATGGGGGAGCTTATGCCTCCTTCAAGTTAGCCTCTACCACATTGTGTGAAAGAACCTTCTCAAGTTGGAAGAGAGCTGACTTCTCAGATAATATTCTTCAACATAAAATTACAAATGCTAGCATTATATTAGGTGAAGACACTGAGAATAAGTGGCAAATGCTTATTCTAAAATATGTACACTTCATAAATACCTTCTCCTGATTACATGTGTTTTGGAACTTGTGCTCTTTGCACATATTTGCTTAATCACGGCAGTGCAGTTCCTTTCATAATAGTGTATCTGGTGTGAAATTCGGTTTCCATTCAATTTATTCTTATATAGCACTCCTAAACACATCAAAGCATTAACAGAGTTACAAAAAAGATGCAGTAATAGAAAAGTACAAAACCCTACCACACCTGCATATATTAGCACACGTGTGTTTCACCAAGTATTAGCAAAAAGATCCACAAACTTTTGTTAAATTGTCATGTTCTGAATAGCTGGCTGCCAATAAAGAAAAGCTCCAGTTAAGTAAGTTCTGGGGGGAAATAAACCTTTGCAGCCTAAGTCCACTGGAATAAGCACAGTATGAGTTCAGTTCATAGTGGGTTGCTAGCTGTCCTCTATCCTCCTGGTATCCCATTATATTATATTGAGGTTTAAGCCTGTAGTGTAATATGTTGGTTTGGTGCTGTGTTTGTTACCATTAAAGCTAAACATGTCCAACCAGTCTGATGTTTCATTTGCTGTCTAGGACTAGCAATCAGTTAGGAAAAAACTATAAATGCCATTGACCTCTTTATACAGTATGTTTTCAGGAATATTTTGAAATTGGCCAGAGGTATAACTGGGACTCACATACAGAGGTTTAAGAACTAACTGGTCTTAGCATGCATGAAATTAATTTCCAGAATATATTAATGTGCTGCTGATGTTCTAATTTAAGCTTTATAGCTGAAAGGAAGACTGTGAGCCCCAAAAAACAAGATAAAATCATAATTGATTTCTTAACAGATGAGCAAAAATGGGTTCCTTAACATCCATTTAAACTAATTAAGCAAACAGGCCAAAATGCAATAAAGACAAAATGGCAAGCAAATCTACTGTAAATGCAAAGACACAAAAGAATTAAATACTGTAATGCAACAAGAAGGCCAAGCCTAATAAACGCAATAGTACAAAAACCACTATAAAGAGAAAAACACTAAGCAAAACAAAAGGTCAAGATATAAAATAAAATTCAATAAAGAGACAATAAGGCCAAGATTAAAGATTTAACTATCCTTAGCTAATACAACTTAAATTTTAGTGAAGCAAGAAAAGAGGGCAAACTCATAACAGTTAAACCAAAATCTTTTTATAAAGGAGATCCTCAGGTACCTGCCCTAAAAGGGCCCCCCAAAACTACCCCCAAATCCACTGCTAAAGGACAAGGGACACACAAAATACAACCATTACAAAAATTATTGCTAAATAAATAGTCACAAATAAATGACATCACAAATAAAAACTCAAATTTAACCAATAATAAGATACTTAAAATAATTAAATAGCAACAGGAAGTAATTAACAAATCCATGCATTAACAAAATAATCAAAATGATTTACAAAGAAAAAATAAACTAAAGCTAGCCAAGAGAAAAGAGGAAGGCCAACAGCCAGAGTAAAACTTTAAGAGTAGAAATGAGGGAAGGGAATACTTTTTATAATAAGCTTTTATATTGGGGAAATTTTATTGATTAGATCCTGTCAAGTTTTAAAAATGTTTTGAACATACCCTCTAAGTGAAAATTTGTTTTTTTCCAATTTCAAATAATATATAACATCAGTTACCCATTGACTTAAAAGAGGTGGGCTAGGATTCTTCCATTTCTTCCAGCATGATACATCTGAAGTTAGCAAAGCAGACTCAATTCTCTTCAAAATAAATTTCAACTTCTGCTGAGAAGTTTTAGTTCTCTTTGATTAAATTTAGTGCAACTGAAATTTTTCTCAGCTGTCAATAAAAACAACACAGGGTACGTAACAGATACAAAGTGATCGTTTTTGGGTGGAGTATCCCTGTAAGCAAGTTACTGAACGTGCCCCTGCTCTACATGTACAAAATGCATGTAATTGCAGGAGCTAAACCGCCTCTGGAAGGTGCTGCACTGTAGGCAAATACTCCACAAGACAAAGGCTACCATTTTTACGCCAATATCTTTATTCATGCATACATTTTATATGCCACATTTTCCCAGAAAAAGGTCTGTGTTTTGTTGCATCGTACGGTTGCTAGTCGTACAGTTTGTGCACATATGCAGTGATCTGGTTTGATTAATGGAATATAAAAATAAGTAAAAGTGGCCTAGGGGTCTGGGAGGTGAGGAACACATTTTAAGGGGAGAAATAATGAAGCTGCTGAACAATTACTGAACAAAGACAGTGACATTTAAATAACTTTATCCAACCATCAAGGGAGGCCAAGGAAGTAATTTGTTTATTGCCTTTAAGCACAAATCTTAAAAGCTGTGGTTTTTTTTTTTTTTGGTACTTTCTGTAAATGATGCACAGTGGTGCCTTTACTTCTAATTTAGCCTTTCCGGTGCATTTTATGTTGGTTGTGTCTGTAGATGGGTGTATTAGGTGTTTTCTGGCCTTACACATGACAAGAACTGTGGAGACACACCACTCTAAACACTGCAACGCTTGCATCTCAAGCTTCTTGGAAGCCAGCACTTCTCACAAGCATGGCACATTTGAGAAACGCACCCACTTAATATTGTAATATTCAAGTTTTACTGGTGATATATTTACTGCACAGTAGATCACATTGTAATAAGTAAAGAACACTTCAGTCATGAATACAGCTGGAACATTATACCAAACATTGATGTTTAAAATGAAATTACATTTAGTCATACCTGACACTCAACATTCATCTTCTCCCCAGTTCAGAGGGCCTGTTATGAGGTGGTTCCTCATGCATAATGCAACATCAAAAGAAGAAAAGGCCGGTCACAGGCCTAGAAAGGTAATTTTTGAAATGCAATGACGAATTTTTGCCAAACACAAAAGAATCATAAAAACAACTGGATGTCTTTTTTTTTTTTTTTTTGTAGCTTTAGATAGACTGGTAACATTAGTAGTACTAAGACATGGTGAAATCTAAATAATCAACATAGACCTTAGTGTTAATGTTTGCAGTGCACCATGCAACCAATGCATGTGTCTCTGTTGAGCCTTTTGGTATGGGACTCATAAATGTGAATATTTGTGATGTGCCATCTACAGGACTGAGAGGCATAGCAAATGGATGGACACACAGGCTCATCATTTTATTAAGGTGGATAAGACATCACTTTCATACTAAAATAGATAGAGTGACTTTGAATTGCTCCAGTTGTATCAGATATAGTAAATTAGCATGCAAGTAATATCTCTAACTTTTTTAATGTATGATTTCTCCTCATCTGGTGTTACCTTAAAGGACCCTGACAGACTGTAAACCCAACACAATCTGATGAATAAGGAAATATTTATACCTAAGATGGGGTAAGTGCAGGACATTCACGTAACCCAATGAGACCAGCGTCTTTCACTTATCATTACAGATAAAAAAAAAGCATATGTGCTCTCTTATACCTGGTTCAAATATATATTTTTTGTTTATTATGTTATTTGGTTTTGGTTTGTTTATATGTTATGTATTGTTTATTGTTTGATTTGTTTTGCCATCGGGGGGTGGGGCATTGGAAATGGTGTACAGCTACAAGTACCCAAGGATCCATATAAACAGCAAACTGGACTGGTCTGACAACACTGTGGCTCTGTACAAAAATGGCCAGATCAGAGTATACTTGTTAAGGAGACTCCTGTGTTTTGATGTGTGCTGCAAGTTGCTACAATTGTTCTATCAGTCTTTAGTAGCCTGCATGCTGTTCAATGCTGTGGTTTTTTGGGGAAGCAACTTAAGCTCAAAAGATGCCCAATGCCTGAACAAATGTATCAGGAAAGCCTGCTTCATCACAGGGTGAATGCTGAACACACTGGAAGTTGTAGTAAAGAGGAGGGTGGCAAAATTGGATGCCATCATGAAAAATCCCCTTCAGGAGGTGCTTTCTTGCAGCACTTTGAGCCACAGACTCATTCCCTATGGTGTGCTAAGAAGCACCTCTGGGGTTTTTTTTTTCCTGCCCACTGCTATAAGACAATTCAGTGTTGTCATCTGATGTATTCATTAAGTTTATTTAGTTATCGATTGATTAATTGGCTATATTAACTGTCCAGTGAGTCTGTATTCTTGTTCTTATGTTTCTGCTGCTGTATGCATCTGAATTACCCCTTGGGATTAATAAAGATAATCTAATCTAATTTAGTGTTTCTTTGTTACTTGCCTTATCTCCTTTCTGTGGTACTTAAGGAGGCAGGGCCACCTAATTACAGAGCTGAAGTTTAGATTCAAAAAAGCAAGTATTTAAGAGAAGGTTGCTACATTCTGTGTTGTCACTTTACAATCGCCTAAGGATCAAGTTTCGCACCAAACGCCAGGAACGCAGTAAAGAGTGCACTTAAGAGTTTCATTGTACTTCATACACAGAACCATAGATCTGAACTGAGTTGGCTAAACTGCATTTTTGAAAAAGCCAAGCCACCTGCATTTCCATATTTAAGTCACAGAGCCAATCAACATTACTTTTTGCAGCATGTGTCATGCACATGAAAAAGACAGATTTGTATGTGGCATGCTGAGCTGCTCATCCTGAAGATATGCTAATAACCAAGCATGTTTTAGAGTAAGTAAACTCATCAACACCACTTCCAATCAATCAGTAAATACCCTGGGAGAGCATGTAAACTCCATGTAGAACCTGGCACTGTGGCGCAGTAATAACAGCCCACTCTGCCTGCACTAAACTTGCTGAACTTTAACTAAACTAAAACATATGCCTATTAGTTCTAGACACTTGATTGCACCTTTTGCATGTACTCAACTTTTCTCTCGTGTATGACAATACCAAGGGGACAACAGGCACCATCTTTGCAGTACTGTATAATGAGAAAAATAGTGAAAGAGTGGGAGCGATTGTGTGACTTTTTTCCAGTGATCATCATCTAGTTGTGTACAGAAAAGAAATGGCAATTCACATCTGGGCATCAATACTGTGTTTGTGTAACAGTGCTTGAAGATAACTTTTCAAGGAATAAACTATACACTGGTGATAACCATGCCCCTAAGGCTGAAAAGTTGCCAAAGAGAAAGAAGTACAGCCAAGTCAAGAGCATAGGCAACCTCCTTTTAAGATGCCTGAACCTTACAACTAGGTTTTGCTCCCCTCCCCAAAACAACATGGATACACTGTTTTGCAGTACAAGTGCAATCTGAAGATCCAATTAACACTTTTGGTTTGAAGAATTGTTTTAATGCTTTTGTTCTCATGACTTGAAAAATGGCAAACATATCCTTTAAGCAAGTATTTTGAGTGGCCGGATGTGTCACACATCTGGAGATGCACAAAGAGCCAACACTTATTTCCAAATCATGGCAAGTCTTTAGCTAATACGTTTAAACTCTTGTCTTGTAAGAAATGCATTTTTTTTTTCTGCCACAGAAACTCAACCCTTTAACTTTTAACATAAAACACCCCAGATTACCCATGAGGCCACATAGTTTTTGTTCATATGGTTAATCTGACAGGTAGCCATGTTGGGGAGTACAAAAACTGAGCCCAGCTGGGACACCACAGCTTCAGCCAATAGCCAGTAATGGAAATGAATGTTCCTCATGTGGTCTGCACCCAAAAATCCAACTCAAACTCCTTAACTAGTGAGAAGACTAAAGAAACTGCATCTCCATGCATTTTCTGATCCAAACTGAACAGCACCTGAAAACTGGCTGGCTCTATTTGTCATGTTTTTCTTAAAACCATGGCAAGGCACAAATGTTGCAGATTGTTTAGGGTGAAATCAATGTAACCAATTCAGTGAATACTGTGACTTTGGGGGGAAAAAACATACTGATGGAATAAACAGAAAACATTTTACATTTCTGCCATATTTTGGGCATTTTCCACTTTGTTTTCTGTGGTTAACCTCTAAACCTTGAGAAGGACTAAAAAGGAGCCTAGTGGTATAGTATGTCCTTAAAATGAAGTACAAAATGGAAACAATGTTCATTACGTAAGTGATCTGTGCTAAGGCAACTCTAAGTATAAAAAAAAACAAAACAAAAAAAAAAAAAAACTGCCAAAACAAACCATACATTGGCTTGGTAGTAGTCCACAAACCAGACTGTAATAAGAAAAATGTGACTTTTGGAGGATCATCGATCAGTTCTTGAAATTGAAGGTAAAACAATCAAAGGAGAACAATTTATTTTAGAAAGCTGATTGTTAAGGGCCTGATAGGGAAGTTAAAGTGTATAATTTTGGACACCAGGGGCATTTCATCTCCCCAAACACCCAGCACAAACAGGCCTAGCAACCAGTTAAAAGGCTAGAGAGTCTTTTATTATGGGAAACACTTTCCAGCAAGCGTTTCCCACCACAGACGCAAGTGCAATAAGCACAATACAGCACACAGCAACTCTTTTCTTCCTTCTCTCTGTCTTTCACTGCCTCCTCTACTCCAGTTTTGTCCCCCTTCCTCCCGACTCCAGGTCTCGGACGTGAGGCAGGCAGCTCCTTTATTCTAAATCCTAGGGAGTGCTTCTCTGAGTAAAGCTGGAGACCTACAGAGTAAGGACTCCCAAATCCCGCAGTTCCTCCGGGACTACAATACCCGGCATGCCTTGTGGGCATACAGGTAGGGATCTGAGCCAGGGCTCGCTGCCATCTAGTGTCCTGGGGGAGACAAAACCATGTGTAAGTGATCTCCCCCTGTCCTTCTATCCCATGGGCATTCAAGCTGGGTAAGGACACTGGCTGTCCCTCACACAAGTCAATAATATCAAGGGCAAGGTAAAATACAGACTTATATGGGAAGGTGGAAGTAAAGAATTTTTTTTTTTATTTTTAAAGTACACATTCCAAAGATAATGAGCCTGACGTCCAAGAATTTGATTGCAGGGGCTCAAACATTGTTAATTCCAGTGAATGCAAAGCTTCACCCATATAATAAAAGGGATACCACTCATGTGTCAATGCAACTGTCCAAAAAAATAACTGCAAAGTAAAAAGAAAGTAACATAGTCTAATAGTATGGTTTTGAATAATCTAGCAGATATTTTTTTTCTGGGAATACAGCATATGAGTCTAGTCAGAGGCTTGTGCAACACAAATGTGTCATCAGCAGTTACAGCATCAGTGAAGATAAGTGTTCCAGTACCTGTGGCAGCCATACATTCCCAAGCCTTAACTCCCCCACCACCTTGTATAACAGATGAGGTAATATGCTTTAAATCTTTTGCAGTTCCTTTTCATCTCCACACTTTGCTCTTCCCATCACTCCGATACAGGTTCAACTTTATCTCGTCTGCGTACAAGACCTTTTTCCAGAATTCGGCAGGCTCTTTTAAGTGGTTTTTCACTAACTGTAATCTGGCCATTCTGTTTTTATGACTAACTAGTGATTTGCCTCTTTATTTCTGTGCATTAAGTCTTCTACAGATAGTACTCTCTGACACATCCACATCCTGAAGACTGTTTCTGATCTATCAGACAGGCATTTGGGGCTTTTTCTTTACCGTATTTCCTTGGCCTACCAGTTCCTTTGCGGTTATTGAGCTCACCAGTGCATTCTTTCTTAATGATATTCTGGACAGCTGATTTAGGTAATCCTAAGGCTTTACTGGTGTCTATAATGGTTTAATTCTTATTTCTCAGCCTCATACTGGCTTCTTTGCCTTTCATTGGCACAGCTCTTGTACTCACTTTGAACAATGGCAACTACTGACTCCAAAGGGTAGAAGCACACCGAAGTATCTTAACCAATGAAACACACCTGTGTAATCACAAACACCTGTGACACCAATTGTCCCAATTATTATGGTGTCCTGAAAAAGGGGGGGGGGGGGGGGTTTGGTGGGGCATTAGGAGACTGATGGCCACTCCAGCACCTTCACTTTTTCTGCTGCAGCCACTGAAGGGTCAACTTTACCATGTGTTTCGGATCATTGTCATGTTGGAACGTCCAAGTACGTCCCATGCACAGCTTTCAGACTGATAAATGCAAGTTGTCCTCCAATATTTTCCGGTAACATGCTGCATTCACCTTGCCATTACTTTTCACTGTTACCTGTGCCACTATAGCTCACACACCCACAGAACATCAGGGATCCACCTCCATGCTTCACAGTAGGGGATGGTGTACTTTTCGTCACGTGCCTTGTTGCATCCTCTCCAAACATAGCATTTATGTTGTGACCATAAAGCTCAATTTTGGTCTCATCACTCCAAAGGACTTTGCTCCAGACGTTTTGAGGCTTGTGTAGATGCTGTTTGGCATATTGTAAGTGTGCTGTTTTGTGCCATTGGCACAGTAAAGGCTTTTTTTCTTGCAATTTGAACGTGCAGCCCATTTTAATTAAAGTACAGTACCTCCTTATTGTGCATCTTGAAACAGCAAGACCACTTGTTTGGAGAGAAGCCTGCACCTAGGCTTTAGTGGCTTCTAGGTTTTTTTTTGGAAGCTTGACAAATGATCGTGGCAGTTGTGGCTGAAATCTCGGTTGGTCTACCTGACCATGGCTTGGTAACAACAGAACCCCTAACTTTTTTCACTTTTTTTTTTTTTTTTATCAGTCTGAACACTACTGACAGGCATTTTCAAGTATCCGGATATCTTTTTTTATAGCCTTTCACTGATTTATACAAATCAACAACCTTTTCTCGCAGGTCCTTTGACAGTTCTTTTGCTTTCACTTATCCAGCAAAGTCAGTGCAGCTCTGCATGAACTTAAATTGACTATTTATACACAGACACTGATTACAGTCAAAGAGGTTACAGGTGTGGACACTCTCCCTTAATTACCTTTAAAAAGGGCACACACAATTACATAATGATAAATTATCTCACCTGAGCACACTCCCTATTTAAAAGGAAAGCTTTCCGCATGATTACTTATATTTTCCAAACCATTGCCAAAATTTCACAAATTTTGCCCAGTTATGTAAACTTATGAGCACAACTGTGCGCGTGTTTGTATACATACATACATATATAAAAGAATATTTTCTGAGCATTTATTATTAAGATTGGATGTTCAGTGACCTAAAAATCTGTGCACAGGGGTTGTCCTAAAAAAGACCAGCTTTTTAAAAATAATTAAATGTGAGGGGAAAAAAAAAAAACAAGAACAAAGACATTTAATAGCTGCCCAAGAAATTCTGCTGTTGATCACAACCAAAAAAAGAATGCTCATCAGGAAATACATAATGCCAAGATGAAGAACAACCACACAGCAAACCGCATCAAGCCAGGCCAGTAGGGTTTAAGTCTGAACAGGTGTGGCATCGAATGAAATGCCAAGCAGCACATGAAGTGCTTGGCACATGGAAAGGGTGTGTGGTTCTACCTGAGGAGGAGGACAACTAACATACAGACCATTAAACAGACAGATAATGGCTAGCTGTTAATAAGAGACACTGAAGCACCCCCAAATATTTGTCAAAATAGCTAAACACAGAAAAGTAATTGTGATCACAATGGATATTGGTGTGAACAACTAGTCATCTTAACAAACACTGTACACATTCTTGCATCTACAGTATATATGCTGTATTCTGTGTAGGCTGTTTGTTGGTAATAATGCTAAAGAACATGCTGGTAAGAATATCATTGTGCAAACAGTACTATGTACACATGACACATTTGTACTTTGTGCTAAAGGAAATATACCTTTTATGTATACAATAGTATGAATCTCAGAGTGTCAGTCAGGCTATTGTGGTTAGCTTTTGGTCGTTGAAATGAAACACCTGGACAAATAACACAACGTTTAAAGAATTGCTTCTCTTCTAGCTTTCACAATATTTTTACTTTTCATGGAGCCTGAGGTATCATCTGTGGCCACCTCAGTCACTATGTCAGGGATGATACAGTGTACAGCATTTTTCACAGTCAAACACATAATTCATGTCGACTTGCTAAAGCACTTATAAGTAGTGCTTAAAAAAGACAGTCAACCCTTCAGAATTTTCCATATTTCTTCATAAACGAGACCTAGATCATCATCAGATTTACACACTTGTCCTAAAAGTAGGTGAAGAGAACAAAATTAAACAAATGAGACAAAATCATCATACTTGGTCATTTATTTATGAGGAAAATGATCCAATGTCACAAATCTGTGAGGGGCAAAAATATGTGAAAGTTTGCTTTTATTTAGTGTGACCCCTTTTTGCTACAATAACTGCAACTAAACATATCTAGAAGGCCTTGATCAGTCTTGCACATTGGCTTGGAGGAATTTTAGGCCATTTCTCTATACAGAATTGCTTAAACTCCAGGATGTTGCTGGGTTTTTTAAAAATGAACTGCATGCTTCAGGTCTGTCCACAACATTTCTATTGGGTTAAGGGCAGGACCTTGACTCAGCGATTCCAAAACCTTCATTTTATTCTTCAACTCTTTGGTAGAACGATTTGTGTACTTGGGGTTGTTGTCTTGCTGCATGACTCAGTTTCTTTGAGATGTAGTCCATGAACAGATATCCTGACATTTTCCTTTAGAATTCGCTGGTATAATTCAGAATTCATTTTCAATTCAAACCTAACCTATGAGACCAAGCTTGCATCAGCCTGAGTTTAATGCTGTTTGGTAAGACCACTGCCTATCTCACCTCATGGATAGTATCTATCTGTATCAAAAGCAACAGGGGTTGTCTGCCTGCCACGCTTAAATGACTGGGCTATGAACCTTGATTTTGGTCTTAATTGAAAACATATGATGTGACACCTGTAACACGACCAAAGAATTGCAGGAGCGGGTTACCTTACCCACATAATTAGGTTTCAGAAGCTTCTCACAGCAAGAAGCAACACGGCCACACACTCTAGCTCACAGGAAAAGGAAAGCTGCATGGGCACGTAACACTGCTGACCGGAAAAGAACCGCAATGACCTCATAGTGAAGCACATTGCACTGACTTTGTTTTCATTGTAAACACATCTCATTCCCTCTGAAAGCAACAGAAAGCCCAAAATGACGAAAGAACTGGAGGTGCAGGATTCTGGCGGCTTCAGGTCTTTCTCATGAGAAGCAACAGCACGCAGCATGTCTATTACAAACAAAGTCTCTGTGACATCAACTAGCAGTGAAGGACACTGCCAACTTGGCAGAGCGACCTGGGGTGCTGTATTTCGTGAGTGGCACTTCAAGGACAGGAGAGCCAAGTGTTACTATTTTTATTTATGGTGCTGGAGAATGGCAACATTATATGTTAGTTGGACTTGCATGTGAGAATTTCACTTACATTACTACAAATAACTGCTTAGATGAAAATGCACTGTACAAAAGTTTGTTCAAGTACAAAAAAATAACTAAATATAGTAATACTTTGACACAAAGAATAATAATAAAATCATTAAGTTCACAAACTACTTTCACTTGTATCATACAGGTTACACAGGCAGACTCTTCAGCTTTAGAGAAAGCACTAGATGATCATTCCTCACTTGGCCAGTGTTGATCCTACTGCAATGTCAATGATCAGGAAGTTGCTATGACAAAGGGCCTCACTTAAGTACGAGTATATCAGTCTACCTTTGAGTCGTCTGAAAGAACTGGTGGAAATTCTGAAAGTGATAAACCAATTTAAAACAGAGAGCAACTGCACTAGTGGGACAGCATGAAGAAAAGAATTGAGTGGCATCTTTACCTTACTGCAAGAACCAACATCACAGAAAAGCCATGACCTTCTATAGCATTGTCAGGAGGTGTTTAACATGGAGATGATCTGATCCTTATCTCAACACAGGTGGTCAAGCTACGCACACAGACCCGAAAGGCAGCACTTTGTAATTATAAAATACCAAAATACAGTGCATTTAATTTTGTGGGGTGGAAGAAAGAAGTACATCCAGTGCTCGGAATACCCTTCACATGTTCAAAACCACAAGCTGCACATACTTCACGGAGCACTTTATTCTGGATGTGTTAGTTAACCTTCCTAGCTACCAATTTGAATTTGATAAGCATCTCAGCACCATATTCTCAATTATGATTCAACTGAAAGCAGATTACAGTGAATGCAATTGACAAAAGAACCAGCTACCAGCGTCCTGCATTTATTCCAATGACTGCTAATTTAGCTATCCTAGAAAATGCCTGCATTGCTCTCTCAGTAATATTAGGTTGAGAAATAGAGGCAGAATGCAATATCACTAATGAAAAAGGTCACAGGGGAGGAGAGGCAATTAGAAGTCTCTTGAAAAACCCATAACACTTGCTAATAAGCTGCCTCCTACATTCAAGAACTTTGTTTCAAATCTTCAGTTTCAAAAAAAAAAAAGGGGCTTTCGAGTGGACAGTACATTCAAGAGACAAACAGAAGCAGAAACATAAGATTCAATTATAGGCGTGCCAAATGAATTTAACAGATCTAAATATGAAGGAGTAACCCTTTCAATTCAGAATATTTGAATTGTCCGGCAATGAATGGCCTTACATGCACACTGCAGAAGGTATGGTATATTTGAGAAGCTGATTAGCACATAAGGACACAATACACACCTGGAAGTGACAGTGCATAGCACACATCTACCAAGCTTCTTGTGTCTGTGTAACAATGCCTTATGTTTTGTACTTTCTTGCTGCAAACAAATTTCCCTCTGGGATAATAAAGTCGACCTACTGACCACCACATGCAGAACACCACACAATCAAAGCCAACTCACACCTGACCTTTACACAAGATACAGGCTCAAAGGCACACAAATGACAATGCACAAAGGGGCAGTCAGAATACTCCTTTAAAATAAAATTTTGCATTAAAACATTTGATTCTTAATAAAGTATTGATATTATTTAGATGAGAAAGATGGACTCCATGACAAGGCAATGATAGGAAGTCAGGAGCTTATCTACCTGCATGTACCCAGACAACATTTAATAAATTTGTTTCGTTTATACTGTGGCGGTATCTAGAAAATCACTTGCACAGTGTGTGCAAAAGAAGACACCCGTTACATTTTAATACTTACAGAATTCCAGCAGGGTAAGCACAAAATTACAGCTCAAAAGTACAAAAACAGTGAAGTACAAATTAACAAGCATAAATGTACTCTAGTAAAAGATGAAGTACCCTATTGACCTTTCTACTGAAGTAAATGAAAGTACTTGCTTGATAATACTTCAAGTTAAAGTACTTTTTGAAAGTATTCCCTGATTTAACAGTATAACACAGCATTAGGTGTGCCTAATGAATTTATATTATGTTAAATACAATAACAGTACAGGTTGTGCTATTTTAATTAAGAATGATGCAGATTATGTTGATAAACTTAGTTATTATACTCTGATTAAAAATTCCAATAACTGCACAAAATAATAAATTCTAATATAAATGTGTGGTTGTTACTATATTGTATTGGTTTAGTTCTCAATAGAACAAATCATGAATCAAACAGGAAAAACTTTTAAAACATCTAAACAAAAAAGGTTGGCAGCATTACACACATGCTTTACATTTCTAAAGTTGGGTTTCTTAAAACTTTTTAATCTGTGGACCCAAATTAAAAAAATCAGTCTCATACCGGGACCCAAGAAGAGGATTATTATCAGAGCGACAGAGTCACAAGACGACAAATAACAATGGCTATATAATAAAAAAGGAAATTTTTTGTTTCCTTGCAAGCATATTTTCTCACATAAATATTACTAAAAGAGAAAAGTTGGAGACTAACATATTAAAAAAAAACAAACAAAAAAAAAAAACAATACTCTGTTTATCCTTATTCCAAATATGTTTATTAAGAGCAGAGTCATGGGGCAGCTGGAACCTATCCCAGCAATAACAGGGTGCAAGGCAAGAACAATCTCTGGACAGTATGCCATCCCATTACAAGATGAACACACACATACACAAAAACTAGGAACAATTCAGCATTGCCAATCCACCTAAACAACGTACCTTTGGCCTGCGAGAGGAAACTGGAGCACCAGAAAGAAACCCACACATACTTGGGTAGAACATGCAAACTCCACACAGACAGCATATGGGTCTTGAACCTAAAACTACTATCATTCAAAATAGGAATAGATTTCAGAGGCTTATCACTGCAACTGGAAATGTTTAGTTTAAGCTTAAGTAAAGTGAACACATACTGAGGAAAGGAACAGTTGTCCATGACTACTGAAATTTAATTTAGTATAAAAACACTGCCATGGTACTATATTGACCCACTCCTCACAAAACCCTGAAAAATGTCACATCCTTGGGCCATATCTGCTATTTTCATTTTGACATTTCAAACTTTCGCCACAGTCCCTTCACTTCATGCTTGTCATTTCCTCCACTCTCCCCCTTTCTTATATGTGTCTTTGCTGTAATTCTTCTCAGTTTGATTGCTTCTCTGGTTGTGAGAAGGGAATACCTGTTCTATTTTAGTACCACTGATAGAAAAGCTCTCTGTGAATCGTCAGCAGCAAAGCTTTAACATACGAGTTAAATATACATATTATTTAACATACAAGGTAATACATAAATACTGCACAGCAATAAAAATGGTATGACAGGTAGCAAATGGTACATCAGTCCATACAGAATTTGTGCTTTGACAAACTTGGTTAATTTTACCACAAAATTATGCTGCAGTCTATCACAGAAATGTCTGTGACCCACAGCTTAAGAAACGCTGCTGAAAATGAAAGAGGCTGATGGCATCACACATGCTTTTTAGCACTTTTGTGGCACTATACTGAATTGATTTGTTCATGCTCACAATCCCCATGATTCAATGAAAACAGTCGTTCAAAAAGAATGAACCATTCATGTTACTGTAAAATGTAATGTGTCTCCAAGTAGAAATAAATGCAGTGGAGCAGAAAGTCGAGATATTTGCTGTAAAATGGAGTAAAAGGTCTTTATAAGGATGCAATTTTCTGCACAAAATAGGATCCAAAAATGGAGGGGATTGGGAGTCTAGACAGTCAAAACAGTCCCAAAAAGCTTAATGTCTTGCCATCAACACAAGATGAACAGTATATCAATTTTGGGGGTTTTCTCATAATGGTGAGCCAGGAGGTACCGGGCAAATAAAACTGAAATGATTTTAAAGCATTCATAAGTAATTCTTATTAACACAAAAATAATCACATGATCAAAATGAAAATGAAAGTACAGAACTGCAATCTCAGAATCTTAACAGAAATATTGTCATCCTATTGTCATCATTGTCATGTACGTTGTCATCCTAATGTCATCCTTGGATCTAACTTATCACAAATGGATGTGCCCAAAGCTAAACTTGCTGTGTGTTTGTTATGAACGGTAATGACGAGGAGACCAGCAAAACACATGAAATCCAATTTCAAAACTAAAGAAACAATTAAGTGGAATGAATTTATTTTTTTTAAGATTTTATCGATTGACAATATGATTTCAGTTTTTACTTCAGTCAAACAAAAACTAGGACTAAGATTTTAGGGATCTTCAAAACTCAACAATGTTATTTTGTAGAAATTAGGTGGATAGAAATGGCAAGCTTTGTTGGGTTGAATGGCCTGTTCCTAACACAAAAATAAAAATAATAAATTGCATTGTGCTGTAGTAATGAACTGCAGTACCAAATAAATATATATCATCATCATCATATTGTAGGCTCCCAAACAATTCTCATCCCTACCGATTATCCACAGATAATGTAATAATGACCAAGGACAATTACATATTACAACAATTATTTCATATTATCTACAAATTGGTAGTTGTCATATAATGGATTACAATTCAGGGTTTTCGTTTTGTAGTTCAAATATATGGAAATAGTTGAAATACAAAAAAAAAAGAAAAAAAAAAAAAAAAAAAAAGAGCAGCTGTACATTTGTATCATTCTAAAGCTCCTGTTACTATCACCCATTGTCCTTTCTACCCAAGTACACATGTCCAGGTCACAGGGAGACCACATTCTATTCTTTGTGTCAATGAGTTCCTTGCAGGAGCAATCCCTGTCTCTCATAGGACAGACTCAGTCATACATATACAGTAACCAAGTTTGGAGTCCCCAATCGACTATACGTCTTTGAAATGTGGGAAGAACACTAAACTACCCAGATTAAAAGTTGTGTGCACACAGGCAGAAGGTGCACAAGCCACAAAGGCAATGATCAGGTCAACACCCAAACTCAGTTTTTTCCTAAAGCTGTGAGGCAGCAGAGTCAACCAGTGCAAATCCACATCTCCACACTATCAAAATGCACAATGAATTGTAACCTTCTGGCAAACTTTCATACTTGACAAAAAAAAGGCAGATAAAAGACCAGTGTTTAATAAAAAATGATTTCTCATACAAAAGAAAATGCACTATTTAATTTAAAACCTACACTTTAAAAGCCTTTCATTCTTGGACAAAGACACACCTAATTTTGCATTTACTCAGCAATTACACCTTATTACAAAGTCTGACTCTGTGGTATGATTGCAGTGAACATGAGGAGCAAAATCCCTTTTGTGAGCTGACTACGTGGCTATAGAAGTAGGCAACTCCCATTGCAAGATTTAATGAAACAAGTCACTCACAGCAGAACGCACAAAAGTATTTCAATTAAAAAGTTAAACCAATATTTATTTTACTAGCACTGTTAAAACAAATACACAAACATTCAAGTGGCAGATAATCTTTACTGCAAGCCCTTGCATGGCAATCCAAATTTATTGAACTACAGATGCTAGGTTATACAAAATTGCACCACTTTAATTAAGGCTTTTTTAGTTTTACATTTGGCCACCTCAAAGCAGATGTTGCATTACAAATACTGTGGCTCTGGACTTGATTTACACAGGATCCTTACATCCAGGAGTTAATGCATACAAAGCAACAAGGCATTCTTAAATAATAAAAGAAAGAATAAAAAGAAAAAGAAAAAAACAAAATCAGCCAAAGTTACATACTGCATTCTGTGCCCTGAAACCAATTACGCATGATTTAAATTAGTTCCAACATTCACTACTGACATCCACAGTACTTGTCCACCATGAAACATCTTGATCCAAATATTACACATGAGAAACAGAATTACTAACAGGCAATTTACTAATCGGTTGGTATATTTGGTTTTACAACATATGCATGAGCAAGCAGGGGAATTACAGTGAGAATCTACAGCTGCAGAAGCACCGGAGAACAATTTACAAACTAAAGGTGGTGGATGATTTTCTGAGATAAGAAAAAAGAAAAAAGGAGAAGAAAAAAAAAAACCTTAAAATATACTCCCTGTTGTGGACCCCCACTGTACAAACACCTATAAACATCGTTTCCTATTTAAACAAAAAATTTACATTTGTCTTGTTTATCCTGAAAACTTTCATATTTGAAGGCAACATCTTAGGTTAAAGACAATATTATAGTGACAGAAGATCATTGGCTATTTTAAATGCACACAAAAGAAAAAAATTAATTGTTTTGTTCCACAGGTTATACTTAAGTAAAATAAATCATTAATAGCAGTTTGCAGTAAAGCATCTTGGTATAATGGAAATTTTCTAGTTCTTTTTAAAAAAAATGCAGAAAAAGGAGAAAGGGAAAAGAAAATGACTACCACAAGGAGCAAACTTTGCTATTATGGAGTCTAGACAGGAGCTCTTTGGACTTTCAGTTATGTTTAGTTCGAACAGTGGTGCTTCTGAATATTAAAGTATACCTGCCAGACAGTCAGGTCCAAGTTTTACATCAGTTTCTTACATTTACAACATTGGTAAAAGGAGGGCACCTCCATTAGCAATAATACTGAATGTAGACTCTGGATCTTTCTTTTTTGCATACAGGAACAATATATATATTTATTTATTATATATATTTATATTTATATATAAGTAAAAATATCTTTCTTTGTGACACTGGAGAGTGATTACAGTTATCTATGTGCAAAAACTGACGTAGTAGCTATTATCCATTGTCATAGGGTATCACCACAGGAAAGTCCATTTGATGTTAGGTTTAGTAAAGTTGGAATGCTGGCACTGTTGAGAAACAACAGTTTATCAGACCTGGAAACAAAAAGGGACATAAAAAATAAAATTAGCTATCTTTGGATCACCAAAACAAATACAACAGTTATAACAACATCAAATCAAAATGATGAACAGACAGATGGACATAAAAAAAAATACAACCTGAATGTTTGAACAAACCAATGGCAATGGGACTGTCAGTAAATGAATACTAAAATACATACAAAAATGCAGCTTGTGGTTACTGCTGAGTTCAGGTAAAGCACTGATATAGAAGTGAAAGTGCTCCCTGAATAACTCCTTGTACCACTGCTGGTAGTTTAGTTTTAATCTCCAATAGACA
>JANRMT010062793.1:31516394-31545473 GCA_026402145.1 Polypterus bichir lapradei
ACACACACACATATATATATATATATATATATATATATATATATATATATATATATATATATATATTATATATATACATATCTTAACTGCTTTGTAGAAAATGAACACTAATCAAATCAAGAGAACTACGCTTATTGAATTTATAACTGCTGCTGACAAATTAATGTGAAGAGACACAAATGACCTGCTAGCTTGTGAAGAGTACCACTGCCAGTGCAGAATCACAACAGGTCAAGTGAGGAAGTCTGGGAGATCTTAGATGGTTCAGTGTATTGCCCTTTAACATATTTTCCACATGCTGTTGGGGGTGAGATTTATGACACAAACAACAGGGTATGAAAAAGATAATACGGGTTAACACAATTATATAAACTCTTGACTGTATTATACCATATTTAACATGGTATAAGAGACATGTGTGACCTAAGGCCTATATCAAGCCACTCTAATAATCATGGTGGTATGACCAAACAATGCAATAAAGTGCATTTACAAGGACATACTCAACAGTCTGGCCATATTTATTTACAACAGCAAATGAACCTTTTTCATTTCACTTTATATTCCAATTTGGAACAGTGGGTTAATGTCATTATTCCATCAGATTAATAGTCATGTAATGGTTAGTTTTTCATGTGTTGATTTCATACTGTGAGGAGTGCTATGACTATATATATCAACTGCAGGCTGCAAAAGGTTAACTTCAGAAGTGGAAGAACTGCGTATAATATAATAATCTCCCAATTACATTTTTACCCATTTTTCTTGTACAGTGTTACAATATGGAATGGAATACGTTTTCTATTAGGTTTCTGCGACAGTATAAAACATGACTAGTGATATTAAGAGGGTTCATATTAATTTCATTACATTTGAGCCAATTGTATGGTTTTGTGTTTTTACTTACCTGGCTCAGAGCTACAGTACATTTGGGTATTAGAGCAGTTGGCATACTGGCTTTTTGCGAATTTTGCCTTGTACTGGGGTTTTTCTGTTAATTTGTCGAACCAAATCATAGAAAATCTGTAGAAGAGACAATATAAAAATTATGTAATAACCCTTCATACACAGGCTTAGTCATGCATAGCCATGGATGGGGTAACTTCTTTAGTGTATATTAACTGCGGGAAATTATTTTTTTTTTCTTTTTTTTAACTAGACATCTTTTTACATACAAGTACAACAATTCTTTTTCCAGCTCAAGCCACTATAAAGGATATTAAAAAAAAAAAAAAAAAAAAAAAAAAAAAAAAACACAATTTGCAACACAAAAAGTACACAAGTTGTTTTGATGTGCCTTAGTGTGTGACACAAAAAAGTCTCACCTCATTAACATTAATCTTGGACTTTGCAGAAGATTCCAAAAAGGCGCAGCTGTTCCATTGCCTTGCAAGGTTCTGTCCCTGCTCTTTCCCTACCACTCGCTCATCTTCTAAATCACACTTGTTGCCAACCAAAATCATTGGCACCTGAAATTACAAGTTAATATTATTAACACCAAATAAAAATCATTCTTTGAAATCAAACTTCTTCTGAAGTCTCACAAACATCGATTGTTTTCCTTGCAGCAAACAATGAACAAATAGTACAGTATAAAAGAGGTTTATTTGTAGGGAAGGCACTGGAAAAACAAAAACTTAAGTGCTGGCCTTTTTTTTTTTTTTAATACAGATTACTTAACCATGAAAAGAGAACATTAATATATTGTGACAATTTTCAGTAGCACTTTATTTGAAGGGTGTTTATATAGTGACTTCATAACATATGAATAAGCATGGAATGACATTTAGGAAGAAACAATTAGCAATGAATAATTAACATCAGTGTTTGGAAGATGTGGAACAAAATATTACTTTAAAAAAAAATTACAGCATTGCACACATTCAAAATTCACATAATTTAACTAACATATGTATGGCTACATCAGAGTCCACACATATTATGGGGTGCTCCTTGTTGTAATACAATGGAATCTATTTTATAAAATACTAGCTGTACCCCGTGGCTTCGCCCACATAGTAATGAAACAGGACAAACTTTAAAAATCAATAGATGATGGCACTATATCTGATCGTGTTTAGCTCTGAAGGGAAAGCGCTCCCTGCGTGAGGAAAAAAGCACATTGCCGTGATATCTCTGGTAATCAGCAACTACCCTCTAAAACACATGGAGCTCTGATCTCTCTTTCTCAAAAATGTTAAACGTTAGTCCTTATCAATCTGTAGATGATAATGTCTGTTGAACAAACAGGTATCGTTCCAACATGTGGCGAGACATAGACTAACTCGAACAGAGGCTGGCAAGTGAATGAGGAAGGACCTGCCCCCCCCGCTCTTGGCCTGTAGCCACTGTGTTGGATTTACATAAATACATCGGTACCGCAAGCCAACTATGGTACTTATCATGATAACAGAAGTCACAAAATCATCTGTAAAGTTCAAGCAAATTATAGAAAACAACCAGATCTAAATCCTTTAAGTAATTCTCTCGTGAAAAGCGGACAGACATACAGACAGAACACGCTTGGACCACGCAATTTTTAAAACCGTTTCTTAGCAAGCACCTATGGGCCAAGGGTAACCTACATTCCAAATTTCAAGTCCCAAGTCCTCATGGTTCGGGAGACTTCGTGATGAGTGAGTCGGTGGTATTTGGCTTTTATATATATATTTTATTACTCACAAGATGATATATTATAAAATAATCAAAAATTGCTTCTTAAAGTTATTCAATAATGTATTTGTGTGTTATAAATCTCCATGTAGACAATCTTCAACTAAACTGTTAGCCAAATTTATTCCCTATTGGATATTTAAAACAATCTTGAATTAGTTGAAATTAAAGATAAAGTGGGAAGACACATCTTTCTATAACTCTACAAGTTACACATATGATCAGTTGCTCACTTGTAGCAGTCACATTAACAAGTCTCGAAAATGTGTCCTTGCAGTTCCTCTTCAGACAAAATGGAAGCATTTTTAAAACGAGTATCTAGAGATGATGCTTTTTGACATGAATGCTGTTGGATGAAAGGACCATAAAGAAAAAGAACCAGCCATTGTGACTAATAATGCCGCTAATATGATGCGTGCGGTTCAACTTGTAAGGCTACTACATATCGGCTCCTTTGCGCACACACTCACTTTACAGCTAGCCATATGCTTATTAACGTTTTTGAACTTGCCAATACACAGACTTGTAAAATGATCTGATTATACGATTGAACAATCCATGGGAAATGCTAGAAAGGTTTTTGGAACAACAGCCAGTCATCTCAGCAGCTCTGTATATAAGCAGTGAGGTTGTTGCCAGTGAGATTGGCATGCATCGCGCTTGTCTGGAACACATTTGCCACAGGTGCGGAGTCATTTTTAATGTAGTGCCATCTGATTATCACATGGGAATCTGCTGAATTAGGGCTAATCGCTCCACTGACCTGAGAAAGGTGGTGATGCTTTGCTTAAGATCTTCATAAAGCTTAAGTATAATAATTTCACTCATTTGCTTACTTTTTGGTATAGCATACAGCAGTTCAAAAACCTGTACTACTTGTCAAAAGCTCACATTTTCAACAACGGTGTGGGGTTTCTTATCTTTACAGAAAAACTGCTACAGATTGTTATTTTTTGGGCACAAGGCAAATTGAATGGAAGCTTGGAGCTATCTGCCTTCTCCTGTGAAAACTGTTTAGGCTCTGCTCATTTGGATGTCAACTGAGATTACGTTTATTGGTGACGTCAGAGAAAAATAAGTAATGTTGTAACAGAACAAATTTGAGAAATTAACTTCTGAATTGCACAGCTTATATATTGGCTTTGCTTTTATCCAGTTGTTCTTTACCAACAGAATGTTTGAATCTGTACTAAGTCGACACATCTTATTTAAGTGTTGAAGGCACCCATGAGATAGTAAAGTGCTTTTTCCGAAGAAAGCCATAACAGACACATTAACAACATCTACTAGGTCAGACACCAAAAATGAAGCATAAAATGTACACGTTAATTGAGAAGGATAAATCTTGAGACTTTAAGAATCAATATCAAATCATTTAAACGAAAAATAAGGATTAATCAGAAAATTTATATTTTTACCCAGCTTAATGCATTATTATTTAGATGCAAGCTTCTTGTATTCTCATAAACAAAAACCTAATGCCTGAAACTAATATTATTGTTGAAAGAGTCATTAGATAAAGTAGATCCTCTAAAAAAAGGTAATCAGAATGAATAAAAAAGGACTTTACCATTTTAAATAAAAAAAAATGCAAATAGGAACGTAAATGGAATTCAAGAAGGTTATAAATTAATCAGTCTACAAGGACTGAAAGTATTAAAGTTCATAAGAAAGCTGTCTTGAAGGCACACCCCAATTTTTAATCCAGCTAAACAGATCAAAATCTTAATGTCACCAGAGTTTTATTCAGAACAATACCTAACTTGGCAAATAAAACATCTAAAATGATTCTAATAATTCCATGAGTAGCAATGACTTAAGATGTCTAACTAGGTAAAATAGCAGGCGTAAATATATGACTGAGCTGTCATATTTCAAATCTATTAGCACTGTACTATACCATATCAGTTGGCTTGTATCATCCTCACAAAATTAATTAAAATCTTGTGTCTAATTTTCCAAATGAAACATCTGTGCTTTCAACCCAATTCCAGTAGCCTCACAGTCCACACTGGACATAACTAATAAATCATCATTAAATCGCATTATCCCCAGTTACTTCGAAGTGACTATTGTTCAATTTTATTTATTAAAGAAGCCTCATTCACATCTAAATATTCATCACAATTACAGAGCGACAGTGGCTAAGGTTAGCGTGATTGTGCATCCAACAACTGCTACATAACACATGACATCTCAACTAGAGTTTGTTAGAAGGCACATGGGAGATTCTGGAGTCAGCTGGGAAAGGCTCAATGGTCTGAAGGGACCACAATTGAGCTTTTTGGCCATTAGAGTAAGTAAGACGTCTGCTATCATATAAACACTGCACATCAACTAAAACATGTCATCCCCACTGTAAAGCATGGTGGTGGCAGCATCACGTTCTGAGGATGAATATATACAGTAGGCCCTGGAAGGCTTGTGAGAGTTAAGGGTAAAATGAATGAAGCAAAATAAAGGAAAATCCTAGAGGAAAACTTGATGCCATCTGCAAGAGACCTGTACTTTGGGAGATTTTTTCACCATCAAGACCTGTCTAGCAATCCAATAAAGCCAAAGTTAAACAGGAATGGCATAAAATCAACAATGTTAAAGTCCTAGAGTGGCAGTGTCAAAGTTCATATCTCAATCCAATTAAAAATTTGTGGCTTGAATAATAATGAAAGAATAAAACGAAAGACTATTGGCAGTAAAACTGCAGTGCCCAGATGTACAAATCTGATAGAGACCTACCTAAATAGAGAGATTTAGTTTGATGCACACCAAAGATTCATCTAACTAAATACTAACTTGAAGTGGGTGAACACTTGTGTGATCAATTATTTTGTGTATCATATTTCTAGTTGATTTAGACCACTTTGCAGAGATCTGTTTTCACTTTCACATTAAAGTCTTTATCTGTTGAATAAAATAAAAAAAAATGCTGTACAATAATGACAGCAGTTATTACTAGGAGTATCTACTGTGTTGCACTGACCACAGCAGTTCTAAAAATGAACTTTCCTCACTCAAAGTAGAAATAATTATAGGGAGACATCTAAAACCATCAAACCCATGCCAAATATAAAATATTTGTAGACAATTAACAAAAAGTTTATATACTTCTTTATTGGTACAGTTGCCTGTATTTCTGGACTAATACAAAATTAATAATCTACAGGAAGTGTCAGAAAACTCCCTTTTAACACTTACAGCTATATCTCAAGGTTTATTTCTTTCACACTCTAGAAATACAGCGTGAATCTTGAATCCTGTATGGTGTACCTCAGGTTACCAAGAATTGTCATTTACTTCAAATTAAAACTATCAGCATTTAAAAAAAAATCCTTCATGTCTTACAATTATAAATTACATCCATAACACAAATATGCTAGGTTAATTGTTGAGTCTAATTTAATACAGTGGGGGCGTGCAAGTGCACTCGGCAATGAACCATTGTTCTCTCCAGGGCTGCTGCTTGCCTTGTATCCACTTCTGCCTGCTTTGCTTATGTCACTATGAACCTGAAATGGCCATAGCTGGCACCACAGTGAGAATTATAATAATGATTCCATTCTGACGTACACATTTTTTGGGTGAAAATACACAAGTGAGCTGTGCTCTTTATATATATAAAAAAAAAAAAAAACACACTGCAGTCTTACTAAAATTATTCCACTCCATTGAGCCCTTGAGTGAGGCCCTTCACCTGCAATTGCTCTGTCCTTGGTAAGACATTAACCTGCATCTAGCCTGCAAGCAGGTCCTCCAACTTGTAGGGAAAACCTGGGGGCTGATGGCAGGATTGACACTCCAGCCACAGTAAAAATCCTCACACTGTTCCATTCCTTTCGAATTAGTGTGGTGCTGAGGGGTCACCCGTTGCATGACTGTGCTTAGGTCCTAATCTGGGATCTTGAAGTGGTTTGTCATGTGCTGGGTGTGGCAAGGTGCTGTATCAGTACATGCTCCCAACCTCTCTTACTAAAATGATGAAATCCCTTTTGCATTTGAACTTCCCCATTAAATTAATAAAGTTTATCTAGTCTAATCTGTAGTCACCTCTATAGACTGCCCTGCTTCATGGCCTATCTGGCAGCCATTTTAGAAAATCCTTATCCTGATGTCGCAGATCAGACTTTCTAGCCCTTAACTACATAGTTATACATTTCCAGAAGCACTTCATCTTGGAGACCTGCTGCAGACGTGGGTGTAATGTGTGCTCATTAGCAGGAGCTGCGTACTTAATATGACTGTGCGTGTTAAATGATGCCCATATTAAAGAACATCAACCTTTCCTTAATGCTATTTGATCACTGTCTGCCTTGTTCATCCTTCAACTGACAGTGGATTGAGGTGCATCTTTCCGTTTAATTTTAAGCTAAGCAGCAGAAAAAAACTGTTCAGGGTATTTTATTTTTTTTGTCACAATAAGACAGATAAAAGGCATTTTGTTACTTTGTTTTTACTTACAATTACACATACCCGGTTGCCAGAGCACCTAATTTGAATTTTAATGCAAACTTACCAGACAAATAAACATTAAAAAATAAATCAACTGAAGCCAATCATTGGCTACAAGATAAAAGTAAGTGTACTACCCAAGACTGATACCTGAACCCTCACCCCAGCTGTATTCAGCCTTAATTTACTTTTATTTTTCATTGTTATTCTGCACTTATACAGTTGTTTCTACAGGACATTGATGCAAAATACATAAACCGAAAAGGGCAAGAGGTCATTAATTATGCTTCTAATACTCTGGATGATGGGTACTGAAATGTGGATGATGGACTGGGCTGTCTTTACACATTCTGCAGGGTTCCTTAGACACAGACTGTGAAGTACCCATATTACATAAAAACGTTACATGACAGGATGCTCTCAACAGCATATCTAGAGAAACTTTTACCAGCCTCTTCAGAAAGCAGATATACTGTTTGTGTGTTTTTGATTATACTTGATATTTTGTGGGTCCAACAGGTATTTTTGTATAAACAAAGCAGTATGCTCAGCACACTGCCTGCGGTGCACCACAGTTCAAAATAACGATGGTATTATCTAGGATATTAACAGTCTATTGATCAAAAAAGTCCAGAATCCAGTTACACAAAGTATTGAGGACAGCTTTTCAACCAGTTGCTGCAGGATTATGGTGTTAAATGCTGAACTAAAATCTACATTCAGCATTCTAACATAATAAACAAGTGCATTGGGGACCAGATGTAGTACAGAGGCAGTGTGGCATCTTCAGTAGATCTACAATGGTGATGGACATGCTGGTTTGGGTTTAATTTAGTTGGAATAAGAGCCTTGATTTGCAATGTGACTAGTTTCTCAAAGCATTTTATAATGTCTGAGGTTGCTGCAATTAGGTTATAGCCATTGAGGCAGAATACTCGGTGTCTTGGGAACCGGGATGGTGATGGCAGATTTAAAGCATTTTAGGACAGTAGCCTTGGCTAGGTAGATGAATAAAGAACTCTACTAGTTCAGCAGTGCACTCTCTAAACAGACGACTGGGAATAACAACTGGAATTGCTGCCTTGAGTATGTTGATTCTAGCAATGGTTCTCCTCACATCAGTTATGGAAACAGTTAGAAATAGTGCATCACACTGGGCACAGGATTCAGTGAAAGCAGCAGGGACATATTCCCTTCATCAAAACTGATGTTTCTACTCTTAAAATCAGTGATGGTCTATATGACCTGCCACATCCATCTTGGGTCTTTATGCACAAAATGAGTATGAAGTGGCAGCTTTAAACAGGTTCGTTTCCAATGAGTGCAATCATGCAGCACTGAGGTTGCTACTTCTGGCCACACTTATTTTTTTTGATGACAGAGTTAAATCTTTTTAGAAGTGGTTTGAGTGCAGGCAGCAAATGCAAAGAGATGTGGTCTAACTTAAGATTTGGGTGAGGTACAATCTTGAATGCATTCTGAATGTTCACATAAACATGGTGCTATACGTTTTTCCCACTGTATGGACAATGCATATATAGATAGTAACTTGCTTTGCCCCTTCTAGCGATTATGAACAGAACATCAGGGTGTATATTTTGTTGTATGCTAATAACACTACACACTGTACCGAGCAAGTCTCTAATTTTAGTGCTCAATGAAAAACGTACTACTAAAACGACAAACTTTCTCAATTAAGTAGTAATGATAGTATTTAATTTCTAAATATTTAGCCGATGACAAACACCATCTAGAAATTATTATTCATTTTAGATGCCAACCTTTAACAATGCTGATGTGCATTCTGTCTTCTTTGATTTTTCCCAGATATGTTGCTCAGGATATCTGTGGTCTTTAAGCATGCAAGTGCAGCCTTCGCATTGAGAAAGAGATTTTCAGTTCTTAACCAAATATCCATCAGAGTATCATAGCCATAGATGAGAATTGCAAAATAAAAAAACATTCAACAATAAAGAAATGCGGTAATTGGTACAACAGAATCTGCCATGAACTAGCACTTCACCTAGAAGAGACAGATGCTATTGTAAGCTTTATATGCCTCCCTTCTTACTGACCTTTCTTTCTATCCTAAGAAAGGTAATTTTTTGCTCTTTGTTTTCTTTACAAAACTAGTCATCCTACAGGCATCTTTCAAGGCCAAGCATCCAATTCATTCTTCCTTCTTTAAACAAAATAATTGTTTGAAAGTTAATTTTTAACAAAACTTCTACTATTTTTCAGCAAGCACTCTTACTAATACATATTACATAGGAACTGTCCTATTTTCATTTTTCTGGCACTCCATATCTTCCTTTCCTTTTCTTTAAATCTTGATCATATTCTCTTTTCTTGTACTATTTTTGAACCCTGCCACACTTCTAAATCTATGTTGACATCTAGGTGGATGATTCTGGACTAAAATAGTGAAACCAAGTATGTTTTCCCCTATCTGAAGAAAAGCAAGGGGCCAATCAATTAACCCAGCTCTTGCTCTGTCACAGACGGTGTATTAAATTACAGAAACATTTTACACGTCAATATTTTTTGTGTTACAATATTGTATTTCCCTAACATGGTATAGTTATAACAGAGTTAACACTCAATAGGATCTCTCAATTAATAAATTAATATTATTGAATATGAATATAGTAATATGTTTATTTCGAATGTTAATTTATATAGCAATGTTTCCCATATATCTGAATCTGCACGTCACTTATGCATCACTTCATGTTTATCCAAATAATTGGAATACATTTGAAAAGTAGACAAAGGTAAGGTGTACTTGATGTGCTATTTAAAAATAAAAAGGGGTTTTCTCATCAAAACCCATTTCTGAGTGAAGCAAACTTGTTCCCACTTCCAAGAATGCAATATTTAATTCAATGTTTGCAGCACCCGCTGAAAAAAAACTTTACTCAGTTAAACTAGGAATCCCAAGTAAAAAGGATTAAAAATATGATATTTATGATAATGATTAAAATATGATAATTAAAAATGTTTTGTGATCAACGGGGGTACCTCTACTGCATTATTGGGTTGTTCGAGACACTGGAGTAGGGCAACTCTTAATTACTCCTAATGGACTATCCAGCACAAGAGTATTGGGAACTGCTGTTAAAATTCTAAGGTACTTAATATATCCCTCCCCTAGGTGGAGGTCTGCATGGGATACTGGAACTAGTTAATATGGTCTACCCAATAGTAAACATGGGTTAAGGCTAAAACATTCTCCCAAACAAAAGAGCTTAGAGTTGGAATGCTCAATGAGTGGATAGATATTAGATGAGAGTAGTGAAAAGTGTGGGGTTTGGATGGTGAGCAGGAAGTACTTTATTGTATGGTGTGTGTGGTATTTAGAGGCTAATAGTGTGCAGACATGCTCAGGGGCTATTATTCTATCCTTTTGGTGCACTTAGTATGTGTTACACCTGCTGGATCTATCCTTTAACTTCAAATAAACCCTCTTTTTTATACTGTGTCCTTCTGTGTCATAGTATGACATCAAGAATGGTTTTTGAGCATCTCCTGTCATCCACAAAGTGAAAACAAAGCATGGTAATTGAAACGTCATTAAGTGGTTAAAATAACATGGAATATTTTGGAATCCTACTGTATATTAACATTCTATGTAATAACCATTTGATCTGATACACTTTTTTAGGCATTCAGCATGATCTCTAAGTTTAACAATTCACTGTTACAACTCTCTATTACAAGATCTAACTAACATATTTAGAGTGTTTTTTAACCATACAAATTATACGGGCTTCACTTTCATCTTTGTCCAAATCTGTAGTATAAAAAAATGCTCATACCATTTATATCTGCATGAATGTTGTCTTTATTCACCACACTTAAGTGAGCTCCTCTTCTCCTACTGTTGTTCCCCACATTCCACAGAATACTTATCTACTAATCATAATTGGTCATCATTGTGAAACAAGCTGGTTTCTTAACTTGCATTGAAGATGGGCTTTAGAACTTATGTAGTCATTTAATACATCCATTAACAAAAAGCTCTCAAGAAATCAGAACAGGGCTTATAAAAACATTTTGTCCCCACTTCAGAATCACATTCAAATACACATAAGTTAAGGACCTTAAACTACAATCTTTATCAGTAAAATTTGTTATATTGAACTGTCAGCCTGAAAATATCCTCTAGATTGCTAAGGAGCATTGTGATAGAGGAATGTTTTATAAAAAGATGACACTGTGACAAAGTGTTAATACTGAATGACTAATTACATGTCCCCCAGGGAAAGAACTTAAATTGCTACATTTCAACAATTAAAAAAAAAAAATCAGAAGTGACAAATATTTCATTCTCATTTAACAACTGTTTCAGTGCATTTGTGGCTTACTGCATTAAAACAAGGTACAGATTCTACATGGTCCTATATTATACAACTACAAACAATTTATTAACTATGAATTCCCAAATACTGTGGTTTTCAAAACTCTAACCTAAAACGCTACATTAAAAAAATGTAAAAAGTTACAAAAATCCACTGAAGCTTAGCCTACAATTTTTCATAGTAATACATAATTTAACAAGACAGATTAACACATTATTATATTTAAAACCAGAAAGAAAAGACTGAGGTTATGACTCACATCATCAGTGTCTTTCACTCGAAGGATTTGTTCTCTTAAGTCTTGAAGATCATTAAATGTTGACTGGGCTGTTATAGAATATACCAATGCAAATCCCTGTCCATTTTTCATGTACAGATCCCTCATTGCTGTGAACTGTTCCTGTATTAAGAAAAAAAGGAATATGTCAAAGATGTTTAATTCTAAGAGGCCAGGAGGGCGTGTATCACTGATACAGAAAGATGGAAGAGACCAGAGCACAGAAACAAGAACTTTACCACCCACAGAAGAACATAAGAGAACACTGTCTAATGTACCCACTCCTAACTGTAAGTAACAGTAATCACAGAAACTGAACTGTTATGAACATTAAAGCAAGAAACATTTCACCATCACTCAAAATAAAAATGTTTATCTCAACGTGAATCAGTCAGATTGAACTGTGACAATTCAAACAAAGAACCCCTTTTCTATATAGGGTTTGCATGCTGTAGTGATTTTCAAATTCAAACATTTTTCAGGACTTACAGTGCTTTTACATTTTCCATGGTCAAAATCAACTTTTCCAGCAATAAATATCCATCCGTAAAAGATAAAAATACCAGAAAAATAAACTGATCACATGAATAACAAAGTATTTGAATAATAATTGTGTGGGGAAAAATTTGGTAATTTGCTAATTAATTAATTGGTTGTTTATTTTTAGGGTTTTTAAAACATGCAATAATTGTGGGAATGTGCAAGAATTTTAATTAAAAAAAAAAAAAAGTTTTATTCCTTGCACAGTATGCTCTAAAATAACATTTGCCAAAAAAGTGCAAAGCAGCAAATCTTGGTAGTATGCTTCATGTCTAGTTTAACACTAAGTCTTAACTCATTGTCATTCAAGGATACCTAGAGTCTACTCTAATTTTATTCTTAAGATAACAGCAGTGACCATGAGATTAATGGAATGTGATGTATATATATATATAAACACAGTATGGTATCAAAAAACCATTGATGATTAAATGATGTTGATGATTAAACTACCAGAAGTAGTAGGGTGTTATATCATGTTAGCCTTTATGGATGTAATGAGAAGTCAAGCAAAATGACACCTTTAATTGGTTAAGTAAAAAGATTACAATATGCAAGCTTTCAAGGCAGCTCAGGCCTCTTCTTCAGGCAAGATGTAACACAGAAACTGGAATTCCCTGTGTTTATATAGACACCATGAACAGATACCTCATTGGAAAACTTTTATGTGGGTTATCTTAAATGTAATAAAATTAAGACACCTCTACAGGCTAATAGTCACAGAACCAATAGATAATGGTACATCTCCCTGTGTAGAGAAAAGATGTAAAATGTGTGCTCCAATTTATATGACAGATCTTATAGTTACACCACACTGTGGACTAGATTATAGTCCACACGTCTTAACTTAATAGATAAAGGGATAATTTTCTGGTCTACCTAATACTTTGTATGAAATGTCCCAACACTGCACTCTATGTGGGAGAAACTGCCAATCCACCAAAGAATACTTTATACGGGTTCCACATCAAGCATGGCAATAGGGATTTTCTTACAGGAGCTCACTTCAGTATCCATGGACACTGTGAGAAGGACTTTAAAGTCACAGCGGTTATGGGCAACTTCAAAATACAGGAAGAGAGAAAGGGATGGGAAGTTAAATGGATGCAAAAAACATTACAACAAGGTTTAAATAGAGAGAAGAGTTTTAGGACTAGATATGAAGAATATTTACATCTCTTTGTCTGACCCAGACAATCAATCTATAGATCCACATTGTATGGAAACTCATCAGAAACTTAAAAAGGCTTTGTTGAACAGTTATCTCATCAACAGATCTTCAGTATACATTACGTTGTTCTCTTAGCATGGAGAGGTCTATTAATTTTTTACATTTAAGATGGCCCATTAAAGGTTTTCCAGTGCTGTTATCTGTCCTGGTGTCTATATGACTATAGGGTATTCCATTTTCTGTATTACATCTTGCTTGAAGAAGGGACCCGAGCTGCCTCAAAAGCTTGCATATTGAAAGCCACCAGAAGTCAGTGACATTCAGAGTGCTGTTGGATTATATTCAAACTTGACAGAGTCAGCACCAATACTCCATTGTCTTTGAGCTGGAGAACCGAATGAACTTATTTTTAAAGATCTTACAAGATGTTCTTTTGACTTCTTTGGTCTTCAACTCCTGATCTTATTTACATCCTCCATCTCTACCATATCTCAAGATGTGGTTAACACTGGTCAATAAAGTCATGTTTGAACTACGTATCAATTGATACTAATTGCTAATAAATTTGTTGGCAATTATTGTGTTCATTAATTATAATCAATGACATTGATTAGATCTTGTAGCCCTAGAATTACACTGTAATAACTTTTTGTTAAACTATCTAAGTCAGTGGTTCCTAAACTCGGTCCTGGGGACTCACTGTGGCTGCAGGTTTTTGTTCTAACCAGACTCATAATCGGTGATAATAATCGATAACAACTCATCTCATTTAATTAGCTGGTCTTTTTTACTCTTCGCTTATTCTGCACTCAGAAAAAATAACAGTATGGTTTTTACATTAATAAAAGACATTTAGAAATATTTATTTTTTTCTAAAGTTATAAATGCTTGACTCTCATTTGTTGTTCTCCTATTTTCCCCTTTTCCAGTGTAGTTTGCTCCCTTCATTTAACCCTAACAGTGACAATTAACAACCAGCACAACAGACATCCATGATGTTGAAAGCTGCAACGGCTTCAGTGTCAGACCTGCTAAATTAGTAAATCAATTAACACCTAGAAAAGCAGAATGAAAGTTACATTGATAATATTGTTAACAATTTAAAAAAAAAAATACATATTTCCCATATAACTTATTACATTTTAATAAAAATCTACCAAACTTAGTTTGTAATTTCTACATTGACTCCAAACCACAGAAACAGAGAAATAATGATTCACTTAGTTAGCCTAAGAGTGAAAAATGGAAGTTGGTTGGAACAAAAACCTGCAGCCACAGTGGGTTCCCAGGACCAAGTTTGGGAACCACTGGTCTAGGTCAATTCTGAAATGTTGTTTCTTTTGACCCAGTTCCTTGATTTCTGCCTATGATCATTTTTGCTTTTCAGAAACTAGCTGCTTTTTTCTCTCTCTTTCGTTGCTTAAAATGTTCTCCAAACCAGGTTTGCAATTTTCCCCATCTACAACCACATGCATTGTGTCCCAAGCATAGCATGGCCTGAAAAACGGTATACTTTAGCAGGGCTTCTTCTACAGTTTGTTGACAATATCACTCAAAACATCTCTACAGTCATCTTTGGATTCAACCACTTTTAGTTTGATACTTTCATTTCTGAAAGCAAATCTTGAACTTACAGTGAAACCTTGGGTCACGAACATCTCAGACCACGTACAAATTGGGTTATAACCAAAAAGTTTGCCAAACTTTTGCATCTGTTTATGACCACACACACTCGGGTGACGAACAAGCCAGTTTCCCTTCTGGTTTGTACGCGCCAATGTTTTCCGCATGTGTTCAGTCTCTCCCTGTGCAATCCCTGTGCAGCGAGCGAGCGCGAGAAGGTAGTTAAAAAAGGCAGTAAGGCCGAGAAGGCAGTTAACACTAGAATTACCAGAGCCTAAGAAAAAACTCGTAGATCCGGCCCACCTTAAATCTGTTCGCACCTTTCCGCCAGCGTCCTTTGTCCAATAAATGTGCCGATAAAGACAAGCAGCTGGCTATTCCATTCCCCTATCGACTTACAGTCATGTGAAAACATTAGGACACCCTTTGAAAGCATGTGGTTTTTTGTAACATTTTTAATAAATGGTTATTTCATCTCCGTTTCAACAATACAGAGAGATTAAAGTAATCCAACTAAACAAAGAAAACTGAAGAAAAGTCTTTTCAAGATCTTCTGTAAATGTCATTCTACAAAAATGCCTATTCTAACTGAGGAAAAAGATAGGACACCCTCACATGTATTCCCTCTTAAATTGGCTCAGATCTCACACAGGTATATCACACCAGGTGCACATAATTAGTAGATCGTTACTCTGCATGTTGAATGAGGCTTGCCCTATTTAAACCTCAGACATTTAGTTTGGTGTGCTCCTGACTGTTGAAGTGAGAGTGAGCACCATGGTGAGAACAAAAGAGCTGTCAGAGGACTTCAGAAAAAAGATTGTAGCAGCCTATGAGTCTGGGAAGGGATTTAAAAAGATCTCAAAAGATTTTGAAATCAGCCATTCCACTGTCCGGAAGATAGTCTACAAGTGGAGGGCTTTCAAAACAACTGCCAACATGCCCAGGACTGGTCGCCCCAGCAAGTTCACCCCAAGAGCAGACCGCAAGATGCTAAAAGAGGTCTCCAAAAACCCTAAAGTGTCATCTCGAGAACTACAGCAGGCTCTGGCTACTGTTGATGTAGAAGTACATGCCTCTACAATCAGAAAGAGACTGTACAAGTTTAACTTGCATGGGAGGTGTGCAAGGAGGAAACCTTTGCTTTCCAAGAGAAACATCGAGGCCAGACTGACATTTGCCAGAGATAAAGTTGACAAAGACCAGGACTTCTGGAATAATGTTCTTTGGACAGATGAGTCCAAAATTGAATTATTTGGACACAACAGCAGAGGACATGTTTGGCGTAAACCAAACACAGCATTCCAAGAAAAGAACCTCATACCAACTGTGAAGCATGGAGGTGGAAGTGTCATGGTTTGGGGCTGCTTTGCTGCAGCAGGACCTGGTCAGCTCACCATCATAGAATCCACGATGAATTCTACTGTGTATCAGAAGGTGCTTGAAGAACATGTGAGACCATCAGTTAGAAAATTAAAGCTGAAGCGGAACTGGACCATGCAACATGACAATGACCCAAAACATACTAGTAAATCAACCAAAGATTGGCTGAAAAAGAAGAAATGGAGAGTCCTGGAATGGCCAAGTCAAAGTCCAGATTTGAATCCCATTGAGATGCTGTGGGGTGACTTGAAAAGGGCTGTACGTGCAAGAAACCCCTCAAACATCTCACAGCTGAAAAAGTTCTGCATTGAGGAGTGGGGTAAAATTTCCTCAGACCGATGTCGAAGACTGGTAGATGGCTACAAGAACCGTCTCACTGCAGTTATTTCAGCCAAAGGAGGTAACACTCGCTATTAGGGGCAAGGGTGTCCTATCTTTTTCCTCAGTTAGAATAGGCATTTTTGTAGAATGACATTTACAGAAGATCTTGAAAAGACTTTTCTTCAGTTTTCTTTGTTTAGTTGGATTACTTTAATCTCTCTGTATTGTTGAAACGGAGATGAAATAACCATTTATTAAAAATGTTACAAAAAACCACATGCTTTCAAAGGGTGTCCTAATGTTTTCACATGACTGTAGCTCGTGCACGAACTTCTCCCAGCTTATGCCTTGATTGATTATCTGGGAGTGAAGTGGAGTTGTGGAGTGGAAATAATAGATTGTTATCTGGAACGCATGCATTTCATGTATGTTCTGTTTCTACAATAATCTGTGTAAACACATTTTTAAAACAGAAACATTTTTCATATTTTAGTAGTAAATGACAAAATGTAGGCATAAACTGTATAATGTATGAAGCCTGAAGTCCAAAGATCAAATAAACACTTTCACAAAAGGTTCAAGGAAAAGGCAACAGCTTCCGTGGCGCAGCGGTAAGATTTGCTGACTTGTAATCAAGGGGGCACCGGTTTGATCCTCACTGTCTCCTATATTTGCCGTTTTCAGTAGTGAGCTGCACTTATTGTTAATATTATATAGTACACACATAAACTTGGTTTGCATCTGTAACACACGGTGTATATTTATGGGACTTGTAAAAGTTTGTTTTCCCACTTTTATTCTCTCTAAATCACGATACATACTACTGCCGTTACTTATGTGGCTGTCGCCTTTATCTAAGGTGACATACAACTGGTTACATTTCTTTTGTTTTTCAATTGGAGCAAAGACAGGTGAAATTACTTCCTCATGGTCACACACAGTGTGAGGATGACAGGATTTGAACCCACAACCTCAAGCTTTAAAGTCTCATCCACTATGCAAACCTTTTAGTTTAAACAACACTTCATATTGTCACACTTGGGTCACAGATTTGCACAGAAACACAGGAGGTTGTAGAAAACAGGAATTTTATTCAAACACTGCAAACAAACATTTGTCTCTTTTTCAAAAGTTTAAACGTGTTCAATGACAAGTCAGAGATAACAGTTCAGCCAGGAGCAGAAAATGTCAGAGAGAGAGAGAGAAAAGCAAACAATCAATTTCAAATCTGACAGGTGCTGTACATGCTTTTAAGTAAGCGGAGTACCACGCGAGGGGCTTATCACGCGACATAGCCGCGAGTAAGGTAAGGAGCAATGTGAAGGTAGTCTGTCAACTTTTTCAGGGGTTTTCCCAGGAGCATCTGTATTCTCTAGGGGTGCGAACAGCCCCCCAAAGCTCACAATACACATTTACATTGAGGTACCATCTACTCCATTAATTTGGGCCTAATCAATCACAATGTCTTTAACATGCTGAACCATCAGACAAAGTGTGAGCTTTTCTTACTATGCATTTTTACTTTGTGCTCTAGTGGGGAGTGACCTCTTCATTGTCTCTAATGCAATGTCATTTCACCTATCTTTAACTCTGACTGTCTTAGTGTTATTAAGCTTGCTACTTTATTGTGAATTTCATTAAAAACAATAATTGAGTAATAATTGGCTGTTGCCCCCAGCTTGAATATATTTAAAAGAACAAATTTTTAAACAGTCAATCTAAAGGTAATACTAATGAAACATACAATGAGAAAAAGAGATATGTGAAATCAAACACAGCAACTTTAATTATTACTTGTAAGGATGCTTTTTATCTGTTTTAAACAACAGATGTGCAAAAATGGGGAATTCACTTGAGTACCATAATTTCGTCTGCCACTGGTTAATGTTTTATAAATTAATTTTTCCAATTTCTTAAAAATAACTTACCGTTCCAGCTGTGTCCAGTATTTCAAGCATACATTGCTGACCATCAACTTCAACTTGCTACAAAGAAAAAGTAGCACAAGTCAGCATCTTGCTACATGTGAAAATACTAAAAATGACATTAAGCAGTTGCATTAACACAAGAAATTTGTTTTCAAAATCTATATAATAAAATAGTCTTTCCCTTTCTGTTCTGGCAACACCAGTGGTGTTCTGTTTAGCAAACTCTTGTAATTTTAACAAAAAATCCTAAAGCTGATGCTGTAAGAAACAGGAAGTATGAAGTGAAGGCTGCAGCAGTAAGCATGGTATGTTTGCTCTCTCAAGCAATCCTTTGCCATTCTTAGTTAACTCTTGTGAAATCATTCCCTGGAATGATTATTTAAGTAACTTTTTCTCAGGGAAGTTTAAAGTAAATGTTATATTTTAATATGTAAATTTACTAAGATTTCGGCTGTTAGGCTCTTAGTTATAAAATGCTGCTGTACTTACCTTATGTTTGTACATGATGATTATGCAAGTACTTATTAAGAGTTTTGTTTGGATTTGTATTTACAGTTTCACACCATTTATGTGATTAAATATTCTCAAAAACACTTCAAGGTTTCGAGAGTTATTGCATTAAGGTGTTTAGCTTGCTGGAAAATTGAACAGGAGAGTCAGTGAGGCCAGTACACTTTCCTTTATCTATCTGTATGTACTACCACTCTGGAATGTTTTCAGCAAAAATAGAAAATGAGTTGCACTTTTGAAATAAATGGTGATCTCATTTAAACTACAATATACAGTATCTTAACAGTGGAAACAAGCTATACTACATTGGTTTTTAAGGACTGACTTTTGCTGTAGTTAATATAACTTCCATCACATCAAGTCTTTTATGGATATTTAAACACAACTGAACAGGACCAAAGTTAACACAAACACAATGAAACCATGGCTACATACACTTAATACACAAACAAGTGTTCCAAAAATATCTCTGCAGAAATTAAATTTCAGTATAAAACTAGCACAGTTGCAAACATTTTTCCATATATTACAAAAATCTACATAAAAGTAACAAACTTACAGATAAAAGAAATAACACTTGCCTTCCTATAAGAGTCTTCTATTGTTGGGTCATACTTTTCAACAAAAATTCCTTGAACAAACTGTACAGTCTAGAAAACAAAACAGGTACCACGACAAAGTAAGAACATTACCATTCCATATAACTAAACTTAAAATTAAATTACATTAGAAATACAATAACAAGACCAGTGTGTATAAAAAC
This sequence comes from Polypterus bichir lapradei, assembly GCA_026402145.1. Taxonomy (NCBI): domain Eukaryota; kingdom Metazoa; phylum Chordata; class Cladistia; order Polypteriformes; family Polypteridae; genus Polypterus; species Polypterus bichir. Next base: position 31,536,391 of record JANRMT010062793.1, read on the forward strand.
TACTTTATAGTGTGTGGAGTTATTGTAATATCAATTCTTGATTATTATTGTGTACCGAGTAAAACAGCGAACAAGAAAATAAACTAAAACTTCTTTTCCTAAGAACATATTGAAGAGAGATGTATTTAACCCATCAGGGTGAAGTAGTACAGGTGAAACTATGGTGTTTAAATAACACCTATCTGCCTAATCATTAACATCATATTTAGCTTAAAGTGCCACAATGTTAGGAAGGGTAACTAATAAATAAAGTGAAGACCTTTCCTTTAATCTTAACAGAGAAAATGAGGTTTATTCAACAAAAAAATCTGACAACCTTCTTAAAACAATATTTTGTTTGACTTCAAATAAACAGGGAAGTAGAGTGATGTAACATTTTTTTTAATCAAACATACATCTCTGTAACCGGTTCAAAAGGTAGTATTTTTAGTCTTCTAAGAATAAATGTGCTTTGGTGATCTTTGTCAAGTTCATTTCCTTTATTATTGACAGGGCAAATTAATATTACTTCTGATAGAAAGTTAACAAATCAGGTTATCAATACAACTGATTTAATGAATTAAAAATCTTCAATTCAAGGTGAGGTAATTATAAAGTTTTATAACTAATTTAGAAACCAGAAAAGAAAAATGAATGCATACACTTAACAAAATCACTCAGTAAATCATTTAGACCCCAGGAAAATAACATTATCACTCAGTAACAGAAACTATGTGCTTCAACTTACATATCCAGAGTGCTAAAATAATAATCAGATTACAGAAATGGTGTTCTTTCATTTCTGTTGTACAAGATAATAGAACATTTGTAGGTTTCTGCTGCAATTAAAGTTAAATTTGCACAATCCTGAAAAATAAGTGATAATCAATTTACAGAACTAGGAATATTATTCGTCAATTTATTAAGAGAATACCTCATCTGAAGGTAACAAAGGGAACACTACTACAGCACTGTATAAAATATACTGAAAAGTACAATAAAAATTAAGCAAAAAAAAAAAAGCAATAACAAGACCGATGGCTAACGAGAGAGACAAAGCTTCCCAGCAGACTTTAAAAGCAAATCAAAAAGAGCAGAAATTCAGCACATGGACACAGCGAGGTAAATTATGTTATCAGTTTGATAGACATATTTATCATAACTTTAAAAATCAATACATATACTGCATAAAGCTTTTCAGTGATTTAAAAGTATAAATTTGACAGTAAAGAAAAAAATGTAAAGTAGCACGCAAAAAAAAAACCTTAGTAGTAGTTAGTCTAGAGGCACAATAAAACTGGCAGATGCCACCGCAGCTGGTTGATACAGAAGTGCCTGAACAGGGAGTTGAGTGGAGCAGGTGGGGGTGGATCTTCCTTTGAAGAATGGAGTGAGGTGATTAGATTAGTTTAAACATGTGTTGATGAAAAGAAACGGTGTTATCCAAAGTCACAGTGAGGCTATGATCAGTATCCTAGTGGTAAGACAGTTTTGCTGTCCAGAACAACTGGCAGCGTTTTTGAAATATGCACTCCAACATTTTAGACAGCAACTGCAGAAGACAGGACTGTAAGACTAAATAAAACAGCTACAGATCTGAAAGGTAGCTTTCTGAGAATGGGTCTGTATGTATCCAACTATGGTAATGACAGTGCACTCTCACTGAACAGATATGTTTTCAGTCTGAATTTCAATGTCAAGACAAGACACTCACTAACAATACATAGGTTAAGAGGCCACAGAGTGCAGGAGTCACAGAGCTGAAAGCCAGTTTAAAAAGACTCATGTAAAAGTGCTCTGAAGGAGTTAGATAGCCATTATGAAGATTACCTTATTTTACATGGTATACACATAATCAATATCTGGTGTAGTGTCGTGGTTAAGAAACTGGACTCTAAACTAGAAAGCTACAAATTCAATTTATTACTCTAACCCAATGCGTTCCCTTTAGCAAGTCACTTAATCTGCATATGTTCTAACTGATAAAATAAAGAGATGTAAAAGAGTTGTACTATGAAGTGATTTTTTTAAATGCTCAAATAGCAAACGTATCTGAAAAACTTGAAAGGTAAAGCTCAAAAGATAAATGAGTACTTTGCAACTAGAGAAAAATGAGTAATTTATTATCATTAAAATCCAATTCACATGATTAAAAAAAGGGTAAAATAAAAATGAATCTACTGTAATACAATAAATGAATGATGAGGACGACTCAAATTCCCATAGCTCTTAAGAAAAAAAAAAAAGATATACTATTTTAACAATTCTCTGCCCCAAACCAAGACATTGTGTATTGTAATCTTCTGGTACCTTTTGACTGTTGACCAATGCACACTTACTTAAATGGTGGAGTAAGGAGAAAAAAGTGAAAGAAAACAAGCTGGTCAGACTTAGTATGGAAACAATTCTCAGCTTATTAATTCACAAAAATCTTTGGCACCTACACATATTAGAATTATTTTTTTGCTGTAGGAAGACAAACAAATAATTAAGCCTGTACATTTCAGGAATGATAATTGTGTTATGTCACACATGCATTACACTATATACAGTGCATCCGAAAAGTATTCACAGCGCATCACTTTTTCCACATTTTGTTATGTTACAGCCTTATTCCAAAATGGATTAAATTCCTTTTTTTCCTCAGAATTCTACACACAACACCCCATAATGACAATGTAAAAAAACGTTTACTTGAGGTTTTCTGAGAGGTACCATCTGTCTGCAACTTGAGACAGTTCCTAGTATGACAAAAAAACCCTATAGCAGTGGGGTACTCTCCAATAGCTCACATTCTGTGGTTATACTTCATTTCCTTGCATTATGTAAAAATGCAACATTCTTTAGAACAAAAAGAAGAGCTACAAGTAATTAAGAACATGTTTAAAATGTGTGCACCATGCCGTGAGCTCAATTGTATACCTTATCAACAATGGAGTGAGTGATTCTTATGAATAGGCAAAGTGGACTACTTTAGCATAAGAGGATGGGAAAAAAAAAAAAGTGCAGTCAGACTAGTACCGAGGTTGCTGTAACTTCCTCTTTGCTGAAGAGTGTATGGATATGAGAGGAACCAGAAATGATGAGAACATGATAAAATGATTTAAATCAGGATTACAGGGTTGCTAAAGTTTGTATTCAAGTTTATTTAGTTTATTCACATCAAACACTTATCAAAGATCATATACAGAAATATATTAAAGATAATATAAAAATCATACATTTACACCTTTACATAATTACATGTACAGTAAGAGAAAAACAAAATCAATACCACACAATTATTCAGACCATTTAAAGTAAAAAAAATAAAAATAAAATTAGACACTAGTCAGCAGATATCTTAAAATCAAGTGTATTCAGACTTCACATGCTAGTATTTTGATAAGCCAACATTTGGCACAGCTAGTCTTTTGGGGGTGGTGTCTAACAGCTTTGAACACTAGTTAAAAGCAATTTTGGCTAATTTACTCCAACCTGTTCCAGCTCCTAGTAGAGAACTTGCAAAAACATTGTTTTTCAAATAGTGCCACAGATTTTTGATTGGTGTGAGTTTGGTACACTTACTCAACCTCTAAACGATACTCACCTTTTTGCGATGCTGTTATGAATGGTCAATCTTCTCCCAAGCATTAGTTTTAAACCAGACTGAAAAAAGCCCCTTCATAATATTTTCCAGCAGTCACAGTATGTCTATCAATCTATGTTCTCCTTCGCTTCTAACAAAAAGTCCAGTCAGCTGACGAGAAGCATAACAGCAGTATACTGCTCCCACCAGCATACTCCACCGAAAAGGATGCATTTCTTGGGGTACTGGTAGTTAAAAATTTGCAGTACATGCAGTACTTGGAATTCTAGCCAGAAATTCAATCTTCATCTCATCTGACAATAAGATATTTTCCCAAACTACATCTATCTCACAAAAATGATTTATGGCAATCCCCATACAAGCCTTAAGATCAGTATTTGAGCAAGTGCTACTTTCTGACCCATTTTCCCCACACACTCTCCTTTATTTACTGATGATTGTTAAACTTGTGTTTTTGTTTTCTTTTACAGCTCTTATAATAGTACAAGCTTTAACAGAAAACCCTTTCTCAGTGTAACACAGCTATAATTTCATGGTCACTGAGCCAATGGTGTTTAGTGGGAGATCCTAACCCTTATATTTACATTTGTAACCTGTTCTTAGATGTTTGTATTTTTAGAGCTTTATCGCCGATTTCCTTCAAATGCTGTGTAGTCCTACGTTTAATTTTCACTCTGAATCGATTTATGCCTTAAAGATTAAAATGAGGTTACTTGCTGCAGCAGATTTCCCAATGCATCCGTTTCATATGCTTTATTTTCTTAAAACATTTCTTCCACTTCCATCACAAATCATTTGTCACTTTGTATTATAATATTTTTTTTATTTTGATTGTTATTGCTTAAGGACCAGGGGCCTCATATAACACCGTTCTGTATTGACAAAAACAGAAATTTGCGTAAGCACAGAAAAATCCAGATGTATACATCTGTGTGTATGGCAACTTCCACATTATTCCACTACATAAATCGTGGTCAGCGTGAAATGTAACGCACGTGCATGCGCCTGCAACCCCACCCTGACCTCCTAGAATTATGCCTTTTTGAATATGCAAATCAATATAAATAGCCCCTTAAGATCAACGTTCTGTGAAAAGACCATGGCAAAAGCACAGGGGAAAAAGAAGAATTTTAGCAAGGCAGGAGGAGGGAAGTAGAGGCAAGGAAAAACATTTGCTAGTTTAACCAGTGGTATAAACAACAAAAGGAAGTTAATTGAGTGACAGAGTGGAGGAGAAACTGTGAAGTTCAAGTACAGCAAGTCTCACAGTGCCCGAAATAAAAAAAGAAGTGGCCAGATCTCAAAGTCACTGTGAAAAGGCAAGTCATAGCCCACTGTCTGAGTGTCATATGGAAGCGTATTATGGAACAGAGATAAGAAAGAAAAAAAAAAAAAAAAGGGGCACAGTCAGCTGGAAGGTTGAAATGTCAACCTTATTCTAGAAATTTTCACTGTAATCACACAGTTTATTTTGTCTTTAAAGTAGAATGTCATAAACTTCATTTTAAAATCGTTTAATTTACTAGTTTCTCAAATCCCATCGTAACTAAAGTAGCACATTAAATGCTTTGTAGTCTATGTGTTCTTCTATGTACTCCCTGTGTGTGAATCACTACATGCTTCTTAGACAGGCTCTTATGCCGACAGGACAGGTCCTAGTCTCCCTCCTTAGTTATAACTGAGAATATAATTCAATATATATTCCACAGTAGATTTGGAGTAGACCTAAGTCATTCATTGTCAAAGAAAGGCCTTGTATATACCTGGTTGTGATTATGGCTGCAGGGCTATTACTAATCCAGACTTTCTTTAAAGTATTGCTTCACCTAATCTATAGAAACACACCATACAAAAATCAGGTAGCTTTTGGTCCAAGCTTCACTGGACCAAAAAGGAAGGTACCATCAGCTTGAAATTCTAGTTTTGGCACAAGATTGTCAACTGGTTCACTGATTTACCTCAGAATAAAATATATAGTTTTAGCTAGTTCACCTCCTATCTAAACTAATCTGGCATGGCTTACTATTAATTGAAAATAAATAATTTATTACTCATATGTACACAGCTAACCCAGCCATGACGGTGTTGCACAAACCAGTGTGTTCTTCGTCCAACTCTCAAGCCCGGATAAATGGAGTGGGTTACATCAGAAAGGACATCCAGTGTAAAATTTTGCCAGATACGTAGGCGGACAACAATACAGAGTTCAATACCAGATTGGTTGAGGCCCAGGTTAACAATAGCCACCACCAGTTCTTTCAGTAACAGGATGCTGAAGGAAATTGGGCTACTGTTGGCTGAAGGAGAAGAGAAGAAAGGTGTGTCCAGAGAAAGGTGTATTGGTGGCATGAGTGGAGAAATGAGGGAGTTGTTACCCTAAAGGAACTGTATGTTAAGAGTGTTTTGGAGGTGAAAAGAGTGCTGGACTGAGTGATGATTATTAAGCTGGAAATTGAAGGTGTAGTGATGGGAGCGGATTTCAATGGACATGTTGTGAAGGGAACAGAGAAGATGAGGAGATAATGGGTAGGTAGAGTATCAAGGAGAGAAATCCAGAAGGTCAGATGATAGTGGATTTTCCGAAAAAGATGGACATAGTGTGGTTAAATACATATTTTAAGTAGAGAGAGTAACACAGGGTGACATACAAGAGTAGAGGAAGATACACACAGGTGGGTTACATCCTAGGCAGAAAAGTCAGTCTAAATAAGACTGAAGACTGCAAAGTGGTGGCAGGGGAAAGCGTAGTTAGGCAGCATAGGATGGCGGCCTGTAGGATGATGTAGGAGATCAAGAAAAGGAGGAGAGTGACAGCAGAGCCAAGGATCAAATGGTGGAAGTCAAAAAAGGAAGACTGCAAGGTTGAGTTCAGGGAGGAGGTAGACAGGCACTGGGTGGTGGTGGTGGTGGTGAAGAGTTACCAGATAGTTGATGTGCACAGCTGTAGTAACTACATAGGGATAAAATTCATCAGTCACACAATGAAGCTATGGGAAAGAACAGTGGAAGCTAGGTTAAGAAGGGAAGTAATGATTAGCAAGCAAGGGTATGGTTTAATGTTGGGAAAGAACACTACAGATGCGGTGTTTGCTGTGAGGGTGTTGATGGAGAAGGATATAGAAAGCCAAAAGGAGCTGCACAGGATATGTATGAGGGAAGTGTGACGGTAGAGAGGTCTGTGGTAGGAGTGGCGGATATGTTCAAGGAGGAGGTGGGGTTACATTAGGGAGGAAAAGAGGAAGGCCTAAGAGGAGGTTTATGGATGTGGTCAGAGAGGACATGTAAGTGGTGGGTGTGACAGAGCAAGATGCAGAGGGGACAGGAGAATATGGAAACAGATGATCTGCATATAGTGACCCCTAAAGCGAGGAGCCGAAAGACAAAGATATACACAATAATTAAATTTGAATATCTTTTGGTTTTAGGACGGATAAAATCAGACCTAAATGGATTTAATATATTAAATACCATGCCTTCTTATGTTCTTTAGTATATGTACATTGTTAATCAAGGAATAGTGGAGAAAAAAATAAAAAGCAACATACACACACACACATGCACACATAGTAAAGACCTCATACCCTAGATGGATTACACTTCAAGTTTAGTATGAGCATAGCTCATTAAGAGCTGGGATCCAATGCTGGGAAAAATGAAACTGATCTTGCTGAATATATTCCTATCATACGTAAACCTCAAATAAAGCTGAATTTAAAATTTATGCATCTAAACGTAACAAGTTTCTCTTTATTGGAATTTAAGAAATTAACTAATTAAAAATTATTGTGAAGATTAAACAGACTTAAAAATTTACAGATTTTAAAGTAGCTGAGTTTGAATGTTTAAATATGTTCATATGATTTTTTTTTCAAATATGGAAATAAATTTTATACATTAAAAACATGACAGGTTAACCAATTAAAAGTGAACAAAAAACCCTAATTGCAAATTTTAATGCAAATTCACTGCACAAAGTAATCATTAAAAATTTGTGCGACTTGAAAATTTAACTGAGCAAATCCACATACTGTACTTGCCACCTACAGATACATCTACCACCCACCACCAATTAAAAGGTTAATTAAATATGTAAGAAAAATCTGTGTGCTCTATATGTTCAGCACTATTGTCAAGGCTTAGCAGAGTGTTAGAGAACAATGACCTTCAGAAAGCAGACTTACAGTGCACAATACATCACAGATACATTATAGTCTGTATGTTAAAACTTACTAACTTGTTGTTTTCCAAGAAAGTATACAGGTAATAGTGGATAATTCACATATATTGTTTCATGGAGAAAGTGACACAAATAGCTAAACAAAAAAAATCTTCAAGCAAGTAGCTTTGAAATAATTGGACTTCTTACTTTTAAATTAATTGTAACAGCTAGACCAAATGGAAATTAACTGAAATAAAGTCTAAGCAGTTTTGTGATACTCAACATAATAACAGCATTTAAATGAATGTTTTATTAAGTCACATTACTTTTAAAAAAGTCAATTTTTAATTAGCATAAAATGCAACATATCACAAATGTAATACAGACTTAACACTAGAATTACCAGAGCCTATGAAAAAACTTGTAGATCTGGCCCACCTTAAATCCGTTTGCACCTCTCAGTCAGCGTCTTTTGTACTGTAAATGTGCCGATAAAGACAAGCAGCCTACCTATTCCATCCTCCCACAGCTGTAAAACGTGCATAAAGTTCTCCCAGCTCATACCTTGATTGATTATCTGGGAGTGAAGTGCTAGAGTTTTAGAGTGGGCTCCCGGGGATGACACAGTGCACGGGCATCTCACATTTGAACGGTTTTAGAACGACCGACACTTATTTTTAATAAAACTACTGCAATATGTTGACACCAATAAAAAACTAACCTTATCTACAAGCAGTTCATGCTGTCATATAAGTACATGTATCTAGTTAGTTGTGGAAATAAAAGCATAGAAAGCACAACGTGTCCAGCGTGCAGTGGTCCAAGGTGAGAGCACACCTTCATTCAGAGTATGCCAGCCTCTGAGAAAGAACACTCTGCCTCCACTGAAGTAGGCGGCATAGTCATCAGATACTGATACACTTGTTCTAAACAATGCCCGCGCTTGCCGCTGCTATGAAATTCAGCCATTTCAGCTTTTACTGATGCATCCAGTTTCTTGTCATCATTCGGTGATGGCAAGTTTCTTGGCACAGATAATGCGGATGCAACAGACTGATGCATTGCAATTTCAAGTTGCTGTTCAAAGCTGTTGTTTGATGAAGTGCAGACTCCTCCCAGTCCACTGTGCTCAGTCTTAGTGGGAGCAGGGAGACTGACTACTGCTGGTTTGTTGTTGACTGAATTAATGAGCAACACACTACACCGTGGGCCAAAAAACTGTGCCACTTAATTATTTTCAACTCTAACTCTGTTATTTCTTGATCGATTTTTACACTTTTACACGCTATATATGCGAGCTTGGCCGTTCCCATTCACCCAGGAATTACAGCAGTTTCATTCTCGGGATATATATAT
>JANRMT010062793.1:31561130-31585447 GCA_026402145.1 Polypterus bichir lapradei
TGAATGTAAGATGTTTAAGAGGCATTGGCGGTTGTCGAAAGGTGTAAAATATTTGGCCATTTCGGTACACTTGAAAGCACCAACCGAACAATTCAGCGGCAGCCATCAACTCACATGCAGAACCATAGGTGAAGGGCTTAAGAATTTCACTCTTCTAGTGCTCCTGTGTAGTATAATTATCTCCTGTACCGTCATCAGTCCACACTTCGAACCTGTCCCAGTCAATCAATACACAAGACATAATGTTCCTCCAGATATCAAGATTGAGCCTGATATGGCCGTGCAATATGTAACACAGAGAATGGAAATGGAAAAGGCAGGCGGCATCTCCGGGCATGGAAACCACTCGGTAAGTGACAGTTCTTTGATCGATGGTGATCACCTCAATAGACATCTCACTACCCAAATCGCTACTCGTGAATCTAAGATGTTTAACAGGCATTCCCGGTATTAACTTGTGGATTTGCCTGCGAATATTTAGCGGCAGCGTGTCTATTAACTTGTGGAATTGCCTGCGAGTATTTAGCGACAGTGTCTCTATGAACTTGTGGATTTGCCTGTGAGTATTTAGCAACAGCATGTCTATTAACTTGTGGATTTTTCTGCGAGTATTTGGCGGCAGCGTCACAAAGTTGTTTCCATTTAGCTGCATCAGAAAATGTACCACGACGTCTGACACGCCTCATTTTGCTGCTGTCATAATCGGTTTGAGTTTCATGGTTTGTTTCAATTACGTTAGTATTTGCAGGACTTGTGTTGAAGTGACATTCGTCATCTGTCAAGCGTTGTAAGCATACAACCGCCTTCATCGATAACTTTGCATCGTAATAAACAAACAACAAAACGTCGGAGAAGCCGTGGATTAAATAAAAAGGCTGCAGTTATCAGCAGGGAGTCGTGAATACCGTGGCGAAGCAAAGAAGGGAATGAAGAGACCAGAGCGACGGACGGCCTTATATGGGCAGGCAGTCAATTACGTGAGAGGCATGGGGATGGGGGACACAATATAGGCAGGCAGCCAACTACGTGGGAGGCATGGTGATGGGGGACGCAACACCGCCTCACACGGCGACCGAGCTGCAGGCTATGGACGTATATATGTACATAAGTAGGATTCAATTATGACCGTTACGCATAGAATTTCGAAATGAAACCTGCTTAACTTTTGTAAGTAACCTGTAAGGAATGAGCCTGCCAAATTTCAGCCTTCTACCTACACGGGAAGTTGAAGAATTAGTGATGAGTGAGTCAGTCAGTCAGTGAGGGCTTTGCCTTTTATTAGTATAGATAAATATACATATACACAGAAGTTGAGCTCGTAAGTTTACATATCTGGGCAGAATGTGTGAAATATTGGCCATGGTTTGGAAAATATAAGTAATCATGCGGAAAGCTTTCCTTTTAATTAGGGAGTGTTGTCAGGTGAGGCAATTTATTTATCACGTAATTGTGTGTACCTTTTGTAAAATCATAACTAAAATCATCAAATTGGGCCAGATCAAAAGTTTACTTACTGTTGAATGTTGCGGCTGATAATATATACACATGTTGACACACAGGATCAAATTAAGGGCAATAAAGGCAGAGTGTCCACACAAGTACCCTCCTTGACTGGGTAGGTAGGTAAGACTGTAATTAGTGCTTGAGTATAAATAGTCAATTTAAGTTCATGCAGAGCTGCACTGACTTTGCTGGATACCAAGTCATGTGAAAGCAAAAGAACTGTCAAAAGGACCTGTGAGAAAAGGTTGTTGATATGTATAAATCAGTGAAAGGTTATTAAAAAAAGATATCCGGAGATCTGAAAATGCCTGTCAGTAGAGTTCAGACTCTGATTTAAAAAAAAAAAAAAAGTGAAAAAAAAGTTAGGGGTTCTGTTGTTACCAAGCCATGGTCAGGTAGACCAACCGAGATTTCAGCCACAACTGCCACGATCATTTGTCAAGCTTCCAAGAAAAACCTAGAAGCCACTTCAGCTTAAATACAGGATTCTCTGCAAACAAGTGGTCTTGCTGTTTCAAGATGCACAATAAGGAGGTACTTGAACTAAAATGGGCTGCACTGTCAAGTGGCAAGAAAAAAAGCCTTTACTGTGCCAATGGCACAAAACAGCAAACTTACAATATGCCAAACAGCATCTACACAAGCCTCAAAACTTCTGGAACAAACATAAATGCTAGGTTTGGAGAGAATGCAACAAGGCACATGACAAAAAGTAAACCAACCCCTACTGTGAAGCATGGAGGTGGATCTCTGATGTTCTATGGGTGTTAGAGCTACAGTGGCACGGGTAACAGTGAAAATTAATGTCAAGGTGAATCCAGTATGTTACCGGAAAATATTGGAGGACAACTTGCATTTGTCAGTTCGGGAGCTGTGCATGAGACGCACTTGATCCAAAACGCATGGCCATGTTGACCCTTTGGTATGGCTACAGCAGAAAAAGTGAAGGTGCTGGAGTGGCCATCACAGTCACCTGACCTCCATTTTATTGAGCCACTTTGGGGAGACCTCAAATGTGTAGTCCATGCAAGGAAACCTAAGAATTTAGGGACCTGGAGGCTTCTCACCAAGAAGAATGGGTAGCTCTACCACCTAAGAAAAATCAAGGGACTCATTCTCAACTATCTCAAAAGACTGCATGCCATCATTAATGCTAAATAGGGCAATAAACAGTAATAAGAACCAAGGATATGAAAACTTTGATCAGGGACCATATCATTATTTTCCTTATTACTATGTTTTGTTTAATGGTTCTGTTCTGTAATGCCTTATAGTTTTACTTGGATTCCATTAAAAGTAAATGAAATGTCTTTTGCCTGATCAGTCATCTTTTCTTTAAAGTATGGTACACATCTTATAAATTCTGCCAGGGGATGTAAACACAAACACACTCTGAATACACAAATATGCGGTTTAAATACAAAACACTAGTAACAGATTTTAAATAAAATAATCTGGGCTCAGGGGCAACATTGTCAAGCAGTGGAGGTTTGCCGAGTTTGTTTGGATTCCCAAGGAGACGAATTCTGAAGACATTCAACAGTTTAGATCGATCTCGCTGCTCAGTGTTCTTCAGCATCATGTCCCACTGGCTGACAAACATCTTACTCAAGAACAACTATATTGACACCCCAGTGCAAAATAAGGGAACTCCAGGGATGACAGGCTGTCTAGAAAACGTAGGTATAGCCACCTAGCTTATCAGGGAAGCACGTGAGGGGAAAGACGACCTGGTTGTGCTGTGGCTAGACCTAGCCAATGCATATGGGTCAATACCACATAAGTTGGTAGAGTCTGCATTAAACCGGCACCATGTCCCCAGTAACATCAAGGTCCTCATCTTGGTTTACTATGGCAACTTCAGACTGACAGTGGCTTCTGGGTTAGTGACATCAAGTTGGTACCAATTGGAGAAGGATATTATCACTGGGTGAACTGTATCAGTCATCCTCTTTGCCTTAGCCATTTACATGGTAGTAAAAGCTGCAGAGGTGGAGTGCGGAGGCCCATCAACTAGGTCTGGCATGAGACAGCCCCCATTTAACCTCACAGTGGATAACCTCACAATCACTACATTCTCAGTACCAGGGAGCAGATGGATAATCCAAGGGCTAGAAAGGCTATTCAAGCAGGCAAGGATGAGGTTTAAGTCTGTCAAGTCAAGATCACTTGCTTTGAAGACAGGAACTTTTTACTGGATGGCACCAAGATTCCATATATCCATGAGAAGTCAGGCAAAAGATAGGTAAACCTTTTTGACCACAACCTCAGAGATGTGGCAGCCATCCAGACATCAAGCAGCTAGATACCTGGCCCAGCAAAGTAGACAAGTCTGTTTTGCCTGGGAAATTCAAGACCTGGATATACCAATATGGCATCCTGCATTGAATCCTTTTGCCTCTGCTGGTTTATGATGTAGCCATTACATCAGTGAAGGCAATAGAGAGGAGAATCAGCAGATAACTCTGCAGGTGGCTTGGCTTACCAATGAACCTGAGGAGTGGAGCTCTGTATGGGAACAACATCATTCTGCAGCTTCCTTTCAATTGCAGTACATATGAATTTAAGGTCTCCCATACTAGAGAAGCACTGAAGTACAGAGACTCCAATGACCCCAAAGTCTCTGGGGCCAGCATTGAGATCCGGACCTCTAGGAAATGGAGCGCCACTAGGGAGCTGGAGACGGCTGAAGTGAGGACGAAGCACAAAGCTGTGGTGGGGACAGTGGAAGATCAGGATTGGGCAGCATTGCAATGTCTCAATACAAAAAGGTCCAGGGCAAGGCTCCTCAGCCATAAGAATAAGACCACCCCACTGCCCCCCTAGGCAGGAGAGCAGCTGAAACCACAGCCTAGTGCTACTGAAGGTATTCTTTCCACTGCACAAGACTGGGCAAGCAATTTAAGATTCCAGTACATATTGCAGCAACATCACTGCAACCAGATACTGTCATTCTGTCAGAAGCCTAAAAACTGCCTATCCTGAGAGATTTAACTGTGCCCTAGGAAGATCACATAGAGAAGGATTTTGAGAGAAGATGGCCACGTACCAGAGGCTTCTGGAGGATTGCTGGAGACATGGGGTGATGAGCACACTGCTATCCAATAGAAGAAGGTAGCAGAGGCTTTAATGGCCACTCTCTCTACAGAGTCTACACCCTGCTTGACATGAGTGGGTCGCTTAGGACAGCTGTCAGAACTGTAACGGAGGCAGCACAAAGAACTTCCAAGTGACTGTGGATTAAGACAGGTGAGCTGTGGCTTAATGGTGCAGAGACACAACTCGGGGCTTGATAAATTCCGGCTGGGTCGACTGAGTGAGGGTGTATGATGCTGTGATACACAAAACACCCTATGAACCCAGGATCACCATTAATGATGCATCACAGCTCATCCATAGGATATTATCTTTCACCTATCTTCTTGAACTTCCTCAAACAAATTAACTTTGTGATGTAAACAGATAGCTTTTATTTCATTCTGTTGGATAGCTCTTTGGACCTGAAGTTTTCCCACATTGTAAAGAATTTATAGCGCCATGAATTTTAATGAGATCAAGGGATTTGTCCAGCTTTACTATAAGCAACATTCCTATCAGCTGCTGTTCTACTTTATAAATGAATTTGCTAAAATAAACCTGTCTTTAATTGCATTCAGATATACATAGTCTTATAAAATTACTTAAAGATGTTAATTATTTTATGCAATTGCTACCTTTAGATTTAGCTGAAATGCTGATCTCTAAATTTGCATTTGTTCCTTACTTATGTATCTATTAGGCTAAACTTTTAGTGACCTTTACTCCAATGCACATAATAAGAATGCAATGATGTAAATGAGTGACCTTTACTCCAATGCACATAATAAGAATGCTATGATGTGTTAAAAAAAAAAAAAAAAGTTTAGGCAAGGACTTTAAACTTGGCCCCAAATATAACTGGAATTGAGGATTACAGTAGTCATACTTCCTTGCAGCAGCATAATGAATTAAATGAAAATTACAAATGCAACAATTCTAGCAGACTGTGAATGACTGAATGCAGTAGTCACTATCTCCCCCCACCCCTAACTGTATCCTGAACACTAAGAAAAAAAATATTTCCTCGATTTTTTTTTTTTTTTTTAAAACTGTAAAAGGCATTATTTTAGATAGTGTGACATGCCTGGTAAATAACTAGTGTCAAAAAAACATGAGGTGCATGGTGATTCACAAACACTAGTTTGGGGCTTGGGAGTAAAAAATGTGGCAGTAGCCCTGCAGTTGGTCTGCATCATTCCCATTAAACATTAGTTTAACATTACCTTTTAAATTGTGGACACAAGATTGGACACAGTATCTTCTACATCTGAGTGAATGTCTATTTTTTCTAGAATTGTGCCCTGAGAAGATGCCATATCCAATGTCAGAAGGTAATGACAGAGTACTACTGTCACATTTTTGTACATACTGTACTTAAATTGATGTTGGACATGAATTGATTCATACATACCTAAACCATGCAAAGACAAGAGTCTTAAGAGTACATAATTATTCATAAGCCTGTGTCACAGAGTAATATGGTTAGTGGAGCTGGATTATTGCGCTTAAATTTAACATTTCAACTGTAGCATCTACTTCAGCAGAAGACATTAAAATGTCATTGACAATAATGGTTAATCGTATTTTGATAATATGAATGGTACACAATCCAGACTGAAACTCACTTGAAAGTTGAAAGGAAGGGGCTATATGCACTGTCTTCCAGATTCTGCACCAGCCTGCTGCTTCACTTCCAGCACTAATATCAACACGAACTAGCTATGGCGTTTTTCATCCGACCAATTCAAGACATGGCCAGACTTATGGTAAATGACGTATGTCGCATTATTCAAACAATTGTGCTAAACGTCAGGAGCCAAAAAGGAGAAGGGCTTCAAACTTTGTGTTTCAAGCTACAACCACAATTACAAAGGTAAGATCCAAATGTATTAAAATTTTGTGTCTACTATGAACTTATATGGGATAAATATGTAATTATATTAGGTGTCTTCAAAGCCACAGAATTCCAATCATTAGTCATTAAATTTTATCCAAGGCATATTTGAGAGACACAAGATTCTCAAACATCACATATGTACACCGTTCACCAAAATTAAATACAGGTTTCTCACATAATCCAAAATTTCTGTTTCAGCTTTGCCAGCTTGGTATCATACTGGACATTTTGGAATCAATGGAAAAAATAATTCTGTCATCATATTAGATTGCCCAGCACAAACGTATATTGCAGAATGCCCTAGATGAAATTGTGGCCAAATAGCCAAAGTCTCCAGGAATGAGACTGTGTCTTACCTTGTCTTTTGACTTTATATTACTGCTGACTGTGGGCTTATCAGAGGTTTATTTACTCGAGGGATGCTGCAGACTAGAAATTTTGTCTTCCTCTCTTCTGTTATCAACTGACCATAGCTCAACAACACTAATGTACATATATTATTAGGATCCATGTTAATCAGTTTATAATTACGTTGTGTTACTATGTGTTTAAATTGTTTACGTGAATGTAGCATATAATTAGTATTTTCTAAAGACTGTAATTGAATTTTACATGTAAAACTATTACAGCATTCTAAGCCTGGACTCAGTGTAAAAATGGTGTACTAAAATAAACTGAAAGGAATTGAACTAAATACTGTTCTAGCTTTTATCTGTGATTGTGTTAGCAAGGACAATTGCAAAACTAGTGAAGAGAAATAATTTAATTTAATGGAGTAGTAATTACACTGAATCTTAACACCATGAGTGATGATTACATCGAACTTATAACTGAGAGCAACTCAGACCTTTAACATATTAAAGAGTTTGGACGGCAAGTGAAACATTGGTTATTCTCACATAAATGTGAAAATTAAAATCACTTCAACAATATGTATTCGTAATTATTTAGCTAGGTCAGATAAAAAGGTTGCTAAATTAAATTATGAATAATGAATATGGCCCAGGAGATCTGTTAATTAGTACAACAGATGTTCTTGACTAGGTTTAAATATGAACATCGCACAGGATATGAAATCGTTAAAATATTAGGAGATGATGTATAGTTCAGTATATATAATAATTTCATGTGCAATTCCTCAAGAAGGAATTCTTGACTCAGTTTACAAAGAAAGTTATTTAAAAAAAAAAAAAATCCCATGCGATTTCCATCAAAAAGATTGGCATCAGTATTGATTAGCAAAGATTTTAAATAAGACAGATCTGACTTTAGTGTAAATAAATATTAAGTTCCTCTTGAACACCTCAGATTACTTACAAAAATATCATTAACTTAGACATGCAGTGAATACTTCATTGAAACAATAGAGTCCAACTTAAGTTTCAGTGTTATAAATCTTGGCACTTGGGAGAAATTCCACTTGAACTGCTGTGTTTACACAAGAATTATAAATGTGTAGCATCACAGAACCTCCACTGATGAGCACTTTCTTACTTTCAACTTCAGACTTTCTGCTGAATGCTAATTCTAGGTCCAAATTGTTGACTTGGTACCAACAAATTACCCCATCTGTCAACCAATCATCCTGCTACTGACTTATCTGTACAAGGACAGTGGGACCTGGAGAGACTAAAGCTGAATCAAAAAATGGCTATTTATGTAACAAATCGAGCCAAATTAAACAAAATGAATCAACACAATTTTCAGTTTTTCTATTATAAAATGAATGAACCATGCCTACTGGTTAAAATCTGTATTTTACACTTTTCTAATGTTTGTCATGTTTGACACCTCAGCATTTATCTTTGTGACTTTTTCTAGCTATAGCACATCATCTTCCAGGTTATGGTGCAAGCATCACCGCAGCCTGAGCTTACAGCTACTTTTCCTGCTAGTGCTATAATAATCAGATTTCATCCTGCAAGGAAGATACCTGACTGAACTATAGAATTAGAAAGTATTATTGTTCTTCAGGATTCACATAATGCTGGAGTTTTTTCATTCCTATCTTTTCTGTTCAAGCTTTTGCATGTGTTTAAATTTATACAGTGATAACTTTCAATTGAGTGGCTTGTAAAGGAGCTTGTATAACGATGGGAACACATTTTAAAGTTAATGCTTCCCAAGTTTATATGGATGTAATGAAAATGTCTCTGTGACAAATGCTTTTAACTCGGTAAATGATGGGTTACCCATGCTAGAAAACATTCTTATATTGTAAATTTTGTGTTATGGACATGAAGTCTTGGTCTTTTACTTTATAGTACAGAACATCCAGTGGACCCAAGGCCACATATTAAAGGACAGTCAACAATAGGCAGAGTGGATTCCTCCATCACTCGGATAATTCCTGGCAATGTTTTGGTGATCAAAGACTACAAAGTTCAATATGAGAATAAAATCTATCAGTCCGTCATTTTCTAACCCACTCAGTCCTAAGCAGGTTCATGGTGGGTGTTGGATCTTATCCTAGCTAGCATAGGGAACAAAGTAGGAACAAACTCAACAGCAGTCCACTGCAGGGACAACAATCACATATACACACTCCAGCCAATTCAGCATCATCAATCCACCTGAACTACATGTCTTTGGACTGTGGGATGAAACCAGAGCACATGGACAAAATCCATGCAGAGACAGGGAGAACATGCAAACTCCACACTGGAGGACACGGACCCTGGTCTCCTTACTGCAAGGCAGCACAGCTACCATTGGAACATCTTGCCCCCCAATAAAACCTGTTACTTTTATAATTTTCATACACAGTTACTATTTTTGTTTTTCTACTGGACAGTTTAAATCCTACCCAGACTATCAAAACAAGGCTTACACATTAAGGTTATGATTTCAACCTGAACGTATAGACTGCTAAATCATACTGCTGATTCCTAAACTTTAACAGAAATGGCAAACTGGCCTCATGTCCACACAATGTATTCAAACCTGCCTACTTGCAGAAGGTACCAGGTAATACAAAATTGTTCAAAAGGGCCATGGTGCCACCATCCAATATACTTGGCCAAAGTGGCTCATACACACACAGAGTAACATATAAAGTAGAACAGTTATTCATTTTAAACTTTCATGTATATCAAAGATTGGTAATGGGGTTAAAATTCGTTAAGTTCAGAGTCTGATTATATTATGTTAAAAAATTGAGAAAAATTTTATATAAGCATGATGTCTCAGGAAACAACAATAACAAAAAATTGACCTATACATACACACAAACTCACACTCAAATTTATACATGAAGATACTGCTTGTTTGCTGTATCAGACCACATGTTAGATGAAGAGAAAGACATGAGCACACACACCCCTAGACCTGTAAAAGGCTGACATGCACAGACATTAAGCATCCTTTGTACCCAATCTATTTTTGCAACTTTTTTACCTCATCTGACCCAATGTGCTTAGTTTGAAATTTTAAGAAATTAAGTTGTTTACTTCATTCAATTCACTCTACATTTATTTGTGTATGTGATAAATGTAAGTTAATGTACTTGATTACAAATGATTGTACTGTGTAGTACTACACTGTAAAATCTTCTGCTGAATGATTTCCTCTGGAATCGATAAGGTGAACTGACAGAGAACTAACCACATAGATAGGTTGCAACTTTATAATAAATTCCAGAAGAGAGTAAGTTATTTCTATAATAACAAAATGCCTCTACAGTTTGTTTATACACGTTATTTATTAAGTGAGCAGCTGCAACACAATGAGCAAGCTTGCTATATGTAAAAGATTAATTTAATGTATATCTGTTGGGGAAGAGGCATCAAACAATTTTTGTTCAGACAAAATTGAAATAGCATGGTGGAAAATTCAAGGATATACACATATATTTCATACTGACATTTTTAGCCTGTAACAATACTAGTGCAATGGCAGAAAATTAGCTGTATCTGCTTGTTATTACTTATTTTTCAAAACAACATCTTAAAAGTTTTGTACACCTATTTTACATACTGTAGATGTAAAGTATGCTGTTTAAGTGACATTTTCTGGGTTGCCCTCAAAACCTTTTTCCTCCACTCTTCATTGTCACAGGCATTCTTTGAAATGAGACCCTTTCCTTTCACATCATCTGATACGACCATCAACTATATCTTCTTTAGTCTAACAACCTGAATCTCCTTATCTCAGTACACCTCTTCACCCACTTTTCATCAGCCTCTCTCTCCACATACACAAACCACCTCAATTTTTCCTCCCCAGCATAACACCTATTGCCTGCTCACCAATGTGCATGTATAATTAATTTTAAGAAATTGAGGTTGATGGCTTTATAATGGTTTAAACTTTAAAATAAAGTGTGGACTTTTTTAATATGTTTACATCTGTTGCTATCAAACTTTCCACAAGAAACACTTAATTTTTACTGGCTGCTCAGTACTATTCATGACTGAAGTGCTACTCTTTAGGCCATCTCTCCATAAACAAAATGTGTGTAGGCCACAGTGATGCATAATTATTGTAAATATGTTTTGACAATACAAGGATACTATTGATTAACGTCAGAGAAGATATCTTCTAGCCTAGTCTTTTATAGTGTGGCTTTCTTTAATGTCTACTCTATAGCTGTTTTTTCGGAAGTTCAATAGTGCAGCACAAGCTCCTTACCCAACAGAGCTTCACATACAGTGGGTATGAAATGAAGACACAAACAAGAAATGTATCTAGCTGTATTTACTCAATGCAACCTGTATCAGTCAAGTGAATGATACAATAGCAACAGCAAATAAATAAAAACAACGAGACGATGAAAGGATGTGTCAGTACTTTGTGGGACCACCTTTTGTTTTCATTACAGTCATGAGTCTATCGAGACACTTCTCTACTAACTTTACTCATCTAGACCGTGCAATATTTGCCCACTGTTCTTTACAGAACTGTCCAAACTCAGTCAAATTGAATGGTGACTGTTGGTGGACTGCAATCTTCAAGGCATTCCACCGATTTTCAATAGGGTTTAAAGCCTGGGCTATAACTAGATCATGCAAAGGCATTCACCGTTTTCTACCTAAGCCACTGTGTGGTCAAATTTGCTGTGTGCTTTGGGTTATTGTTATTGACTATTTTCTGGCAAAGGGTAGAAGGACTTCCTCAAGAAGTTAAAGGATATTTTGCCCCTTCCATTTTTCCTTCCATCTTGACAAATGCCCAAGGCTCTGCTGCAGAGAAACGCCCCACAACAGGATGTTACAATCTCCATGATTTACTGTTGGTATGGTGTTCTTTGGATGGTAAGCTGTATTGGTTTTCCACCTGATATACCATTTAGCGTTGATGCTAAACAGTTTGATTTTGGTCTCATTTGACCATCACACTTCCCCCCCCCCCCCATTTGGCATCAGTATCTTCAAGGTTGTGTTTTGATTCAGCTCAAACGAGATTTAATGTGTCCTTTCTTGAGAAGTAGCTTTTTTTTTTGCAACCCTCCCATACAAACCACATTTGTGATATTGTTGTCACATGCACACAATGACAACTTCCTTGCCAAAAAATTCTTGTAACTGCTTCAAAGTTGCCATAGGCCTCATGGTAGCCTCTTTGACTAATTTCCTCCTAGCTCTTCCATCTAGTTTGGAGGGATGGTCTGATCTGGAAAGGGTCCTAGTAACACCAAACACTTTCTACTTCTTGCTTATGGACTTTACTGTGCTTCTTGGGACTAATAAGCCTTTGATTTTTTTTTGTACTTGGCTTTTACACTACATTGAACAAATACAGCTGGAACAGTATTGTTTCTTAATTATTTCAATTCAGGCTGTAAAACAACAAAATGTAAATATTTTTAAGGCGGTTGATTCTTTTCTATACCCATTGTAAGACATATGCTACCGGAAACAAAAAACAGAAGCAAGAGCAAAAAGACTGTCAGTAACCATGTATTTTCCTGGTGTTTTGTGAAAACCAGAACCAAAAAAAAAAAATGTAAATCCTTTCAAACTGGTTTCATGCCCAATAAAGATCCATAGAAACACTCATTTTCTCTTCCTGGACTCAAAGGACCACCCAAGGAACAGTCAATGCAAAGTAGTAGATAAGATTAAGGAAAAAGGCAAAACTGAATTTTACTGACTACTGTTATAACTTGAAGTAATGGTATTGTGGGCTCTGTTGCTATGTTTTAGAATTTCTTTTTAAACAAATGCCTATTTTCCTTACAAAAAAAGGAAAAAATATCCTATGGAATTGTCATTTAACATGGTTCTCTTCACAATTATCAAATTTATCAAGAATGTAATAAGGAAACCCCAATGTACTCACTGGTTACATTCAGCCACCAGCCAGGGAAAGCTGCCAAACTACACTGAAACCACTACCACTTCCTCTTGGATGATGTCAGAATGTTCCAAATCCTTTTGTGTATGTTGCTTTCTCTTGCAATTAATTTTTGCTGCATTATTTCACAAAGGTCTCCCATGCTTGTATTACAGATGCTACTTATTTTGAGCTTTTGATATTAGACTCCTTTTGACTAAGTGAAATACATAGTTAATTTAATTTAAAAATTAGGAGATCAACTTACCAAGGCCTGACACATTATACGTATTATAATACGTATGCATGTATATGTATGCTTTTTTGTATTGACAAAATCCTGTTGTATCATATCATCATGTAGCATAAAGAATCAGTCTGGATCCATTTTGTTTTAATCAGGCAGTAAACATTCATGTGTGCCTTTATGCTGCTATAGTCACTAGTTACTTCATCAACAAGAAGTGAACCAATACTGAAAGTGGATCCAAATGTCTGTTTAATGATGCTGCCAGAGATAATGTCCCATAAATTATGCAGTATGCCATTGGGTGTTCAGTCCTGTCTACACATTCTTTAGTTGTATTTGTTGAAATGTTGGGGCATTACTGTAAAATATTTTTCTTTCACTAACTAAATGTTTATAATGTTAGCTACTTTATGTCGTATACTTGCTGTGCTGCCCGTCTAAGATAGGCTGCAATCTAAGAAATCAATATAGGCCTCAGTGTTAACTTTTGCAGTGCATCATCTATTGGAATGTATTTTGTAATATGTAGTAATAAAATGGATTGCATTTGTCATTATAACAGATGGCACACAACAAGCATCCATCTCAATAAAAGGTTAAGTGTCTGTCAACAATGTAGCTTAAAATGCTTTACAAAAGGAAATAAAAGAAAGTTAATATAAAACATAAATAAGATTAGGAAATATTATACAGTATGTAAAATAAAAAAGGTACAGTCAAATGGCCAGGAAGATGGGGGAGAGGAAAAAAAAATCTAAAGGGGTTCCAAGGCAAAAAGACTGCCCAGTGGCAGTGGCATTCTAGCTAACATAAATGTTCTAAAACAGTCCTTATGGTTTTCAGGCTTCACATGGAAGAAATTGAAGATGATGATGGCCCTGAGGACACCTGGGACACCCATGCTATTGAATCCATAAACAAAGATGGCAGCATGGTAACTTGATCAGGTGGTGGTGCCGCAGATAACCACCACAGAAGAACCGGAAAAGACAGCAGAGAATAGTACAGATTAGAAGGGTGGCAGAACCCAGGGGAAAATACTTCAATTCCCATATAGACTAATAAGGAAACAACTGAAATGTAGCTATAAAACAGCCATTTTAAAATGTCCCCCCCCCCCACCACCTTTTTAAATTGTTCTACTGTATTAGCCTGGCAAATGTCTATTGGTACAATATTCAAAGTTTTAGCTGCATAACAGCAAAAAGTCGCCTCATCAATTTTTTTCAGATTGGCTCTTGGAATTATAAGCAGACCTTCATTTGAAGATATGAGGTAATGACTTGGAGTGTAACAGGACAGGAATTCCAAAATATAGATCAGAGCGTAATTATTTACGGCTTTGTAAACTATTAGTAGTATTTTGAAAACAATTCTAAGTGACACAGTTAACCAATGTAACAAACACTTCTACTGGTTAGATGTGCTCAGATTTTCTTTTTCTAGTTATGATTCTTGCTGCTACATTCTGCGCTAACTGTAACCGATTGATGTCTTTCCTAGGTAGTCAATGTCAATGTCAATTTATTTATATAGCACATTTAAAACAACATAGTAATGCTGCGGCCAAAGTGCTTTACAATAATAGAATAAAAGAAAAATAAAAAAACAAAAATAATAAACAATAAAACATAAATAGTAATAAAATATATGAACATAAAATAAGATAAATATAAATAATGTTATATGATCACAAAGAGGAAAACCATCAGTATTACTGAAGGTCACTGAATGCAAGTGAATAGAAGTGAGTTTTTAATCTTGTTTTGAACTGTTCAATTGTAGACGACTCCTTAATATGATGAGGTAGAGAGTTCCACAGGCGAGGGGCTGCAGCTGCAAAGGCCCTGTCCCCCTTGGTTTTACATTTGGTACGAGGGACAACAAGAGACAACTGACCAGAAGATCTAAGCACTCTGGATGGCTGGTGTAAAAGGCACAGTTCAGATAAATAGGCAGGAGCAAGCCCATGTAAAGATTTAAAAACTAGCAGCAAGATTTTAAAATCAATTCGAAAACTGACAGGCAGCCAGTGTAAAGAAGCTAAAATAGGAGAAACAGAGTCATACTTCCTTGCCCCAACCAGAAAGCGAGGGGCAGCATTTTGGACCAGCTGCAACCTGTGTATCAGATTTGCTAATCCCAGAATACAGTGAATTGCAATAATTGAGGCGAGAAAAAATAAAAGCATGAGTAGCTTTCTCAAGATCTTTAGAAGATAAAAAAGGCTTTATCGTACCTAATAGACGAAGTTGGAAAAAGCAACTCTTGACTACAGAAATTTACTTGTTTCTCAAAAGAGAGGTTACTATCAAAGGTAACACCAAGATTGCGGACTTGAGGTTTGGAAAAGACAGAGAAAAAGCCGAGAAGTCCAAGACCAATTTGGGCTTTAGCTGGTGGACCCACTATAAGCACCTCTGTTTTATTTTGATTTAGATCAAGAAAATTATTGGCCATCCAGGATCTTAGTTCAGACAGACAGTTGTACAGTTGATTTGTTGCAGAGTTGCAGACGGGAATATAAACCTGAGTATCATCAGCATAGCAGTGAAAAGAAATGTTAAATTTCCTAAAAATCGCTCCAATAGGGTGAAGGTATATAGAGAATAGAATAGGATCCAAACTGGATCTCTGAGGAACACCATATTTAAGTGGAGCAGTAGATGAAAAAGAGGAATTTAAAGTCACTGAAAAGTGTCTTCCAGTTAAATATGACCTGAACCAGTTAAGAGCAGCCCCTTTAATCCCAACAAGATATTCGAGCCGCATCAGCAATATTTCATGGTCAATGGTGTCAAAGGCAGCGGATAGGTCAAGGAGGACAAGGACTGCCGCATCACCCGAGTCAGTAATAAGAGAGATGTCATTGAACACTTTCAGGAGTGCCATTTCAACACCATGATAACGCCTAAAACCAGATTGGTAGGTCTCAAATAAATTATTGGAGTTAAGGTGATCGACCAATTGATTATAAATAATTTTTTCTAGAATTTTAGCCAGAAATGGGAGCTGGGAAATTGGACGAAAGTTGGTTAAAACTCCAGGATCTAATCCTCCCTTTTTTAGATGGGGACGGACTGCAGCATGTGTAAAAAATGAGGGCACAACCCCCGAACTAATAGAATCATTTATAATGGCTAATAAAGATGGGCTAAACACATCAAAGGCTTCCACTAAGAGACGTGGTGGTACAATATCGAGGGGGCTGGAACCTGGTTTAAGGGTGTCAATAGTTCTTTTTAGCATTGAAAGTGAGACTTGATCAAAGGAATCTAGAACAATGTCATGTTTAACAGTAGGAAGTTCATAGCCAGTTTGACCAATGCCACGGCGGATAGTATCAATTTTGCTGACAAAGAATGATAGAAACTGCTCAGATGAATGAACAGTGCTATTTAATCCCATCATAGAATGAGGGTGAATGGCCGCATTAATTGAATTAAATAAAACCCTAGGATTGTTTGAATGGCGGGATACTAAATCGGCAAAGAAGTCATGTTTCGATTTCTTAACTTCAGCCTGGAAATTAAAAAGAGAAGTCCTGAAAATCTGTTTAGAGATAGTCAGTCCATCTTTTTTCCAACGCCGTTCAGCAGTTCGACAGGCGCGGCGCAGTGATCGCGTAGTTTCATTTAGCCAGGGAGCAGGTCTTACCTTATTACTGCGTAGCTTGGGCGGAGCAGCTGCACCTAAAACCGTTTCACAGGAGGAATTAAATTTTACGACAGTCATCGATATCATTATTTTGGTTATGCATATAAAGACTAGAGAAAATGGTTTTAAAATCAGATATAATGGAAGAATTTAAAAAGCGCGAGCAGCGTGGTGGATGGCTATTAGTCGGGAGATCAACAGTAATATGCAGATCCATCA
The DNA here is from genome assembly GCA_026402145.1 of Polypterus bichir lapradei. Taxonomy (NCBI): domain Eukaryota; kingdom Metazoa; phylum Chordata; class Cladistia; order Polypteriformes; family Polypteridae; genus Polypterus; species Polypterus bichir. Next base: position 31,578,008 of record JANRMT010062793.1, read on the forward strand.
TTACAGAAAAGTGATCAGTGAAAGAAACATCACATAAATCAATACTATTCACTGAAATATCACGAGTAAGAACGAGATCAAGGGTGTGACCGAGAGAGTGAGTTGGCATGTTAATATGCTGTATAAAATCAAATGAGTCCAATAGTGATAAAAAGTCTTTGACCAAAGGTTTCGATTGACAACAAAAATCCTATAAGGAATGCATTACAGTAATCTAGTCGACTGAAAACTAAAGTGTGAACTCATTTTTTAGTGTCTTCTAAAGTTATGGGAGGACTAACTTTAGCTATATTCCTCGAATGAAAAAATGCAGTCCTAGTAATCCGAATTAATATGTGATTTAAAATTTAGGTCAGAGTCAAAAGTTACACCTAAATTCTTTACTTCCGACTTGAATTTAAACCTAACGGATCAAGTTTATTTCTAATGCCAACACTATATCCATCCATATGATTTCAGTTTTCTCCTCACTTAGTTTGAGAAAGTTGCTCCTCCTCCATTCAGAAACACAAGTAGGACACAGGATTAGAGAGCTAAGAGCATCAGGGTCATCAGGTGCTCACCTTGTGCTTTGAGATAAAAGATGGAGCATCACAAGCATCTGTAGTAATACTTTTTTTTGTCATGTACCATCTGTTGGAATGACAGACATAGCAAGCAGACAGAAACTGAGATACACAGACACTTAAATTTTTATTATGGTGGACTTACTGACATACAATCTATGCTATGAATGTGGACCCCAATGCAGCGACGGGGACACTGTGCTGTAAACATGGTGCAGTTCTTCGAATGAGACATAAAAGCGAGATCCTGACTCTCTGTGATCATAAAATATCCCTGGGCATCCTTCATAATGAGTAGGGTGTATCCCAGTGTTCTGGCTAAATTGCCTAACACAGCATAGCCTTTCTGGCCCTCTAACCATTCTGTGTCTCTAACTGGCTAACTATCTCTCACCTCTTCACCACCTAATAGCTACTGTGTGGTGAATGTACTGGTGCAAAATGGCTGCTGTTGCATCATACAGGTGGATGCTGCACATTAGTGGTGGACGAAAAGGCTCCCCATCGACTATGTAAAGAGCTCTGAGTAGTAAGAAAAGCGCTACATAACTGTAAGGAATTACTATTATTGTTCTCTTTGAGGAAAACATCACTTTTACCATGTAATCAAACAGAAGCATATCCTTATACTTCGAGAATTCCAGTCCTCTACTGAAAAGACGATTTGTAATTAAAACAGAAGCATATTTCCTCAACTCCTAATCCAAGTTGTGGCTGTCTCCAAGCTGGGATCCCCATGTGAAGCACTTTGAGTAGTGAGAAAAGCACTATATTAATATAAAATAATTATTCATTATTAATTTCTACTTTAATTTGATAAGTTTTTGGAAATATGTATGCTAAAGATAATAAATAAAGAGATGAAGCTTATCCTCACTACTTTAAATTTCATTATTTCAGTTTCACAAACTACAGAATTGAGAAAAAAAAAAGATATCTTTTGTGCCTTGAACAGTCAAGCTGTTTGATGTGCAGAGTATTTCAAATAGGAACTACAAATCACTTACTACAATTATATAAAACTTACATGTGCATTAAATATAATGGTTTTTCTGTGGTGTAAAATAAAGGTGGCAATGCTTCTTTCTGTTAGGTTTATGCTTCTATATGATGTCCTTTCTTTTAGTTGAGAAGATGTTGTCTATCTGTGGGGATCAAGGCTAAATACAGCATTATTGCTGTAATACAAATAAATCATAAATAAGGTTAAAATTGTTAAACTTTATGCGTTACATTATGTTGCTTTTATTTATTCATCATGTCCCTAAGGTGCCAGGCAAACAGTTTCACATGGATACCCTTTTGGTGCTCAGTAGGTGTGGAGTAGGAGACTAGACAATGGAAGGAGAGAGCAAAGGACAATAGGTAATTTCCAGATCTACTGTCAGAGGTCTTACATCCAGGATACACATCTAATGCAAGGTTCAAATAAACTGCAAAGAAGTGACAATATAATAAAACAAATGATCAAATGTACCCTTTTTAGCAGATTTGCTGAGATATGTAATCAGCTACAGTAAACAGCTGGTACAAATGTAAGGTTCAGACTATATTTGGATATCCATATATAAAAGGTTAACTGAATGTTTAAAATATGCTGAAGGTTTGTAGACAGCTGTTTCCTGGGAAATGACACTGATTCTCAAAGGCAAGTTCTTTAATAGTTTTCTATGTGGGACTGTCTTATTCTCCCGAAAAAAACAAACCCCAAAAAAAAAAAAACCCACTTTTCCACCAGCTGAAAAAGCTGTGTGCTCCAAAATGCAGCCTCACACACATATCGACTATATATAATGCAAGTGTAAGGAAAATGCTTAAACAGAATAGATTTGCTAATCAATTCTAAAAAGCACTAGAACTTGTGCACTGAACTCCTACAGCATACAGACATTTAAATCATGTTAGTATAAGTTTTGCTAAGTTAGTAGTATTGTCATGTGTACCAAGTACTGTGAAATTCTTAACTTGCACGTCCAACCAACACAGTGTCATTTTTAAAACTGCTTGCTCTAATATTTAGGGAAAATGAATCTCAATTCAGCAGGCCATTGTAGCCATTTATAAAACTTACTGACGGAAATGAAAATGAGAGGGAAATCTAAGGAGACTGGTGACATGAGGGAATGGGGGTTACCTCTGGTGTGTGCGGAAACATTTGTGCAGCAGAACAACAGACTGGAGTCACATTCAATAAATTTTCTTTTTTGAAAAGAAGCTACTATTTTCATATGATTCATGTTAATGGCAGGTACCTGCAAAAGCATTAATAAAGATCTTCCCAAAAATACTCTCAACAGTGAGAGGAGAGTTATTGAAGAAGATGCCTTTGATGTAAAACACAAACCAAAATATGGTAGGATTTTCAAAATGTAATTTGATTAAAAAGCTTTCAAGTTTCATTTCTGTTTGCCTCACTTCTGCAGAATTACGAATTCTCTCCTTAGAGAACTAATACTTGCAATGTGTTTGCTTTCATAGACACAGGCACTTTATGCCATTCTATAATTTTCAATGATATATTCATATTATTGGAATATGTATCTTCTATAGATAAATGTACTTTACTTGTGCCCATTGGGAAATAACTTTACAGAGGCCAGAAGGAAAGAAAGAGAAATATATAAATAATAAAACAATAATCCCCTAAACACACATAAAAACTTCTGGCTTAGATAGTGGAGAACTACTGTAATAAATAGTGGGATTATAGGTAGCAGTAAGATAGTGAGATCTGTCCAGATGTTCATTTGAAGGCATTAACATTTGCATAAAGCGGGTACAACTTGCCGTGTTCGAAAAAGGAACATGTCATTAGACTCATCTCTTTGTTACAGAGTTTAAAAAAAAAAACACAAGACAGCAGGAGAGATTCATTACTGTACTTGCAGTTTCTTCTACTCTACGTATTTCTAAGCACCACATTAAGAACACTAGATGAATACTTTATTAAATACTAGCTGATTACCCAGTGGCTTCGCTCACTGAGTGCAAGGGAAAAAAATAAAATGTAGTATTTATAAAATAAGTTATTAAGTAGTACAACATTTTGATAAAAGAATTTGAAAAACATATAAACAGCATATAAATTATTAAACAGTAAAACATTAACATTTAAGTAGTTAAGATACACTGAGTACTACTGCAGTGGTTTCGGGTAAACTACCTGCTTGACAACCCTGCACTACATGCCTGTGATTTAAGAGAAAAATTATTCTGAGAAATGAACGCTGCCATTCCATGCTTAACAGACAGAAGGTCCAAACAATTCCCAATTCCAATACTTTACATGAAGAGGTCTGCACATCTTCTTAGATGTAAACCCTCCATCATCTTAAAAGAATTCATCACAAAAGCAACCTTGAATGTTATAGGGTTTTAGTGACCCAAACTCACCTTAAAGGGACAGTAAGTAGCCATGCACCGCAATTTACCAAGAGAGTTATGCTTCGATAGCGCCAATTACACTCATTCGCAAAGATTTCCACTGTCCAAGGAGCCGACTGGGCACTTGAAGTGTCACAAACAGTGCGAGAAGAGAGGACGCTGCCCGAAACTGCAAAGGTGTTGACCCGGCGGAGCAGCCTGACATTCTGCACCTCCCAGAGTCCACTTTGTTATCACGACCCCTCGCCACTGAAGGCGGTCTCGTCTTCGCATTGTTTACAGCTCGGCGCAGTTAAAAAGTAGAAAGACACAAAGCTGTTTTCTTCATCTCTTCTACTATCAAGTACTGCCAAAAATGGCATCCACAAGCGAAGTGATTAATTCCTGTATTATAATATGTTCTGTGGTCATACGCAATTTCCGTTTCACGTGGTCATACGCAATTTCGGTTTCGCACGGTCATATATATATATATATATATATATATATATATATATATATATATATATATATATATAGATATATAGATGCTTAGCTCTAGTGTGTTTACTCCCCCACTGTAGCTCTCAGGAACCTAAAGCCTCACATTCCTTGCCACTGCTGATTCATATCTCTCCAAATACTGCCACATTGTTTCAACATTTACCAATGCTCAAGCCAGTCAGCTGTAGCAAGAGTGTGCAACTGATTTAGCATGGCCTCAGATTTTAAGATTTTAAAATATAGCTCTCTTATTTGATAGTTGGATACTAGGGAGCAGTGGCTAGCAACACAGAAAGAAATTGATTAATTACAACCTGACATTCTTTCTCTTGCAGCATGGGCTTATATCCAGCCTAACTGAGTATATCGTGAAGATTTGCTTCACTAAGACTAAATCAAGACTAAATCACAGCTGTCCAAACATTTACTGTATCTTTGTTAATATCAAGCATACAACATACAAAAAACAAACAATGAAGGAGTGAAAGAGAAGTCAACTTTAAACATTTTTCATTTTAGGCATTAGTTATATACAGTATTTTGATTTTTCAAAATTAAGTGAACTTTTTGTCGACTTTAAAACATGTTAAAATTATTCCATTACTGACAAGTTTAAAGACATTCATTTCATAGGTTGGCTCAGGTCAGCATCAGTTAAACTTGGGTTCCTTCTCTTCAATCACCCACAGTCTCAAGGATCCTTAGCTACAAGAATTAGTCTTTTCATGGTTTCCACTAAGTCTTATCAATTTTCTTTGGGTTTCCAACTCATTCTTACTAACAGAGTAAAAATACATCTAAGCTGTCTCTCATTCCATTTTTAAAATAAATGTATCAGTTTTACCTCACTACATAATTTACTACCTCAAGATCAATCTTTTGTCTCAATTATGCATTCATGCTACTTTATTCATTGACACCTCATTCATCCAATGGACAAGTTTCACCTTAATACAGTGCCAAGTCTCGCACATCTTCAATAGAATATTCCATTCTATGCTGTAGAGGCTTTTTAACACAAGAATCCCTGAAGGCAACGAAAAAAATGTAATGCCAGGCCATCTTAAATTCTTTTGCACCTATTCATCAAAGTCTGTTTTGCAATCAGCACAAGCAGCCCGCTACCCCATCTCCCACAGTCGCAGCTGAAGTTCTCCAAGTTTATTTATTTGTGAGGTACCTGGAGTTGTACAGGGTAAATAATATTGTTACTTGGAATACATACATTTCATGTATGTTCCATGTCTACTGCGATCTAGGTAAATGCAGGATGGCAGGAAATGCAAGACAAGAAATGTTGAACACGTAACTAAAACAGAATTTTTCTTATGTTATTGTAAAAATTAATGTGTGAAGACTGAAGTCCAAATATCAAATAAATACTTTCACAAAAAGTATAACAAAACAAGTGCCTTTATTCAAGAATATAACCAAAGAAAAAAAAATATTCAATTTACATGTTGCTGTCAATATATAAAAACTGAAGCCCAAATATCAGTTGCAGGTCAGTGTAGAGGTAAGAACGGCTGCTTCTAAAACAAGAGGTTGTGGTTTTGATCCCAGGTCTCCCTGCATTTACCATTATGAGCAGTGAGCTGCTGTTATTATCTATACTAATAAAAGACAAAGAAAGCACTCACTCACTCACTCTCCAACTTCCCGTGTAGGTAGAAGGCTGAAATTTGGCAGGCTCATTCCTTACAACTCACTTACAAAAGTTAAGCAGGTTTCATTTCGAAATTCTACGCGTAATGGTCATAACCGGAAGCTGTTTTTCTCCATTTACTGTAATAGAGATGAGCGTGAAAGCCGTGGGGGCGGAGTTGCGTGTGACATCATCACGCCTCCCACATAATCACGCAGTACGTAGAAAACCAGGAAGACCTCCAAAAAGCGCTGAAGAAAACATGCATTATAAAATTGAGAAGGCAGCGAAACAATAAGAAGCGAGCGAGTAACAAACAACTATGAGTGATGCTACTACGGAAACAAAGCACAGTGTAAACCTAAACATTAAATTAAGTTCATAGACAGGCTGCCGCTGGCGTTTGTAATTTAGTGCCTGCCCATATAAGGCCGTCCGTCAGCGGCAATCCAATAGAAACACTGCCACTAAATATTCACGGGTGAAGGACTGTGCTTATGCGGAGGAAGATGAGACGGTCAGGATGGTGTTTGGCACAAACTCAGCGAAACTGCGAGAGAAAGTTTTAAGTGCCGGGACTTCGGTAACATTAAATACAGCCATGGACATAGCACGACATGGCACCAGCACAGCTGGGAAACTTCGATGCATGTACACCGAGCGGCTCACGTGAACTGACGCAGTGCACAGACAAAAAGCAACAGTTCCAAAGAGCGCTGAACAAAAAACCGAATTACACAATTGAAAAGGTAGCAAAAAAATATGAAGCGTCTGATACATACAAGCATATTCATAAGTGCAGCTACTGCGGAAACAAAGCACACGGTGGAAAAAGTCAATGTCCCGCTAAAGGAAGACAGTGTAAAAAAAAAAAAAAAAAACCCGTGCATGCAGTGTGTCAGGTCTCAGATAAAGAAGAAGACGAGCTGTTTATTGATGCAGTAAGAAACGAATCGATAAACGAAACCTGTTATCTTTACAACGATTGACAAACACGGAATGTAACTTGAACACAACACATCCTACAAATACGAACCTGATTGAAAGAAATAATGATAATCAAGTCCTTGATGACAGCAACACTCACAAAACAATTACTGTAAATTGACAGTCATGTTACATTATTTTTAAAATGTTCCCTTTTCTTTTTCATAGCTTCTTTAACACACTACTTCTCCGCTGCGATACGCGGGTATATATATATGTATATATATACCCCGATCTACATACTCGAATAATGGATACTTTATTCGCCATCAATGATTGTTTTGGTAAAGCCATACTCAGTGTATTCATTAGATGAACGGTAAAAAACTAAGAGCGAGGGGAGGGTGACTTATTGAGGCATGCAGGCAAAACCAC
>JANRMT010062793.1:31624596-31639367 GCA_026402145.1 Polypterus bichir lapradei
GTGCTTTATTGTTTCACCTGCTGTCTGGTCTGAAAACTTCGTCCACAGTTTTGGCGCCCAACGTGGGGCAGGAGACGGCAGACGGCTCCTCGTGCAGGATCGTCCAGAGGACCGTGGTGGAGCCGATTCCGGCCGGGTCGGGTCCAGCTTCGGTAACTGTAGGATTGGCCTGCCTTGGGCGTTTCCTGCGTGGGGAGTCCCTGACCTCCTCCTAGCCGAGACGAGGCACGACTTGACGGGCATTTCCAGGCAGGTGGACGGCGTAGCGGTGAGTATATCGGGGGATTCCTTTTAGTTGAGTTTGACTGGTGTGCTGGAAATAATACGAAAGGAAACATAAAAGAAAGCATACTGTATGGAAAATACATAGGAGGGTTCTAGGGGCTCACGGAAAGTGGCTTTGGGACCCTACGGAAAACGGCACAGTGTGAATGTTAGCTAGTCACCCTTGTGGAAAGGATTAGAAAAGGGGCGAGTGGCACGCTCCTATAATAATTTGAGGAACGGGGGTGAAAGGGCGTATTTAGAGAATGTGTGTCTAATAAACGGGAGGTCGAGTTTTTCATCCGCTGTCTGGTCATACTCTTGTTTCAACGGGTTGCTAAGGTGACGGAGACTATACCCTGGCAGATTGACGCATACAAACCGTCTGATGAAGGGATCGGGGTAAAAACCTCCATATCCCGGACTCCACGGGGCGTATTGATGTAGGATTCTGCTGATGCGAAATAACGGACACGAAGTCACCTGAAGCTGTAATCCGGGAATAGGAGCGGACGGCGGGTGGAACGGGGTTTATCGAGGGCTGAGTCACTTTCTGCTGAGATCCTGCCACTCACTATGGGAAAAAAATACAGCAAGCCAGTCAAACAGTCCCCCCATGGTCCTAAAACCCTAACAATAGAAGGATTATTTTCGGAGGAATGCCGGGTTCCTAGTGCGCTGTCGGGATTGAAAGGCGGGTCCCCTAGAAGGCTCATTGAAAAGAAGACAGGATTAGATTTTAAAAAGGCATGTAGGAAATGGAATAAAGACAGTGGAGGCAGATGGCCAGTGGAAGGAACTGGAGATACAGTGGAGGAAATAATTATTTGACCCCTCACTGATTTTGTAAGTTTGTCCAATGACAAAGAAATGAAAAGTCTCAGAACAGTATCATTTCAATGGTAGGTTTATTTCAACAGTGGCAGATTGCACATCAAAAGGAAAATCGAAAAAATAACTTTAAATTAAAAGATAGAAATTGATTTGCATTTCATTGAGGGAAATAAGTTTTTGAACCCCTACCAACCATTAAGAGTTCTGGCTCCCACAGAGTGGTTAGACACTTCTACTCAATTAGTCACCCTCATTAAGGACACCTGTCTTAACTAGTCACCTGTATAAAAGACACCTGTCCACAGAATCAATCAATCAAGCAGACTCCACACTCTACAACATGGGAAAGACCAAAGAGCTGTCCAAGGATGTCAGAGACAAAATTGTAGACCTGCACAAGGCTGGAATGGGCTACAAAACCATTAGCAAGAAGCTGGGAGAGAAGGTGACAACTGTTGGTGCGATTGTTCGAAAATGGAAGGAGCACAAAATGACCATCAATCGACCTCGCTCTGGGGCTCCACGCAAGATCTCACCTCGTGGGGTGTCAATGGTTCTGAGAAAGGTGAAAAAGAATCCTAGAACTACACGGGAGGAGTTAGTTAATGACCTCAAATTAGCAGGGACCACAGTCACCAAGAAAACCATTGGAAACACATTACACCGCAATGGATTAAAATCCTGCAGGGCTCGCAAGGTCCCCCTGCTCAAGAAGGCACATGTGCAGGCCCGTCTGAAGTTTGCCAATGAACACCTGAATGATTCAGAGAGTGACTGGGAGAAGGTGCTGTGGTCTGATGAGACCAAAATAGAGCTCTTTGGCATTAACTCAACTCGCTGTGTTTGGAGGAAGAAAAATGCTGCCTATGACCCCCAAAACACCGTCCCCACCGTCAAGCATGGGGGTGGAAACATTTTGCTTTGGGGGTGTTTTTCTGCTAAGGGCACAGGACAACTTAATCGCATTAACGGGAAAATGGACGGAGCCATGTATCGTGAAATCCTGAGCGACAATCTCCTTCCCTCTGCCAGGAAACTGAAAATGGGTCGTGGATGGGTGTTCCAGCACGACAATGACCCAAAACATACAGCAAAGGCAACAAAGGAGTGGCTCAAGAAGAAGCACATTAAGGTCATGGAGTGGCCTAGTCAGTCTCCGGACCTTAATCCAATAGAAAACCTATGGAGGGAGCTCAAGCTCAGAGTAGCACAGAGACAGCCTCGAAACCTTAGGGATTTAGAGATGATCTGCAAAGAGGAGTGGACCAACATTCCTCCTAAAATGTGCGCAAACTTGGTCATCAATTACAAGAAACGTTTGACCTCTGTGCTTGCAAACAAGGGTTTTTCCACTAAGTATTAAGTCTTTTTTTGTTAGAGGGTTCAAAAACTTATTTCCCTCAATGAAATGCAAATCAATTTCTATCTTTTATTTAAAGTTATTTTTTCGATTTTCCTTTTGATGTGCAATCTGCCACTGTTGAAATAAACCTACCATTGAAATGATACTGTTCTGAGACTTTTCATTTCTTTGTCATTGGACAAACTTACAAAATCAGTGAGGGGTCAAATAATTATTTCCTCCACTGTATGAGTGAGATACAAGAAATTAGAAAAATACTGTGCAGAAATACACAGGGTTGTTGTAATGGAGGTCCGTATCGGATGGATATGTATGACAGGTGGGAATTGGTTATTAAAGACCGTACATTGGAAGCAGCACAGAAACGTAATGCGCTTTTAGTTGCTGAACTTAAGAATAGAAAGGAAAAAGAAGAGCTGCTTATAGCCTTACAAAAAGTGCAGGCTGATTTGGGACCCCAGTCTGACGGAAGGAAGAAAAGGAGTGATAAAAAAGACCCTTCCTATCCCATGCTCTCTTCCCCACTTCACCCACAACCACTTCCACCGCCACATGCAATCATTGCCCCAATGTCTCCTGTGATTTCCGATGCCCCAGCTACTGATGATTTCTTTGATGAACAAAATCAGTGCAACCCCTCCTCACTTACAGATCCTGATGATGAGACTGACGGCCACTTGTTAGGGGCTATGGGAGGCTTTTCTCACTCACACAAAAAGCCTTCCATTTCACAACGTACTAGAAGCAAGACCTTCCGAGATAAGTCCCCTGAAAACCTTACCCCATTTAGGTCCCCTAAACCTTTAGCACCCACATTTTCATGCCCTTTAATTGAGGTCCCTAACCCCCGACACGATCCCACACAACCTCCAGGAAATGATAACCCCACTACTGTAATGATACATCGTAACTGGGATATTCAAGAGCTGAAAGATGTAGTGTCCGAATTGCCTGATCCTAAGGTAATCGGTGGGTCAAAGTTTGTGGAGCAGGTGCAGGAGCTAGATAATATGTACAAACCCAGTGCAGCCGAGTGGACCCAAGTGCTACGCAGAAAGTTGGGCACTACGTGGGCTACTGTCAATCATGGGCAGCAAAATGGAGTACAGTGGCAGTGGAATGAGGCATTGCCTCGTGGACAGAATAATGAGGGTCCTTTCCTTGCCCAATGGGAACACGTGAAAACTGCAATAGCTGCAAAATATAAAAAGGGCACCGACTGGTCCCTTATTTCAGCTGCAAAACAAAAGAAAGATGAGACAGTAGATGAATGGGCACACCGCATTCAGGAGTTGATAACAAACCATTCTGGTTTAGAAAGCCCAGATGACCGTGTCAAGGCAGCAGTTCCTCCTTTTGTGTCAGGACTCAGAAGTGATATCCAAAATAAGGTACGCATTTCCTGTATTGGATGGGAAAATGCCTCCTTTGATGAAGTTAAAAGACACGCTGAACATGCTGAACGACAAACTAAACAAAAAGAGTCAGATGCTCAGACTAAGTTAATTGCGGCACAAATGAATTATTATGCAGGTGGAGCCGCCTCAGGCAGGGGCCGAGGACGTGGAGGACATGGATTTTTCCGAGGCCGGGGGAGAGGTCGTGGATTTTTTATTCCTAATCCGAATTCTTCGTCGGCTCAGCCGCCTCTCCCCTTAGATCAAGCACCGACACCTTATGTTTGTTACAGGTGCGGTGAGACAGGACACATCCGACGCAATTGCCCACATCAGCTTCCTCCCCCGCCTCCTTTACCTGCACCTGAGGATATTTCTTGGTCCTAGGAATTCGCAGGGACCCTCAGCCACTCTCTTCAGTTGCCTTTGCTCACTCGCCATGCGGACACAGATCCTTTATTGACTTTGTTGGTGAATGGCACTGAAACTGCTTTTCTTGTTGATACTGGAGCTACGCGTTCCACCCTTTCGCTGAAGGAGGTCCCTGCCTCGAACGATAAAGTGACTGTTCTTACTGCTTCTGGACAACCTCATGTTTTGCTGGTGTCTAAACCTCTTCGGGTTCAGCTTCATTCCAGTGGTTCCATTTTGATGCACCGGTTTTTGTTAAATCAGCTCTGCCCTGTTAATCTGTTGGGAAGGGATCTGATGACTAAGCTTTCCCTCTCTATTTCTCTAACTGAACGAGGTTTTTACTGTTCTATTCCTAAACTCCTGTGCCACACCTTCCCCCACACTAAGCCCTCTTTTGCAGCCTGGACCCTGAACCCCTCCTCACACACCATTCTCCTTAAAGCCCTACACTCTTTTCTTTCCTGTCTTTCTTCCCACTTGCAAGTCCCTAACACCTTTCACTGCACTGCCCAGTATTTCCCGGCTGAAGTGGACACACCCTGGTTAGGATCTTTTCTCTCTTCAAGCACTAGCTCAGAGACTCTTCATATCCCTTGCATGTTTTTCACATCCACCCAAGCCGCTTCTCCGGTGCACCTCACATATTCACAAAGCATTTTCTATTTAGGAGGTTCGGTTCCCCATGTTTCTTTAGCCAAATGTAGCACAATTCGCTGGGTCGAGGTTGGAGAATGGGTGGGACGATGTCTCGATAGGACAGACTGGCTGCCTGTTGGTCCGGGTATTTTTGATACTTCGGATCATTTGATAACAAAGGTTTTACTCCAAGATGATCTGCCGGTTGTCCGTTCGTTATACCGTCCCACCCTTTCCGCATTTTCCTTACAGACTTCATACCCTTTTTGGCTTTCCTCACTTCCCGATGCACTGTGGTCCCAGGGGAAAAATGATTATGGAAGGATAGCGCACTGTGAGCCACTGGTGATTTATCCAAAATCGTCCTTCCGCCCGCATCGCGCCCAGTATCCTCTGTCTCCCGATGCAGAGGCTGGCATCTCCGCCGTGCATTCCGATCTCGTGAAACGTGGAGCGATCATTTCAATTGAATATTCTCCAGTCAACTCCCCTATTTTACCTGTTAAAAAGGCTGACGGTTCATGGCGGTTTGTTCAAGATCTTCGACAAGTTAATTCTGCAGTTTTTCCTAGGGCACCTATTGTTCCTAATCCTTCCACTATTCTTTCTACAATACCCCCGTCCGCCCGTTATTTTTCTGTTATTGACCTTGCAAATGCTTATTTTTCTGTCCCTGTGCACCCCGACTCTCAATTCTGGTTTGCCTTTACTTTTCAAAACCGCCGTTGGACATGGACCGTTATGCCTCAGGGATATACTGAAGCCCCTTCTGTATTTGGACAAGCTCTTGCTCAAAATTTAGAAGGCTTTTGGCCGGAAAAAGACAGTGTATTGATACAGTATGTGGATGATATAATGTTATGTAGTTCTACGGAAGCAGATTGTGCACAGGATACTCAGCAATTGTTATTCTTTTTAGCAGAAAATGGCCACAAAGTTTCTAAAGCAAAATTGCAGTTAGTTCAACCAACTGTGAAATATCTAGGTTATGACATTTCTTGTGGTATGAGAGCTCTCTCTAGTGACCGTATAAACACCATTCAAAATCTTCCTAGACCTGTTACAAAGCAACAGGTTATGTCTGTCTTAGGCATTCTAGGATACTGCCGGCAATGGATTTTAAACTTCACTGAAAGGGCACAGCCTTTGCAACTTTTGGCAAACACCCCTGATCTTCCCCTTTCTGGTCAGGTGGCATGGAATGATCAGGCTGAGAAGGCTCTGTGTGACTTAAAAAGTGCACTCCTCTCTGCGCCAGCGTTGGGCCTTCCTGATTATGGGCGTCCATTCACTTTGTTCGTGGACGAAAAGGGGGGATATATGACTGCAGTTCTTACACAACTCCATGGAGAAAAACAAAGGCCAATAGCCTATTTTTCGAAAAAACTGGATCCAGTGGCTGCGGGACTTCCACCCTGTCTCAGAGCTGTAGCAGCCACAACAGAGGCCGTGCTAGCTAGTACAGATATAGTGCTCATGAGCCCCCTAGTGGTAAAAGTGCCTCATGCCGTACATTCCATTTTAGTACAGGCTAAAACCTCACATCTCACTACTGCTAGGGCAATACACTACCAAAATGTACTCTGTACTCTGTCAAACGTTACCATAGAAAGGTGCTCCACCTTAAATCCAGCTACGTTACTTCCAACGGAAGATCAAGGGGAGCCCCACAATTGCCAGGACGAAATAACTAAGGTTATAAAACCTAGACCAGACCTGCAGGAAACACCCTTAGAAACAGGGGAGATAATTTTTGTGGATGGATGTTCTTTACGATTGGAGAATGGAACACCTTCAACCAGCTATGCAGTGGTCAAAGGTGACCACCTGCTGGAAGCAAACCGAATTTCTTCAAGTTTAAGTGCACAGGCAGCTGAATTGATAGCTCTCACCCGAGCTTGTCAGTTGTCAGAGGGAAAAATTGTAACTATCTATACTGATTCTAGATATGCTTTTGGTGTCTGTCATGATCATGGGGCATTATGGAAACTCAGGGGATTCAAGACCAGTACTGGCAAGCCCATTCAGCATCAAAAACTAATAGAATCCCTCTTAGAAGCTATAACAAAGCCATCAAAATTGGCTATAGTTAAATGCCAAGCCCATACTGACAAACAAGATCCCATTAGTAAAGGAAATAAACTGGCTGATCATTTTGCAAAACAAGCTGCTTATAATAATACGCAAATCTCTTTATTCCAACAGACAGATGACAGAGATTCCGGTAATTTAGTCGTTTCTTTACAGAGTTCAGCTTCAGAAAAAGAAAAACGAACCTGGTCCAAGGAAGGATCATTGGTCAATGAGATCTGGACCCATAAGCAGACTAATAAACCTTTCCTTCCTAAAGCTTCTTTTCCAGGTATGGCAAAAATTGCACATGGCTTGGATCACGCTGGAAAGGATGCAATGGTTCAAGAGGTTGAGAGACATTGGGAAGCAGTAGGTTTCTCTACATACGCAGAGCAATTCTGTAAACGCTGTGCTGTATGTCAGAAATTTAATGTAGGGAAGGGTATTCAGGTAAGTCCCGCCGTTACACCTAACCCAATGGGTCCATTTGAACACCTCCAAATGGACTTCATTGAATTAACACCATCAAAGGGGTACCGATACTGTTTAGTAATTGTTGATGTGTTCTCCCGATGGGTGGAAGCTTTCCCTTCCAAACATGCAGATGCCAAAACTGTAGCAAAAGCTTTGATAAAGGAAATCATTCCAAGATGGGGAATACCACAGAAATTGCAGACTGATAATGGTAGTCATTTTGTAAATTCTGTGATTGATGAATTGACTACTTGGCTTCAGATAAATGTACATCATTACTGCAAATACCATCCTCAAAGTGGGGGCATAGTAGAGAGATGCAATGGCACTTTGAAATCTAAATTGGCTAAAATCTGTGAGCAAACAAACTTACCTTGGCCTGATGCTCTGCCTCTGGCTTTGATGGGATTAAGGGGAAGAACACATCGGCAGTTAGGGCTGTCGCCATTCGAAATTCTGACCGGACGGCCCATGCCAGTCGGCATGGTCATAGGTAATGTTACACTGCACACTGTGGACAATGATCTTCTTTCCAATCTTACAGGTCTCCGAGCTTCTTTGAAGGAAGTCCATGAGCAGGTGAATCAGGCCTGGAGAACTAATCCTCCATTAAAGGACTCCCCGATTCCGTTAGGAACCTGGATTTTGGTGAGAGATACTCGAAGGAAACATTGGCATCACCCTCGGTGGAGAGGACCATTCCAAGTTCTGCTTTCGACACCATACGCTGTTAAAGTTGAGGGACTACCTGCTTGGATTCACGTCTCACATTGCAAAAGATGGCACCCATGATTGTGGTCCTACTCTGTCTTTCCGTCCCTTTGTCGACTGCTCTGGTCACCTTGACTTTTCCTTTCGGAATCACCACATCAGTTCAGGTGGATTTCTGTTCTATTATTGACTGTGGGACTGATCGACAAATCCAGTGGACCTGGTCTGATAAATATGTGTGTGTAACTTTTGCAAACTATGGATTCGGAAGTAACTGTGACAGATGGGACTGGGTTTTTGCTAATACTGGAACTTATGACTGGGGTTATCGACCCTATAAGGCTCAGAAGTATGGTCTGAAATATCGTTTTTCTATTATAAAAGGACATTCTCCTCATGCATGTGCTGAATACCATTGTAATCCTTTGATCATTACCTTGAAGAATCCTTCTTTACAAGATTCAGGAATATATATTTTAGGGGCGTATGTATCTGGAATAGATCCTCTGGGGAGGTTTCAAATTAAGGTTGAGAACCCTGTTACTAACACCTCCCATTTCCCCACACACACACCTCTCTCTCTTACCCCGGGTCCAGACCTGCTCCCTGTCAAAGTCATGAATATTTCCACCTTTTCTTCCACTTTTTCGATTGAAACTGGATATGGGGATCAGAACCGTTGGCTGCAATGGGTATTATATTCGGCTAGACAAGTAAATCAATCTGATTGCTATGCATGTGCTACAGCTCGGCCACATTTGGCCACTGTCCCTTTTCCTCTTTCTAACATATCTGATCCTATTGGCCTTCCCTGCATACTTGCCCTTTTTATCTCTTCCTCTATGCCAACCGACTCTAATTGCATTACACTTTCCCTTCTCTTTCCCCCTACTCGTCCCATGACTCCCCCGATGTTCCAGCCTCATGAAGGTAATTATACCTGTTTTTCTAGGAACCTTACTTTTCTTCGTGGCACAAATGTTGGTAATATCCCATCCTCTTTTTGTTTCCAAACTTTTCTGATTAATTCTTCCTCTTTAGCTCCCAAATTATCAATTTTTCTGATTACTCAGAATACTCCACGAGCTGATATTTGGTGGATGTGCCGTAGGTCTAGATTGCTTGACATCCTTCCACCTGACTGGACTGGCACTTGTGCTTTAATACAACTTGTTATGCCTTTCCGACTTCTCCCTTTAACTGCCTCCCATGTGTCGCCCAAATTTGGCCGACATCGTCAACCCCGTTCTGTGGACCCTTCCCAGTTTTCCCTACATGGCCCTGGGGTGTATTTTGATTCCATTGGAGTCCCTCGTGGAGTCCCTGATAAGTTCAAGGCACGGGACCAAGTCGCTGCCGGATTTGAGTCTATTTTTCCTCAGGTTACTATAAACAAAAATGTAGATTGGATTAATTATCTCTATTACAATCAACAAAGATTTTTAAATTTTACTAAAGAAGCTGTTGAAGGGATCCATGAGCAACTTGATAAAACATCCCTCATGACCTGGCAAAATCGATTAGCTTTAGATATGCTTTTGGCTGAGAAAGGAGGCGTTTGTGCTATGTTTGGTGATGCATGCTGTACTTATATCCCAAATAATACAGCTCCTGATGGATCAATTACCCGTGCTTTAGCTGATTTGACTGCTCTCTCTAATGAACTAGCTACTAATTCTGGCATTTCTAATCCTTGGGACAAATGGTTTATGTCCACTTTCGGGTCCTGGGGCCAATGGCTTAGGTCTGTTTTCATCTCTCTTACAGTTGTTTTAATCATTCTCCTGTTTGGTGCTTGCTGTATTGTTCCCTTGATAAGATACATTGTATCCAAATATTTTACTGTTTTTATAGCAAAAGCTTACTTGCTACACGAAGAAACAATGCTTCAGATCAGCACAACCACACCACACTCCTCCGCCCACTCCACTCCATTCCCCTCTCCTACTTTTTCCCACTCAACTTTCCCTTGATCAAATATTTTTTGTTTGCTAGAAAAGGGGGGAATGTGGAAACTGAATGTTCTCTTCGTTCCCTTGTACTAAGTCATGTCTGAGAAGTAGGCTTTGCAAAATCATGCTTTGTTTTAGCAAACAGAAAAATGTTTGTGCAAAGGACTCAAGGTCTATGCATTCCACACATGAGTCTGCCTTATCACGTTTCCCTTAGTTTACATCTGAACGACATAACAAAAGGAGCCAAGAAATCAAGTTCTACAAGGGACGTTAAAGGGGCTCAAGGATTGTGTATAATAAATGTGTTGACTGTTGCATTTTTTAAGTTTATTAAATCACGCATGCTAGGGGTATAAAAGGGGACCCCACCCAACAGACGGGGTTCAGAAGAGCCCTGACACTTTTATGTATTGATTGTCTGCTTTTCTGAAACTGTTCTCACTGTGCACCTAACTAAGAAATAATAAAGTGCTTTATTGTTTCACCTGCTGTCTGGTCTGAAAACTTCGTCCACACTTGACGCATTAAGGTAGGAAGGCAGTTAAAGAATGCACTGGTCTTGATTTTGTTTTCACTTCTGTTTCCAGCGATCTGTTCGTAGTGTGCATTGTTGCAATGTTATTTTTCTTGGTGGTTTATTAAATTACGGATTTTTTCAAATGTTCATTTTTTCCCTGTGCTTAAAACTCATTAAAAAAAGTGCTATTAGCCAGCGGTTGGTAGGGCTATAGCGCGAACTATTGCAGTGTTAGTTTTCTCTGTTGTTCAACGATTTTCTCAGTGTTATTCAATGTATTTACATTTACTTTACTATTATGCTGTGCATTCTATGGTATAATTATATTTGTCCTTAAAAACTAAAAAAATATATATTTACATACAGTTTGTATGGTCTGGAACGGATTAATTGTATTTACATACAATCCTATGGGGGAAATTGCTTCGGTTCACGACCAAATCGGTTTACGACCAGAGTTTTGGAATGAATTATGGTTGTAAACCGAGGTTGCATTGTACCGGGAATGCCTGTTAAACATCTTAGATTCACGAGTACAGATTTGGGTGGCGAGATGTCTATCGAGGTGATCACTTTAATATTTATATGTCATTGAAATGTATTATTATCAGGCATGGTTTAGGCACCTGTCTTCAGGAAGGCACCAGAAAAAGGGACCTCAAGGTTACTGGATGCCGTGAATGTCAGAGCTGTAATAGATAAAGTTCCCCTGCATACTTTAAAAGAAAGTCTCACCATCATTTCATTTTTCACAATTTGTGAAAACATGACATGGTGTCAGAATAGAAGATAGTCATGGATTTTGTTGGAGTTCCCTCGCCACAAATTGACTGGGATTCTCTTAACCTGCCGGGAGAATGGAAAAAGTTCCGACAGCACATGGACCTGATGTTTTCTGGCCCGCTAAAAGGCAAAGACGAGAGTGAGAAATGCAGCTACCTGCTCCTGTGGACTGGGGAAAAAGGAAGACATTTTTAACACATTGACTCTCACCCAGGAGGAAGCCAAGGTACTGAAAACTTATTATGACCGCTTTGAGGCGTTTGTCATGCCTAAGACGAATATGATATTCGCGAGATACAAGTTTAATGAGAAGACGCAGGGTATAAATGAGACTTTTGATCACTTTGTAACAGAGTTAAAATTTCTGGTGAAAGACTGTGCTTATGCAAACGAAGATGAGATGGTCAGGGATAGAATAGTGATTGGCACAAACTCAGCGAAAGTGCGAGAGAAACTTTTAAGTGCCGGGTCTGAGCTAACATTAAATAAAGCCGGGGACATTGCAAGATCGCACGAGATAGCACAAGCACAGCTTCACTGCATGTACTCCGAGCGGCTCACGTGAACTGACTATGAACGCAGTACGCAGACAATAAGCAAAAGCTCCAAAGAGCGCTGAACGAAAAACGCATTACACAATTGAGAAGGCAGCAAAAGAAAATGAAGCAGGTGACGCATACAAGCATATTCATAAGTACAGCTACTGCGGAAACAAAGCACAATGTCAAAAAGTCAATGTCCAGCTAAAGGAAGACAGTGTAAAAAATGTGGTAAATTGAACCACTTCGCTAAAGTTTGCAGGACTGGGAAAGGTAAACCCGTGCATGCAGTGTGCGATGTCTCAGATAAAGAGGAAGACGAGCTGTTTATTGATACAGTAAGAAAGGAACAACCCTCTGAAGCTGAACAAGCCTTTGTAGACATATCAATAGGAAAGCAAGGTGTAAAGCTTACGTTTAAATTAAGTTCATAGACACGCTGCCGCTAAATATTCACAAGCAGATTCACAACTTAATACCAAGGAATGCCTGTTAAACATCTTAGATTCATGAGTAGCGATTTGGGTAGTAAACACTTCGATGAATGAAACCTGTTATCTTTACAACGGTTGACAAACACGGAATATAACTTGAACACAACAAATCCTCCAAATACGAACCTGATTGAAAGAAATAATGATAATCAAATCCTTGATGACAGCAACACTCATAACAGTCACAAAACAATTACATTGACAATCATGTTACGTTATTTTTAAAATGTTTCCTTTTCTTTTTCATAATTTTTTTAACACACTACTTCTCCGCTGCGAAGCACGAGTATTTTGCTAGTTACTATTATATAATAAAAACATACATTTGCTTTGAGTCTGTAATAGCTGGTGTAAAGTTATGCTACTTGTAAAAGATATCGCTGAAGGGATATAATCAAACACACAAATGCTGGTGAATAATATCTTCTTGGTATGTTGTTACTTGTTTTTATTCAGTTTTATTCCTGAATAAAACCATACTTGTTTTGTTATACCTTTTGCAAAAGTATTTTATATTCCAGTAACCACTTAAATGATATCAAATCGGTCTCCATCTCTCTCATGCACGCATACACACACATCCATGCATGAAAGCACAATTATATGAAAACACTATGTCATTTGAACACTGAAAAAGATCGGAAAAAAAAAATCTCTGCATTATGGTGCATGGTACTGTTTATGCAGACAGACTTCTTTTACACGATCAGCATAGCACTGCCAGATCTAAATACTCACGTGAAGAATTGCACACATACTGAAGTGACTTTAGCTGGAGGTAGAAATTCCCGACCACACTTTATGGTGCCAAGCAGAGTTATGTTTCAGTGCAGCAATTTATTAGCTAGCGAAAGCGACATGAAGTTGTTATGGTACTGCTTACGTCCAGAAAACGGTTTTATGATCACAGCCTCTGAAAGTCCTTCTCCTGTGGGACGACTGGGATCTTTTCCTAAATAGAGAGTAGCATTGCACGTGCAGATGTCATTTTTCAGACATTCAAAGGCGCTGATGAAGAGGTGCAAAGGAATGTAAGGTGGCCCAGCGTTTCACCTTTTCTCGTAGGCTTTAGGGATTCTAGTGTTAATGATTCAGAAAAACAGCCAGCTTCCAGAAAATCTGGCATGCAAACACAAATGTATTGTTATATTCAACATGACACGTGTACCACAAATTTCATAATTTGGTTCAAGACACTGGTGTCATAGTGTGTAAGCAGCCAACAGCCATACCACATGCACTTCCAACCAGGTAATCCACTTGAAGCTAAATATGTTTGGGCCCGGTCAATACTTGGATGGTAGGCCATTTAGGAAAAGCTTGGGTTGCTGCTGGAAGAGGTATAATGAGACCAGCAGGGGACACTTACCTTGCTTCTGAATATGGATCCCAGTGCTTCAGTGCTGTAACAATGGCACTGCTCTTCAGAACAGAAGTAAAATCAAGGTCCTAACTCTCTGTGGCCATAAACATCTCAGGGCATTCTTCACAAATAGTAAAAAGTGTATCCCGATGTCCTAGCTAAATGGTCTACCATGGCCTGGTCATCCTGGCCCCGAATCATCCCCAGTCAACAACTGGCTCACTCTCTCTCTCTTTCTCACCACCTAACAGCTAATGTGAGGTGACAGTTCTGGTGCAGAATGGCTACCATCGCATCACCCAGCTGGATTCTGCACATTAGTGGTGGTTTAAGTGGCTCCTCACTCTCTAAGTGAAGTGTGGTAATGATCACCATCATCTAATACAGCAAAGCCTGATTAGATACCATATTACTAGACACTGTATAGCTAAAATAAATTCCAAAGCAGAATGCCAGCATGTAACAGTTATATATATTACAGAACGTTTATATGGTAATTTATGTACATAATTTCTAGTCTAAAATAAATCAAGGAATTCCTTTTGCCATACCTGTAATGTTCAGTGCACAAACAAACAAAGCAAATGACATAAAGCTAAACATGCATTCTAGTCCAATGAAGGAATTAACTTATTCTCCTATCGACACACAATCTTAAGGGGATTATAATACTGTTTGGGTTCAATTTGTCTTAATGAAGAACTGTATGCATTTTAAGGTAACTGACTCTAACACACTATCTTTGTAATATGAATTTAGCAAAACAGTTCACAATTGCAATCTTATAGAGATTTTCTTTTTTTCTCCATTTCTTTTTAGTACAGGACAGACTTGTCAAGGACCCTGTACCACTGAATGATGCACAGCATACAGGCTTTAAGTGCATTTTCACCTCTTGTTCTAATGACACCTATACTTAGGGCAACAAAGAAAATATACTGCAGATATTTCATG
>JANRMT010062793.1:31639377-31663827 GCA_026402145.1 Polypterus bichir lapradei
TAACAAAGTAATTGCAGTAGCAAATAATGGCATAAATATGACAAATTAAGTCAGTATGCATGTTCATAACTGATTGGGGGCACAGTGAGTTATTGGCAACAGAAGTGAAGAAGAGCTTCTTAAAAAAATGGTCTGGCACTGTATTTAAAACAAAGGACCTCTATAAAACCTTACTTAAAAATGCTATTTTTCAATTTAAGCATGTGCTTTGTCTTCTGCCAGATAACTCTAAGACCATGAAAGCAATAAACTTAATAATGTGAAACTAGGGGGCTGAGCCTCTGCTCACTTTGCTCGCCAACCTCTGGGGGCGGTCACTGGGTGCCCACTATCTTGCGGTTCAGCCGCTTGAAGGGAGTCCGAGCACTCCTCAGAGAAAGCAAGAGTATTTAAAAAGATGGGATATAGAAGAGTATGCAGGGTATGGGAGGAAGATGGTTTGGTTCTTAGTTATTATACACAGAAAATCAGTTACTTGAGTATTTCACTACAACTGTCTATTTTGAATACCAATTAATAATAAAACACAAAAAGAGTAAAACTAAATACAATGTAATAAAAAGTAAATAAAAAATGAAATTACATTAATGCCTCATCAAAAAACAATATTATGAATTACTTTATCCTCTAACTTACATTCGATAAACGTTGCTTTTTGCATTTCTGTTCACATATTATATGGGATATTTTTCTCTTTTTCATTTATTGGATGATTCTTTGTTCATTTTCTTTTTATCGATGTTCATGATTAGCTCTTGCCACTCTTTCTATCGTGATCTAAAATTCGACGTTCTTAAATAAATAATTTGCCTTGCCATTAAAACATACTGTACTGCACTGACGGGCGAGTTAGCAGCACTAGGTGCATCACGGTTTGATATGGAGAGAATGTGTACAGCAGGAATAATGATTAGGTGCAGGGTGTGGAGGGGACATTTTATTATATCTAATTTAGAGATTCTTTGGCTTTATCAGCATGGCAGCAGGGATAGTCAGGATTTTTAATGAAGGTATGGTTATACAGAAAAATTTGACATTCACACCACAGAGTAGCTAATACCTCTATTCTGTGGGAAAGGAGTACTATACCAACATTTGTTTGATCTCAGCAGCCAGAGAATTTTCTTCCTTTTTTAAAATACTGTCAATACTAGAACACATTTTCTGAATATAGTAATGCATGTTGATTGTTCTTCTCCAAAATGGAATTGTCTTTCTCTGACAAGTGCCTAGTAGACCTCAGATTTCAACTCTGATAGATTTCAGCCATAATTAAAATTTATGGCTATAATGAATAAAAAAAGACCATAATAAATTATTTAAATCAGATATGAGGATCATGATAGTGTTTGAAAGCGTGCCATATGGTTTTGGAAAAGTGGCTTTAATTATTGCAAAAAAAAAAAAGAAAAAAAAAGTATTTTATTAAATAAAGATCATCTGTGGTGTGCCAGGTTTTTGTTTATGGTGGACATCAGTAATGCAGTGTATCAAAATAATACAGAAGGATATAATCTAGTGTAATTTAACCATAGCAGGTTCTAAAACTGCAGGATTTCTGGTGTATGATCTGGAATCTTAATTAAAAATGTTACATATACCAAGATTTTCCATACTACAATTCACGCAATAGGAATATATTGTAAGCTCCAAATTAATGTACATGAAGAACTGGAGCTATATTAAAATTCCATTAAATTATCAAAACATGCAGATAAATGTGTTTCAAAGACCTTTGTTACATTTACTGATGCAAGTTGAACTACCAATAGTACTCCCTTTAACTCCCAAGTTTAATAAAAGATTGGCTTATAGGTTTGTCATTGTTGGTTTGGTTTCATACACCCGCTGTTTCAACATTCCCTTCTAAGAGTGCAACTAACTACATACAATTAAATCAAGCCTATCCTTCAAAAATATATAAAATGAATAAATCAGAAATAAGTTAACTCTGTAGATTTCAGGATGAACCTATACAGCTTCCTGTCATAATTCAAATCAGAAAATCTTTATTAAAGAAATATTTAAACTGAAATTAACAGGAATTAAACTGGATCGCTAAATGCATCTTAAGAACACAGGTTTCATTGGCAAATGATGCATGCATCTTAGGCTTCAGGAGGTTTGGGGTTGTAATATTAATTACAGTCTAAGATGAATTTCCAAATACAATGCTTACATCAACTATAATCAGCTGCATTGGGGAAAATACTGAAAAATTCAATTTCTGTTATATATTATAAATGCATCTTTAAGTACTACTTACCTGCTGTAAGAAATCTATGACTTTGAAGCAGACTAGGAAACAAGCACTGTGACCTATAATGAGGACAACAGCTCATTTGTGATCAGTCACAAAATGTCACTTAAGTTTGATTAATTGTGGGTTTAGAAAATGTAGTTCAATATGAATGTGACTACAGTACAACTTTTTATTTCCTCAAACTGCGAAGACTTGTGCCTTTCATATATTGTAAATCCTTGACATGTAACACAATTGTCCCACGTGAAGGTAATGTCTAAGGATTGTCAGACTTTGATGAATGAAGTCTCTCAGTCCTGTATCTTCAATTATTTCTGTGCAATAAGTAGTCAGTAATTAAATGATTTATATTTTGTTTCATTTGTTGACATGATCAAGTTATACAGTGGTGTGAAAAACTATTTGCCCCCTTCCTGATTTCTTATTCTTTTGCATGTTTGTCACACAAAATGTTTCTGATCATCAAACACATGTAACCATTAGTCAAATATAACACAAGTAAACGCAAAATGCAGTTTTTAAATGATGGTTTTTTATTATTTAGGGAGAAAAAAAATCCAAACCTACATGGCCATGTGTGAAAAAGTAATTGCCCCCTTGTTAAAAAATAACCTAACTGTGGTGTATCACACCTGAGTTCAATTTCCGTAGCCACCCCAGGCCGGATTACTGCCACACCTGTTTCAATCAAGAAATCACTTAAATAGGAGCTGCCTGACACAGAGAAGTAGACCAAAAGCACCTCAAAAGCTAGACATCATGCCAAGATCCAAAGAAATTCAGGAACAAATGAGAACAGAAGTAATTGAGATCTATCAGTCTGGTAAAGGTTATAAAGCCATTTCTAAAGCTTTGGGACCCCAGCGAACCACAGTGTGAGCCATTATCCACAAATGGCAAAAACATGGAACAGTGGTGAACCTTCCCAGGAGTGGCGGCCGACCAAAATTACCCCAAAAGCGCAGAGACGACTCATCCGAGAGGTCACAAAAGACCCCAGGAAAACGTCTAAAGAACTGCAGGCCTCACTTGCATCAATTAAGGTCAGTGTTCACGACTCCACCATAAGAAAGAGACTGGGCAAAAACGGCCTGCATGGCAGATTTCCAAGACGCAAACCACTGTTAAGCAAAAAGAACATTAGGGCTCGTCTCAATTTTGCTAAGAAACATCTCAATGATTGCCAAGACTTTTGGGAAAATACCTTGTGGACTGATGAGACAAAAGTTGAACTTTTTGGAAGGCAAATGTCCCAATACATCTGGCGTAAAAGGAACACAGCATTTCAGAAAAAGAACATCATACCAACAGTAAAATATGGTGGTGGTAGTGTGATGGTCTGGGGTTGTTTTGCTGCTTCAGGACCTGGAAGGCTTGCTGTGATAGATGGAACCATGAATTCTACTGTCTACCAAAAAATCCTGAAGGAGAATGTCCGGCCATCTGTTCGTCAACTCAAGCTGAAGTGATCTTGGGTGCTGCAACAGGACAATGACCCAAAACACACCAGCAAATTTACCTCCGAATGGCTGAAAAAAACAAAATGAAGACTTTGGAGTGGCCTAGTCAAAGTCCTGACCTGAATCCAATTGAGATGCTATGGCATGACCTTAAAAAGGCGATTCATGCTAGAAAACCCTCAAATAAAGCTGAATTACAACAATTCTGCAAAGATGAGTGGGCCAAAATTCCTCCAGAGCGCTGTAAAAGACTCGTTGCAAGTTATCGCAAACGCTTGATTGCAGTTATTGCTGCTAAGGGTGGCCCAACCAGTTATTAGGTTCAGGGGGCAATTACTTTTTCACACAGGGCCATGTAGGTTTGGATTTTTTTTTTCTCCCTAAATAATAAAAACCATCATTTAAAAACTGCATTTTGTGTTTACTTGTGATATATTTGACTAATGGTTAAACGTGTTTGATGATCAGAAACATTTTGTGTGACAAACATGCAAAAGAATAAGAAATCAGGAAGGGGGCAAATAGTTTTTCACACCACTGTATATTCATGGATTGCAGTCCATCAAAGATTTTGCCCCTTAACATTAAGAGTTTATTATAGTGGTATCTTGCAAGTTTTACTATTAAGTGATAAGCCAAGGCCATTATTTTTAAATATGCCTACATTAACCTTACAAGTATTAACAATTTTGTCCATTTGATTGTCTGGCAGGATTTTAAATCAAAAGCTACTATCCTAAGTTTAGTCTCTCAGCCATCGTTAACAGAATAGCTTAGATCATGGGTTCCCACACATACGACCGACTATTATAAAAAGCTATTCTGAGTGGGTTAAATTGATCAGATAATGGGACAAGAATCTCTGAATATAAAAATCTGAAATACACTTCTGGCTAACGGTCACTTTTGTAGTATATGATGAGGCACCCCTGCTTATTCACTATGACGACAAAACAAGTTCATAATTGCTGATGCTGGAATCTATAATAATAAAAGGCAAAGCACTCACTGACTGACTGACTGACTGACTGATCACTAATTCTCCAACTTCCCATGTAGGTAGAAAGCTGAAATTTGGCAGGCTTATTCCTTACAGCTTACTTACAAAAGTTAAGAAGGTTTCATTTCGAAATTCTACACATAACGGTCATAACGGTCGATAACGGTCGACAACGTCCGCCATGTTGAACTTTCTTATTTATGGCCCCATCTTCACGAAATTTGGTAGGCGGCTTCCCTGCGCTAACCGAAACCGATGTACTTACTTATTTCGATGGTATGACGCCACTGTCGGCCGCCATATTGAACTTTCCAACGTCACCAATTTTCAAACTTCCCGTGTAGGTAGAAGGCTGACCCCATCTTCACGAAATTTAGTAGGTGGCTTCCCTCCGCTAACCAAAACCGATGTACGTACTTATTTCGGTGGTATGATGCCACTGTCGGCCGCCATTTTGAATTTTCCAAACGTCACTAATTTTCCAACTTCCCGTGTAGGTAGAAGGCTGAAATTTGGCAGGCCCATTCCTTACAGCTTACTTACAAAAGTTAAGCAGGTTTAATTTCGAAATTCTACGTGTAACGGTCATAACGGTCAACAACGTCCGCCATGTTGAACTTTCTTATTTACGGCCCCATCTTCACGAAATTTAGTAGGTAGCTTCCCTGAGCTAACCGAAACCAATGTACGTACTTATTTCGGTGGTATGACGAAGATGGGGCCATGAAAAAGAAAGTTCAATATGGCGGACGTTAACTGTTATGACCGTTACGCGTAGAATTTCGAAATGAAACCTGCTTAACTTTTGTAAGTAAGCTGTAAGGAATGGGCCTGCCAAATTTCAGCCTTCTACCTACACGGGACGTTGGAGAATTTGTGACGTTTAGAAAATTCAAAATGGCGGCCGACAGTGGCATCATACCACTGAAAGAAGTACGTACATCAGTTTTGGTTAGAGCAGGGAAGCCACCTACCAAATTTCGTGAAGATGGGGCCATAAATAAGAAAGTTCAACATGGCGGACGTTGTCGACCGTTATCGACCGTTACGTGTAGAATTTCGAAATGAAACCTTTTTAACTTTTGTAAGTAAGCTGTAAGGAATAAGCCTGCCAAATTTCAGCCTTCTACCTACACGGGAAGTTGGAGAATTAGTGATGAGTCAGTCAGTCAGTCAGTCAGTGAGGGCTTTGCCTTTTATTAGTATAGATATGACAACAACACTCATATCAATGACAAAACAATTACATTAACAATCATGTTACATTATTTTTAAAATTTTTCCTTTTCTTTTTCATAACTTCTTTAACACACTACTTATCTGCTGCGAAGCGCGGGTATTCTGCTAGTGTTATGTATATTCCTACAAGATTACGCTCATCCTCTGAACATGCAGTTTTAGAAACAATGTATAAATTGAGTGTAGTTTTGCATTCTTTGCACCACCTCCCACTATCTAAATCTAAACTGAATCACACACACCACTGATTGATTGAATGATATAAGAAGTTGCTACAATGTATATGATGCAAAATATTCTTTTACAAATACAATATACTGAACATGTACAGCAACTATTTGCCATTTTACTAGCATGGACCATTTTTTATTTGCCATTTTACTAGCTAACAATAACAATTCCTGTCAAAAATACATAATCGAGTTTGGGGAAAAATGGAAAGATTGGATGGAAGATTCACTGTTAAGACATAGTGAGCATCTGTGGAAAAATAATTATATTCTACAAGAGAAAAACATATGGATTAGTTTGTAAATACAGCAACAAGAATAAAAGACAGCTAACTGACAACTAAAATGTGGTTTATGTCACAGGTATTTCTGCTGCATCACACTTTCAGGAGACTGGGAAAAAAAATCTCAGTCTGGTCACTTTTGTGTAGTCTATACATTCTCTCTGGGCCATGCATTGGACTGGCAGCGAGTGCTGCTATCTAAGTTTAAAGGAATAAGATATATAAGATATTCATTGTAAGGAACAGGGAATAGACAGTAGAACTACATGACTGTCTCCTCAAAGAGCCGAAATTGCACAATGTATGAATAGCACATCGAGGGAATGATCATGCTTATATGTCCAAATCTGCTACTCATGTGACTGGTAATAAAGTCACTTGATTAGCGTGGGAAGGATAAGTGCATAAAAATACAGTTGGAATTGCATAATGTGTGTATGCAGCACCTAAAATTAAGGGTACATGGTAAAAATCGGTAGCACTTCCTAACAGTATGATCATGTATGAAATCAAATCTTTGATTCTGAATGTACACGGACTGCTTCATGTGCTACACTAAGAGCAAGATGTACATTCTTCTTATCAAGGCCAATCAGCATTTTACAGCTACTCCTAATGTACACAAGATACTGTTACTGCATATTTAATATGCACAAGGCAACTATTGACATAGAAAGGGCTCAACCTTAACAGTGGTGGAATTATTCACAATATTCATTAGAAGGGTGCTATGTCTCTTCTTGCCCACTCAGGAAGGTTAATGAACAACATCTCCTGATGTCACCTATGCGTTGCATCAAATCTAAATAGCTCTGATGTGGTGAAACAACTTGCCCACCTTCATCTGAACTTCCGACTCCCGCATTGTTTTCAGGAAGTGTTCAAAAACTAAGAAAAGATTAACTAGTTTTATTTTCTGTATGGCTTAGAGCTCTTTATTTGTGACATGCAAACATGTTCCTAAACAGCCACCCCCCACCCAAACTGCCATTTACATCATTATATTGACCTCTTTTGTAAGTCACTTTGGATAAAAGTGTCTAAGTGAGTAAATGTAAATGCTGTTTAGCCAGATATACAGCAGGATGCTCTGATACCAGAAAGAGACAGCTGCAATAAATTAAGTGATTTGTAATGGATAATTTTATCACATTTTACTAGAAAAGTAAAAGACAATCAAGGACAGGGCCAGGTTTGTGTTTCAGTTTATAGAGAACAACCTTAAGATTCATGGCTTCCTTTTCATTTACTGGATTCTTGAAAGATTTCCATTGTAGTGTTTCATTGTTTATTAGATCCAAATGTCCCCTTTTCCTAAAATTCAGGCATGAAGGCCACCAACCAGCCTACCAAATTCAACAACATGGCAAGAGTGAAACAGATCCTGACATGTTAGTCCTGGTTTCAATTTTCTGCTAATAAAATACAATATTCACGATTAGCTTCTGCCACCTCATCTTAAAGGATGTTCATGCTTCTTTACTAAAAGCCCCATGGTATCAGGTAATTTGGGTTAACTAGGTACCTTTTAGAATGAAGCATTGTGCACTATACTTGCGCAATCTGACATCAAAGTAGAACTACTAGAAAATGTACAAGAAGAAAATCCTTATTAGATTTTGATTTACTCGGCTGTAATTTTGGATGAATAAACCAAGAAATAAACAGTTACAGAAACTGGCTCTCTGCAACAATGGAAAATGGGAGAAAATGAGAATACATAAAGTAGGAATTCTGTACATCCCAAGTTTAACAAAAATTATACATAAACACACACACAGACATGTATACATATACACAAATACATATATATGCACATACCAGGGCAGTTGTTGCAAGGTTAGGTATTACAAGAAAATAAAAATCGTAAAACTATTACATTTTACAAAGTTAACATACCATTTCATAAACAAGACACTACGATTACATTTGCTAAATTGTTTGTGAAATACATCATTTGCTAAAGTTAGTTTTTCCTCCTCAAACATATCGTAAATGAGTAAATGGGTATTTACGAGACAAAACTACTTAACGTGCATGGCAAACCATACCCATAAAGAAACTGTCAAGCAAAGGAAGATCACACGCCAGTGTGGTTCCCTATTTACCTGACGAGGTAAGAAGGCGGTATCGAGGCAGCAGAGCCGGTGCCAAGATAAAAGCCATGCATTTAGCGAGAAAGTGGAGCTACAAACCTTCTGTGCCTTCTGTGATCCTGGGAAATGTGAACTCACTACCAAATAAGATCGACGAACTGGCTGCGCTAGTGAAAAATGTCAGGACCTACAGAGAAGGCAGTTTGCTGTGTTTTAGTGAAACGTGGCTAACAACTAACATCCCAGATGCGAACGTGGAGCTACCCATGTTTAGCACAGTTAGAGCGGACAGAGACGCAAGTACCTGCGGGAAGCAGAAAGAAGGAGGAGTCACTATGTCAATACAAGATGGTGCAACTCTGGACATGTAAACGTTAAAATCTCCACTTGCTGCAGGGACATCAAACTGTTGGCTGTAAGTTTGCGTCCCTATTACTTGCCCAGAGAGTTTGGACATGTCATTGTTGTTATTGTTTACATCCCTCCTTGGGCGGACATGGAGATAGCTGGTGACATCATCCATTCTGCTGTTGCTAAGTTACAAACACAGCACCCTGAGGCGCCTTTGCTAATCGCTGGAGACTTTAACCATGTGACACTGGACAAAACATTACCTGCCTTCTCCCAGTATGTGGATTGTAACACCCGAGGAAATAGGACTATTGACCTAACGTATGCAAACGTTAAAGATGCATACAGCGCCACCCCGCTGCCTGTGCTTGGGAAAGCAGATCATAACCTGGTTCTGCTTCAGCCTCACTACAAATCAAGAGTGAGGGCGCTACCTACAACCACACGCTCATTCAGGAAGTGGTCCCCTGAGGCAGAGCAGGCTCTGAGACACTGCTTTGGAACTAAGGACTGGGATATCCAGCAGAGGTCACATAGTGAGAACACTGAAGAGGTTGTTGACTGCACTACTGACTACAACTCCTGTATGGACATTGTAGTTCCAGTAAGAACAGTATGCTGCTATGCTAAAAAGCAGCCATGGATTACAAGTGACATCAAGGGCCTTTTGAACCAGAAGAAAAGGGCTTTTAAAGGCGGTGATCAGCATGAGCTCAAGCGTGTGCAGAAGGAACTCCGAGTCCAGCTTAGGGCAGCAAAAGAGCAGTACAGGAGAAAGCTGGAGCAGAAGTTGCAGAATAACAGCATGAAGGAAGTGTGGGATGGGATGAAGATCATCACTGGCTGCAGCTCAAAGTGGGGTGCCACCATTGAGAGAGACGTGGAGAGAGCAAACCAGATGAACAACTTCTTCAACAGGTTTGACCACCCTAACCCACTCTCACCTCGGAGTACTGCACCCTCCACCCATCCTTCTGCTGATACCAGCATAGGAGAGAGTTTCCCCCAACCCACAATTACAGCAGCCCAGGTAAGCAGAGAGCTGAGGAGACTTTTTGCCAGCAAAGCAGCGGGTCCAGATGGAATATTGCCACGACTGCTGAAGGCCTATGCATTGGAGCTGGGGAGTCCTTTAAAGCGCATCTTCAACCTGAGCCTAGAACGGGGAGAGACCCGAGGCTTTGGAAGACATCTTGCATCACCCCAGTCCCAAAGGTATCACGTTCTAGTGAGCTGAACGACTACCGGCCTGTCGCTCTGACGTCACATGTGATGAAGATCATGGAGCGGCTTCTGTTTCACCACCTGAGGCCACAGGTCTGCCACGCCATCGTCCCTCTGCAGTTCGCATACCAGTAGAAGGTGGGAGCAGAGGATGCCATCATCCATATGCTACACCGATCCCTCTCCCACTTGGACAGAGGCAGTGGTGCTGTAAGAATTGTGTTTCTGGACTGCTCTAGCGCCTTCAGCACCATCCAACCTCTGCTCATTAGGGACAAGCTGACAGAGATGGGAGTAGATTCATACCTGGTAGCATGGATCGTGGACTATCTTAAAGACAGACCTCAGTATGTGCGTCTCGGGAACTGCAGGTCTGACATTGTGGTCAGCAACAAAGGAGCGCCGCAAGGGACTGCGCTTTCTCCGGTCCTGTTCAGCCTATATACCTCGGACTTCCAATACAACTCGGAGTCCTGCCATGTGCAAAAGGAGGAAAAGTATAGGAACCTAATCAAGGACTTTGTTAAATGGTGCGACTCAAACCACCTACAACTGAACACCAGCAAAACCAAGGAGCTGGTGGTGGATTTTAGGAGGCCCAGACCCCTCATGGACCCCATGTTCATCAGAGGTGACTGTGTGCAGAGGGTGCAGACCTATAAATACCTGGGAGTACAGCTGGATGATAAATTGGACTGGACTGCCAATGCTGATGCTCTGTGTAAGAAAGGACAAAGCCAGCTATACTTCCTTAGAAGGCTAGCGTCCTTCAACATCTGCATTAAGATGCTGCAGATGTTCTATCAGACAGTTGTGGCCAGCTCCCTCTTCTACGCGGTGGTGTGCTGGAGAGGCAGCATAAAGAAGAGGGATGCCTCACGCCTGGACAAACTGGTGAGGAAGGCAGGCTCTATTGTAGACACGGAGCTGGACAGTTTGACATCCGTGGCAGAGCGACGGTCACTGCTGTCAATAATGGAAAATCCTCTGCATCCACTGCACAGGATCATCTCCAGAAAGAGGAGCAGCTTCATCCTGCTCCACTGACAGAATGAGGAGATCGATCCTCCCCCACACTATGCGACTCTTCAATTCCACCCGGGGGGTAAACGTTAATATTACACAAAATTATTGTCTGTCTGTTATACCTTCATTGTTATCACTCTTTAATTTAATATTGTTCTTTATCAGTATGCCGCTGCTGGAGTATGTGAATTTCCTCTTGGGATTAATAAAGTATCTATCTCATATGTACAAAATTAACCTGACTCTTAATTTGTTATAAAAAAAGGGCACAAGTCTTCTAGGTGAGAGAACATTTAATAACGAAGAATGTGTAACAGGAAAAAAAAAAGCAGTATAAAGAAGAGGTAAAGAAAATGAACCAATTATTTACTTACCACCAAAGTTTAAGCACCCTTGAAGCAATTTCACTTGAATGTTGTACACCAGGCTCTGATCTAGAGAGTCTAGACCACCTGACAAAACTGAAATAAAAACATAAAAATAACATTATTCCTTATAACTGTGCAAGCTTATCATATGCAAATGTAGTGCAGAGCAAAAACGACAGCTTTAGAAAAGTCAAGTACTAGCATGTCTTAAATCTGAAACTATGAATAAATAGGTTTAAAAAAACAATAATACGCAGAAAGAGGAGACCACAATGCAGTTTCTATTGGTGTCATAAAAGAAATAAAGCTAATGATGGACATCACTTAAAAATCTTTTCAACCAATAACCAATTAATATGTTATATCACCAGCTTGTGGAGTGAGTATAGTAGTTAATGGAGTACCACTCAATTGGAAGTCACATTTCTTTTTCTTCAGTCCCCTCTTCAGAACAGTTTTACTCGTTAAGTTCTTAAGTATCTGATTATAAAGATTAGATGGAACATATCTCTCTATTATAAAAAAAAAATCTTGGGAGGGAGACGAGACGTGATCGTCTCAGAAGACGATTTTACATCCCGCAAGAGACACTTTAACGTCACGCGAGACAAGGAAGTGACACAACATTTAAAACAAGTTCACGGACATCTAACCTAGAGGTTGTTGGAATGCTTTTGGAAGACATACTTCATATGCTCCCAGCTCTTAAAACAACGACAAGCAACACATGCAGCTCGCCAGCAGATGATCCAACGGCTTCTCCTTAGCGTGTGTTCAGCCACCCCAACTCAACCCCCCTTCATAACGTGAGCGGAAGAGACACGAAGTGGCAAAAGGGCAGCTGCTGTACAGGCTTTTAAATGATCAACGCGTAGCGCAACAAAGAGAACGCGCAGCTCGCCACCAGCAAGACAACATGATTCGATGGCATCTCCTTAGCATGCGTTTAGCTGCCCCCTTCACAACGCGACCAGCATTATACATCCTGCGAGAAAGAGATTTAACCACACCCGGGGCCAGAAATAAAGGACAAGTATTGTTTTTACAAAAGTTTTAAAGTAAAAGTGAAAATAATGAAAATGTAACAATTCCCATGAAAATAACAATCTCTTTAAATTGTATATCCGGCACAATAAACCTGGGGGTGGGCGAGCGAAGCGAGCAGGGGGCAGAGCTCCCTAGTTTGTAACAAGGAAATCTTCCTTCATCCAGTAGCACTACTGCTGGAAATATCAAAATGTGGTCTCAATACTATGTGTAGAGCAGTGGCGACTGCTCTAAGACTACAAGGGAAGCTCTGCTTCCTCTACTATGTCAGAAAATAAATGCTCATATATGCACTGTCGTATTTATATTGGTTTTAATAAAAGTGCGCTAGAACGCGTTCAACTTCATGACTAGCTTGTTCAGAATCAGGTATTTATTGTAGATTGTTTGACGCGATTTTGTCATACATTTCCATGCAGCACAGCGCTTTAAACCCTCCTGAAGCCCAGCTTCACTGGAGCTCTATGGGCAAGCACAGAGGAGCTTTTTTCACTGCAGAAAAGCTGGACGGTAATTGGATAAATGCACCAAAATCGTCACTTCCAGGGAAGCTCAGCTTCTCTGGGAGTGAATGGAGCAGTGGGCGGGCCAGGATGCTGGGCTGCTGCATGATGATTGGAGGAGCTGTTTAAAGGGCGGAACCCCTTTTTTGATTGACAGCATGTCTTAAGTATACATCAACACTACAGAGATTCAAGTTCAGTCCCATGCGGATTTGCAGGTGAAGTCGTACGACAAACTGCTTCACTCTGTATTGTTTGCTGGTGATATAAACCATTTTTGTTTGTACAAATCATTCTTTAAATAATAAAAAAAAAACACGTTATAGCGTTCTTGACTTTGCTCCTTGTTTCAGTATTGTAAAGTTAGTTCGTTCATATAATTAAAGTAGCTCGTGGAAGAGGAAACTAGCCAGCTAGCATGCTGTGCATAATGGCAGACGGTGCTAATATTGTTGACCTGCTTTTGGCAAAACCATTTAGTAGTCTTCCTTACGAGGAGAGACTCAGAATTAAACGGCAGGGCAGACCAACGCCCAAGACTGATCTGGTGCAAAAATCAGGAAAAAACAACAGGTCTTTTCAGCTCTCCTGGTATGACAAGGTGAACTGGCTGACTGGAAGTGCTGTGACAAAGAAAATGTACCGTTGGCCATGCCTCTTGACGAAACCTTCTCAGGGAATGGGATGTGTTTGGTCAAACGTGGGTTTTGGGTATCTGGGTAACTTTGACAGGGCATACAAAAGGCATGTAAAGTGCAAAGAACATGTGAGTTCATGTGCAAGGTTAAGCTGTCCTGTTTAAAAGGGGTTAAGACATACACCCGCAACACGATGGGCCAAGATCGTTTGAGCAACCTTGCTCTCCTGGCCATTGAGAGGAAACTGGTTAAGTCCCTGGAAAAGACGGTCAATTGGTCACCGATCAATGTAGGGTCACAGA
This sequence comes from Polypterus bichir lapradei, assembly GCA_026402145.1. Taxonomy (NCBI): domain Eukaryota; kingdom Metazoa; phylum Chordata; class Cladistia; order Polypteriformes; family Polypteridae; genus Polypterus; species Polypterus bichir. The sequence goes on from JANRMT010062793.1 coordinate 31,653,409, forward strand.
CCACTTTCTGCAAAAGGAACAGAGGGCAGAATTTACGTACAAATAACATAATGAATTTTATGATGAAGGCCTAATATGAGCTTCCCCTGTTTCAAAAGCTAGCAGCCGCCACTGGTGTCGAGAATCTTTTGTTATATTCTAAAATTTGCCAACACAACTACCTTTTGTTCCACTGAGTTCAAAGTCAGTTCCTTTTAAGCCTGCACTCTGCTGAGTGCCATGCTTTAAGGACTGCCATTTAAATGCAAACTTTCAATCAAGATGCATGTGAAAATAAATTAACATTTTCTTTACATTCTTCATTGGATTTATTTACATTTTCAGAGTATTGACACAGTTATTGTTTATAATAAAACCGTTGTTTTCCAATAGACTTCTTTAAATTTTTTTTATGAGTTTTCATTAATTTCATTATTTATCATATGTGCATAGACCTATACTGCACTGTATTAGTAATAAATGGTCAGTAGTCAATGTGTTAAATGCTTATCTTGTGTTCTGGAAGTTAGGGTTCAATTCTAACTGTGAATCTCTTAAAATGTACTTATTTGTTGTTAAAACAAACTTAGTTAACACCTAAGCATTTTTAAAAGCAAAACCATGAATAACTAGCACTATATTGAATTTTGGCCTTAAAGTGATATTGTATTTACTACAATTAAAATTGACGATAACAAAGGCAATAACATATCAAGAACAACGAAACTGAGCTATAAAACATTTCTCATATTAAATATCACAATCTGATTATTAATGGCTAACAATTTCAATTTGATTGTATTTTGAAATTGTTTTGTGAGGGCGATTTGTTAATATTTTTAACACCTTCATTCTCTTATTTAAAAAAAAAAAAAAAAAAAAAATCACCCATCGTGAACGCACCTTATTTTCAGTGCCTTAGACTTGTAAACAAAAAAAAATTGTGCTGGTTCTTGACTGGCTACAAAGTAAAACTACACAAATAATAATCATAAAATTCATCATTATTATCTGTATACTGGAGTAGCATGGCAGGAAACAGTCACAGGCAAAATTAAAAATAAATGATCAACATAGCTAACATAATCTATGATGTGATTAATTACACTCTTCACATTCACTTGTGGTGCACTAAAAGAGCCCTCCATAGCCATTCTCTTGCTGGAAAAATTCAAATATTGTGCTTTGGTTGTGTGGTTAGAGTACCTTCTTTGCTTACATTGTGAGTACGCAGTGAAAAGGACTGGGGTAAATATTTAGATAATCGTTAGTGTGTGATTTAATTGAATTTTGCAATTATATTGGGCCACTCAGTTTATTTCAGGGATTTAAGTTAACATTAGAATTCTTGAAGTCTACAAAAAAACTTAAGCTACAGGTTGGAAGCTCCACACAACTGTTATGGTTCTGCCTTTGCCCAAAAACGGTTTTAAAAGCGTTATAACCTTAGTCTTGGTAAGTCTTTCTCCCGTGGGGTGGCTAGGATCTTTTCCTGAACAAGATCAAACACAGTTGCGTGGGGTGCGGCAGGAGCTTCCACCTGCAGCTAAAGTCACTTCAGTACACATGTACATTGCGAGCATGCCCGTGTCAATCAAATAGAGGAAGCTCCGCAGTTTAAATGTGACTTGACTTTACGCTGTAGGTAAATAACATTCAATCTGGCTTTTAAATAACACAATTTTTTTTATATAAAGATCTTCACAAAACATAATCATGAACTGGACTTTGCATGATACCTTAGCATGCTCTGTAAGCTGTGCTGTTTCATTGAAGGACAGGTGTGGGGCAGACTGACTGGCAGGATGATGCCTGACATGTTGCTGCATCCAAACAGTGTCATCTTTCACCTTTACACGTGATGCATTTGCATTGTTCTTATATGTGAGCGGCTGTTTCTTGCAAAAAGGGCTTCTGTTGTTTCTCAGAGTTCACCCAATTTGTTTTTCTTCGGTTATATTCTTGAATAAAAGCGCACTTGTTTAGTTATACTTGCACCTTCTGTGAAAGTGCTTACTTGAGTCTCAAGGGGATAGCAGGCTGCTTGCGCTTATCACCACATTTACAAAACACTCTGATGAAGAAGTGTGATGGGATTTAAGGTGAGCCGGGATTGCAAGTTTTTTCGTAGGCTTCAGGAATTCTAGTGTTAAACCTGTATGTTTATGAGTTTTTCTTGGAACAATTAAAATGGAATAGTCACCATCACTATATGCAACAAATCATCATTCTAAACATAGTGCAACCGCATTACAATTTATTTTGTATAAGGAGTCCAATTTTGTATTTTTTCCCTCCACAAATGTGAAATTTGTTCCAACTTTTTAGAAAAATCTGAAATGTTTTTATTCATGTCTTCTCCACCAGGGTCCTTGTGACCAGTGCAGAAGAGATAAGCCTCACACTCAGGTAAGTACTGTTGAGTTCAAGGTTATTATAGTTTTGCCTTTTTTACAGTAGTTTCCACTAATGATCACCACCTCCTTTTTCATGAGTAAGCTGCACTTCTCAGGTTCCACAGCACTTAAAGGAAAAACAGTAGCAGCCATTTGGCATATAAGAGCAAATTAGCCCCTTCAATTTACCTTCAGTAAACTCAATAAATAAAATTTACTGAACAAAAAGGATTAAATACATTTATAAAATTACATTTGATCCTTTACCAAGAATTAGTTATACTTGAGTAGAGAAGTAAGATATGTCAGCTATTATTTTTATGCTAGCCCATGCAATCCAGTTATTTAAATCAAGCTTTGTTTTTACCCAATAGAATTGGCTAGTGTTTAAACATTCAATAAAAATATATTCTGCCATACAGACACGAGCCCTATAGTGATACAAAATGTACTCTCAAGAAATACAAAAATTGGTTAAATGTTACAAAATTCATTCACTGAAACTCAGCAAAATAAGCCATAGGGAGTGCCAGGCAAAATAAATTTGATGATGACGCCCACACATCATTTCTCATTAACTGGATCTGTGTGTTCATAAAATTACTTGCACCTACTTTAGAACGAGAATTAATACCTTAGCAATGTACCTGGCTGAGATACAATGTAATATCGCAACACCCACTGATGATGGCCTGTAAACAGTTAGGGTTAATGCTGTACAAAAATCAGTTTCATCATTGAGGAATGGTGGGACAGAGGTAAAGGGAATAAAATAATTGCTAAGACATTTTAAAAATGTATGTAGAAACCATGCAGCAAATGTGTTAAACTGACAGTAAGCTATTTATATTCACTGACCACTAGGATTAGCTTGATATATTAAAAAAAAATATTTTTTGTGAAAAAACAATGCCAAAAACACACAATGGTAATTAAGGAAAGCGAAGAAAAGAAAAGAGTAGGAGTATCAGAAGCAACACTATAAAGATGTTCTAATGGTATACTTATTGTACACACTGTCAAGTATTTCCGAGTTTGACCAAAAGTGCAGTGGCATTTGCTGCAGCATAACCACATAAGGAGATCTTCTTTCCCACTGATTACTTCTTCCTACAACTAACACTTGATTTCTGCAGCAAAAGACCACAGAACCGTGGGTTGACTGAATTCATGCCTTACACTTGGCACAGTCCTTTCAGTAATGATGGTGGTGGATGTTGACAAAATGCAAGCATGGTGTGTTGAATGTTTTAAAATTAAGTGTAAATAAAGACTAGCTGTATTTGCAAGCAGGTTCTGCCTGACAAAGACAATAAGTAACGCAATTTAAAATTCAAAATCTTTTTCCATTTTATTCCGATTTAAAACCAAAAAAAAAAAAAAAAAGTAGTTTTTCTTCAGAACAAGGCCTTCCACTTTTCTCCGGATCCTTCTTAAGTGTATCAAGACATGCTATCGATGCTGAGAGTGAATAGAAGATGTTTAGGAGTATCTGTTACTTTTCAAATGATTCTCATTTTTTGTAAGAATCTATTCTTCAGTGACACTAGGGAAATCAGCATCTTAGAAAAGTAGCACTAGTATTCATACACAGAATACACAAGTTGTAAAAATGCCAAGCATTCCATTAAAATCTTTCATCTATCACATACATTTAAAAATTGCCTAAAGTGTACCTGCAAGCATTGCCATCTGTCTCCTCTACCACTAGGCAGTATGTTTTGGGCATACATTTTGAACAAAATCTTTACACCCTTCTAAGGCAGCCTTGATTGTCAAAATCACCCCTCATCCATTAATGATGATCCATTGGTGTACTCTAGGATGGCATAAAAGTGCATAGGGACAAACATTAATAACCTGTATCATTCTACTAGCATGCAGACTTCCACGTTCAAATGAAAGAACCCCAAACCACTTTCTATAACTCAGAGGGTAAGGGACATTCTATATTATCTCAGATAAGAAAAAAATTATCTTTGAGGATATGTCCAGAGCTCTTTAAAAATATGGGAAGAATTACCTAATATTTTCAAATATGCATGCTGGGCTTGGAATTGACTCTCTTATACTATTTGTTCTATTACATTAAAAGGTTTTTGTTTTTTTTGAGAGAATTCTTTTCGGTTTCTCTTTTTTTTAGGTGGGGTTTAATCTTGTTTTGCTTTTTTTTTTCCCCTTTATATTTTTACTTTTCCTTTGTTTTCTCTGTATTGATTTGAAGTAAATGAAGGTTATTACTTGTTTGATCAAGCAGTGTAATGTTTTTCATTTAAAAAAAGCAGCAGTTCAGGGAACATGAATGTTATATTTTTATTTTAGTTAGTTATATATGTTATATATCTCTCTCTATTATAGATAGATAGATAGAGATAGATAGAGATAGATAGATAGAGATAGATAGACAGATATTATAAAGATGAGATACGTTTGACTGGTACAACTCTAAGCTCACACAGCCACTGGCAGAAGGAAAGTCAGGTTCAATTAAGCCAACTATAAATACCTGTAGATGATGCAAATTACTACATTTCACTTTTCCACATATTGGAGGGTAAGGTGAGGTGGAATGGGGTAGGGCAAGATTAGTAGGTTTTATCAAAAATAAAAAAAAAAAATACTCAATATCTGCATGGTCCTTGGAGTCACTAATGCAAGTGCTATAATGGCTAAAGCTCTCCTGGCCAACCTTCATTTCATTTGATAGAATCTATTACTCAAAAAAAAAAAAAAAAAAAAAAAAAAAGAGTAAATGTTCTTCAAGAGAAATAAGCTGATATCTACTCGAGGCTATCAGACCTTTATGTGAAAAGCACTGACTGATGGCTACAGACAATGCAAACAAAACTTTAAATTAGGGTTACGAGGAAGACAGACCCTATCCTATCAGAGACAGATATAAATAAAGCAGAAACCAGTCTTGGAAAAATGCCTACACTAAAACAAAGCCAGGTAAGAACTACCAATCAATCTAACATGCACGCAACTGGGAGGAGGGAAGAAAAACTATAAAGACAAGGAGAAAGCCTGGATGTGTCCTCAGGGCACTGGCTTCTGAGCCAGCAGCAGTATTAACAACTGCACAACCATGCCACATGTGAACAAAAGGTGCAGATGATCTATGATAACTAGCATACAGTTAACCATATAAGAGTGTAAAGTATTAGGCCTCAAGGCTGATATGAATCTGTATAAACCATGGATTTTCTTTGAAACATTGTACATGCAGAATGAGTAAAACAGTTCAATTGTCTTCTCCTATACTTTTGTACATTTCAGTCTGAGAAAATTGTTCAGATATGGACAGTGAATAAAGCAATTCAGGCTCATTTTCTCATTTTATTTCAGGCAAAGTAATTTCAAAATAGTATATTCATCAAATTAACAACTATGTATGGTCCTATTACTTAAAAAAAAAAAATTGATAACACACAAGTTCTTAACTTTCCTCAAAGAGCAATGTCCCTTAAAGAAGCCTGAAATGTTCAAGTAAAAACTGATTAAGTGGTTAAAAATAATCCAAAAATGCAGAAATCTCAATCTCATTGTGGTTCATATATCCTTAAGACCACAATATCTTGCATTAGATATAAGGAAACGTGGGACAAAGTCTGTAAGCAGACACAAAGGTCTAAAGCAGGCATTCCCAACCTGGAGTACCCACACCTTCAGAGGGTACAAAAAACAGGAAGGCTGCATCACAATTCACCAATTTTGAGTGAGGTACATTGTCAGACTTTTTTTTCCTATAGAGAGAGAGAGAGAGAGAGAGAGGAATTTGGACCTTATAGAGAAGGGCAAGATCTAGTATTGATTTCTGTGCAAGCCCTGATTGTGAAACATCACTGATTTCGAGGTCTGACATACATATTCCTTAGAGAACTGAGGGGGGGATGGGGGGCACAAAGAGGACTGAACTGGATGCAACACCAACTGCTTACACTCAGCCAGCCAATCTGTCCTGCTGGCGGTCCTGGCAATAGCTCAGCTATTTTAATTTAGCTGCACATCCTTTTCTGAACTGCAGTGCAGCAATTATCAAGGAACAAAGCTCATCAACTGTGTTTCACTGTTTAGTGGATAGCCAACACCAGTTGCTTTAAAAACCTTGATCGTTGATCATATATCATTTCCACATGGCACTTGATTAGTGATCATATGTCATTTGAATTGGATGTGCTTGTAGCTAACCTCTCTCTCTCTCATTCCTCCTAGGGCACGAAGCAGAAAATGGCCGACAGTGGGGTAACTCGCATTGAAATCATAGTTGAAGAACTTCAGGCACTCGATGGACAGATTCAGAAACTCCTGTCCCGACGGAGATACCTTAGGGATCTGAAGGCCCGGCTGTTGGATAAACCGTCCTCACCATCTATAACCGGCGAAACATCAACCCCACGTTGTGCCGACCTCACCCCCGCGTCTCGTAGGAGCGACGCCGCTGATGACCTCGGTGGATTTCAGCTATGCAGGCGGGGGTTCAAGGCCAGAGCACCTCCATCGGCACAGGCGAGCATCCTATCCCAGAACCGGTTTGACCCTCTCCGCGTCCCCAGTTCGCCTTCAGCCCCTGGTGATGTAATAGTGGTAGGTGATTCTATTGTTAGGAACCTTAATGTCGCATGCCCTAATGCAAAATCGTTTGTTTCTTGTTTTCCCGGTGCTCGTGTCCGAGATGTGATGAGACGTGCACCAGCAGTCTACGAGAAACACAAGGAGAGGGCAATTGGAGCAATCGTTTTGCATGCCGGCGTAAATGACATAAGGCACCGACAATCAGAAATCCTGAAGGCTGATTTCGCAGCTTTGATTAAAGACACGAAGGAGAGGACCCCATCGGCAAAGATCTTCGTTTCGGGTCCACTACCTCTCGTCAGACGATCCAACGAGTACTACAGTCGGCTGCTAGGATTGAACAACTGGTTACAGGGTTTCTGCAAGAAGAAGGATGTCGGTTTCATCAACAATTGGAATCTCTTTTTGGAAAGGCCGCGTTTCTTCAAGCGTGATGGCCTGCATCCGAACAGTTTCGGCGCCCGGGTCCTCTCCGAAAACATATCGAAGGTAATTCGTTTATTTTGACTATCTCTGCTCTCAACCCCTTCCGAAATGATACTGTTGTGCTAGGACATGATAAGTGTTTAATAGAATCTTCCGTTAAAGTGCACAACGTTAGTACTGTAATAAGCAATCTCAATGCACGTAGAAAATCTAGGAAATACGGCATAAACTCCAATAATCTAATTAAAATTACCATTTTAGAGGAACAATGTATCAAAACTATTAAAACAGATCATAGATTAAACAAAAAATACACACAGAGCGGCGCTAATAAAAATAATTTAGTCCCTATTCCAAATATCAATAACGCACATAGTATTCATCTCTGTACCTCTGAAACATTAAATATGGCACTATTAAATGTTAGAGCTTTAACTAACAAAACGTTTTTTTATCAACGATCTTATTAGTGATAAAAAAATAGATTTTTATTGCACTAAGTGAAACGTGGCTTAACTCAAACGGCGCGGCTGTTTTAATCGAATCTGCGTCTCCGGATTACAGTTTTACTCGTGCAGACCGCCAGGGGAAAAAGGGAGGCGGATTGGCTAACATTTACTCGAGCCGGTTAAAATGTAAAGATGTCAGTTTTGGTAAGTTCAAGTCCTTTGAATATCTCGCCGTTGTTATCCAAGGAGATGCTCAAGTTCTAGTATTATCCGTGTATAGACCTCCAAAATTCAACGCGTCTTTTTTTGAGGAATTCTCTGACTTAATGTCAATTTTAATTACTAACTATGACACACTCCTAATAGTTGGCGACTTTAATTTTCATATAGATAATTAGTGTGATCTAAAAGTAAAAGAATTTATGAACCTCCTGGATTCTTTTGATTTGAGGCAGCTTGTAAATCAGCCTACACATAAAACAGGTCATACGTTAGACTTAGTGATTACTAAAGGACTGAAAGTTGATATAAAACAGGTCATTGATATTGGTCTATCAGACCATTTTCTTCTACTTTTTAATATAGAAATAATGATAAAAAACACTCATGAGAAGCATATTGTTAAAAAACGCTTCTTTGACTCAGCAGCAGCTTTAAAACTTACAAACATTCTAAGCAATCAGTCCGTTTATAGTGCCAACTATAATAGCGAGGATAATGTAAATAGTAAGGTGGAAAGATTTAATACTAAAGTGAGAGCTGCTGTTGACATAGTTGCACCTGAAAAGACAGTGAAAAAATCCTCTAGTATGGTTATACCATGGAAGACCCAAAGAGTGTCGGACTTAAAGAGAACATGCCGCAGAGCTGGGCGTAAATGGAGGAAGACTAAACTAACTATCCACTATGAAATATTAAAAGTCAAAATAACAGAATACAATAACACTGTCCGTCTTGAGAGACGCTGTTATTTCTCCAAGATTATAAATGACAATGCTAGTAATCCCAGAGTCTTATTCTCTACAATTGATCACCTACTAAACCCAGGTAACTCAAAGGAATGCCTCCTAAGTACTTCCAATAAAACCTGTGAGGCTATCGCTGTATTTTTCAATCAAAAAATTAATGATATTGGAAATAACATAGTATATCCCTCCAACACTAAGGATCCTCCTAAACCCCAGCATTCTGTTATAAACAAATTAAACTCTTTCACTAGGATAGATTTACCTGATTTACAAAAAATAATATCTCAATTAAAATCCTCCACCTGCGTCCTTGACCCAGTACCAACAAGGCTTTTCAAAGAAGTATCGGGCGTGCTAATTGATAATGTTCTGGACATAGTAAATTCGTCATTAGATACGGGGGTCTTCCCAGACTGTCTTAAGACTGCTGTAGTTAAACCCCTTCTTAAGGAACATAATCTTGACCCCTTGGCTCTTGAAAATTTTAGACCCATCTCTAACCTGCCTTTCTTAAGCAAAGTTCTGGAGAAAGCAGTCATTATGCAGTTAAATGACCACCTAAATAAACATGCTATTCTTGATAAATTTCAGTCGGGTTTTAGAATAAATCACAGCACAGAAACTGCACTCGTTAAAGTAGTAAATGATTTGCGAGTGAACGCAGACAGAGGCCATATATCTGTTCTCATCCTCTTAGATCTGAGTGCTGCATTTGACACTATTGATCATAATATTCTTAGAAATCGCCTTAGTCAATGGGTGGGCCTCTCTGTCAGTGTCTTAAATTGGTTTGAATCCTACCTGACAGGGAGAAAATTTTTTGTTAGTTGTGGTAATCCAATCTCAAAGACACATGATATCCAATATGGTGTTCCACAAGGCTCTATCCTGGTTCCACTGTTATTCTCAATCTACATGCTTCCGTTAGGTCAGATTATCTCAGGGCACAACGTGAGCTACCACAGCTATGCTGATGACACACAGCTGTATTTATCAGTAGCACCTGATGACCCCGATTCTATTGATTCACTAACACAATGTCTGACTTGTATCTCAGAATGGATGAATAGTAACTTTCTCAAGTTAAATAAAGAGAAAACTGAAATCTTAGTGATTGGCAATAATGGATACAATGAGGCTATTAGAAATAAACTGGATACATTAGGATTAAAAGTCAACGCGGAGGTAAAAAGCTTAGGGGTAATTGTTGACTGTAATCTGAATTTTAAATCGCATATTAATCAGATCACTAGGACAGCATTTTTTCACTTAAGAAACATAAGAAAAGTTAGACCTCTTATATCACTAAAAGATGCTGAGAAATTAGTTCACGCGTTTGTTTTCAGTCGACTAGATTACTGTAACGCACTCCTCTCAGGACTACCCAAGAAAGACATAAATCGTTTGTAACTAGTGCAGAATGCAGCTGCTAGAATCCTAACTAGGAAAAGAAAATCCGAACACATTTCTCCAGTTCTGATGTCACTACACTGGTTACCTGTGTCATTCAGGATTGACTTTAAAATTCTGCTTATGGTTTATAAAGCCTTAAATAACCTCGCCCCTTCTTATATATCGGAGTGTCTGACACCTTATATTCCAAATCGTAACCTCAGATCCTCAAAT
>JANRMT010062793.1:31683827-31714833 GCA_026402145.1 Polypterus bichir lapradei
TCAGCACATTTAGAGGACAAAGGACGCTGGCGGAGAGGTGTGAAGGGGTTTAAGAAGCGATTTAAGGTGGGACGGATTTCCGAGTTTTTTCGTAGGCGCTGGTAATTCTAGTGTTAAACAGAACATGCCCGATTTTCCTCATCTCCCACCTTCCTCTATGCTAAAAAAACATTGCTCAGTTTTGAGGACTCAGACAGCATTTCTGCAATATATAAAATCATTTTACAGTCCCTCCCTTTCAAAAATCCAACAGGACAGTGGAAAAAGGATCTCTCACTCAACATATTAGAAAAGGAGTGGAAGGTAGCAATGCTGAGAATTCACTCGAGCTCCATATGCGCAAAGCATATAATCATCCAATTCAAAATTATATATGAGCACACCTGTCTCGTTTAAAATTGTCCAAATGTTTCCAGGGCAAGATCCAACCTGCGAACGCTGCAATCAAGTTCCAGCCTCACTGGGTCACATGTTTTGGGCCTGCACCAAATTATCATCATTCTGGACAAAATGTTTAAGTGCCTTTCAGACAGCCTTGGTGTCATAATCCCTCCTAACCCATCAACAGCCGTGTTTGGTGTACTTCCAGACGGCTTTAATGTTGAGAAAGACAAACAAGCTGTGATCGCCTTTACTACACTATTGGCATGTAGACTTATCCTGCTAAACTGGTGGAATCCTAACTCTCCTTTTTTAAGTCAGTGGGTAACTGATGTTTTATACTATTTGAAATTGGAAAAAAATCTAATTCTCACTTTGAGGATCTGTGCAGAACTTTTTCAAAACCTGGCAGGATCTAATCAATAACATTTTTGATTAAGCTCTTAAAGCACTGAGGAAGCAACCTGTCCATCACCAATGCAAATAAGAAAGGGCTCAGAGCTGATCCCTGATGTAATCCCACCTCCACGTTGAATTCATCCGTCGCTCCTACCGCAGACCTCACCACTGTCACACTTCCCTAGTACATATTCTGTACAACTCTTACAAAATTCTCTGCCACTCCAGCCTTCCTCATACAATACCACTGCTACTCTCAAGGCATAATGTCATATGCTTTCTCCAGATCCACAAAGACACAATGCAACTCCTTCAGGCATTCTCTAAACTTCTCCATCAACATCCTCAGAGCAACATTGCATCTGCGGTGTTCTTTCTTGGCATGAAACCATACTGCTGCTCACTAATCATCACCTCCCTTCTTAACCTAGCTTCCACTACTCTTTCCCATAACTTCATGCTGTGGCTCATCACTTTTATTCCCCTGTAGTTACTGCAGAAATGCTGGTTGGATCAAATACATCAATACCTACTCAATGAAAACATTGTTAAATATATTAACCAATTTATTCAGTATGACCAACTTATTTCTTTGCAAAATACAACTACTTTAAATCCGAATGTCAAGGAAATAACATATGCCATTGGTGGACATTCAATTTTAAATAGAGTCGAGCTAGATATAAAAATACCTGTCAGTAACTTGGAAGATGTTTTTGTGCATGTTGCATCTTAAAATCCTGCACAAAGTGCTTTGAGATCTGTTTTGGAATTAAACACATAACCATTATTAAAATCACTGACATGAAAAAATGAATAGGATCTCAAGGGCTTTAGAAGCTCAATCAGACACTGTCAAAAAGAGAACAAAGTGGCTCTTTAAATAGAAATGACTTCAGGAGCACATTGCAAACTGTCCAAGAGGAATGGGGGATTCAAAACCAAACATAATTAAAAAAATATCCTTACTGATGATATCTCTATAAATCACATGCATTATGGCAACCATGTTTTTTAGATTTCTCAGATGCACGTAAGCTGTCCCTCCAGAGACCCTAAACTGTGTACACCAGTTAGAAAAACAATGTCTGAAGACACCCTTCAATACAATCAGAGAACAATGTGAAACCTATGTTCCTTTATTTTGTTTTCATATAAGAAACAACAAAGCTCTTGATGACCATGCTAACTGCAGATCATAATGAATGTAAATTTGTTATATGTTTCATGGTTTATATGATTTGCAATGGTTCCAAATTAGTAACTGCATAAATGTGATTTTTATGTCTATAACAGACTGTATGATGCGATTTACATGAACTTCATTGAATAATTACTCTGTTAAAACATTCCATTTGTGCACTTCTGATGTGCTCACTGATAGTGTACTTGATATAGTTAACTCCTCATTAAATACTGGGGTCTTCCCAGATTCTTTAGAGACAGCAGTAGTTAAACCCCTCCTCAAGAAAAATAATCGTGATGCCTCTGCCTTTAACAATTTTAGACCTAGTTCTAACCTACCTTTAATTAAAATTCTAGAAAAAGCAGTTTTCAACCAGTTAAATAATTGCTTGAATAAACACATAATTCTTGATAAGTTTCAGTCAGGTTTTAGACCAAATCATAGTACAGAAACTGCATTGGTAAAAGTAGTTAATGACCTGCGGGTTAATGCTGACACAGACAATATGAGTTCTCATTCTTTTAGATCTGAGCGCTGCATTCTTATTAATCATTTAGCCAAATGGTGGGTCTATCTGGTATTGTCATAAATTGGGTTCAGTCTTATTTAACACATAGGAAATGTTTTGCTAGTTGGTGATTCTAGCTCAAGAATCCTTTATATTTCACAAAGTGTACCACAAGGATCTATTCTGGGCCCTCTACTATTTTCAATTTACAGGCTTTATAATTTACAATTATCTCAAAACACAAGGTGAGCTACCACAGTTATGCAGAAGATAAACCGATTTAATTATCTATTGCTCCTGATGAACCTGGCACTCTGTGTTCTTTGATCCAATGTCTATCTTGTATTACTGAATGGATGAAGTTATACAAAGAAAAAACGAAGTTTTAGTTGTGGGGAAAAATGTAAATAGTGAAGATCTTAGAAATAAACTCGACCCCTTGGCGCTCAAAATCAAGGTAGAAGTTAAGAACTCAAGAGTGATCATGGACTACTCTGATTTAAATTTTAAGTCACACATAAACTAGATACTAAGACTGTATTTTTTCACTTAAGAAATATTGCAAACGTTAGACCTCTTATAACACTGCAAGATGCTGAAAAACGAATTCATGCTTTTGTTTTCAGAAAGAAAGACATCACCCAGCTGCAGTTAGTCCAAAATGCAGCAGCTACAATCTTAACTAGATAAAGAAATTCTGAGCACATTTCACCAGCTTTATCATTGTTAAATTGGTTACCTGGGTCCTTTAGAATTGATTTTAAAACACTCCCAATGGTATACATACCTTGCTCCCTCGTTTTGGAGTGCCCATCCTTTTATATACACAGTTATAACCTCAAATTGTTTAACTCTGGTTTTCTTATTATACCGAGAGCTAAGCATAATAGAAGTGGTGAGGTGGCCTTTTACTGTTATGCAGCAAAAATTTGGAATACTTTACTGAAAGAGATATACCAGATTAATACCACTGATCAATTTAAAAAAAACTATAAAAAACCCACTTTTTCAATTTGGCCTTTTCTTAATTCATTTCTGTTCTATTTCTAAAAGATTATAGATGCATTTCTATATACTTTATGGATATGCTATCATTACCACTCTACTTTTCTATTTTTTCTTTTCTGGTTTCTCTGTGGTGATGTTCTATGACACAACCACCTGATCACAGTAAAATGCAGTCACTTGTGATGATGGAATGAAAGCAGATACTCTAGGAGACCAACTGCATCAAATCGAGTAAAGTGAAAATTAAAAATTGTGAGACTGACTGTAGCATCTTTATGTTAGGTAGAATGCCCAGTGGGGGCTGGATGATTGTTTGGTCAGAAACCCATGCAGATTGTTTTATTTACTTATTGAATCTCACCTATATTATAAAAAGAATTATATATATTCCCTTTTTTAATTAGTATAATGAAAATATATTTATAAGACTAGAAATGTTTAAGTAAATATACTCTGTACATGTTTTATACCTTTGGTAATTCTGTTTAATCATGCAGTACAGAATTATTAAAGCACAATCTAGTAAGTATCAACTGCATGGGAGTGGCATGGTGACAGTGGTGGATCCAGCATTTTGGACTTGAATCCTACACCTGATCAGTTCATATGGTGTTTGCATGGATTTTCATTCAGTTAATTTGGCATCCAAACCTCTCTTAACCCGAATCAATAAAGTTATGCAAGTTCGATTAAATGGAGATTCCAAACTGGCTCTGTTAGCATTTAAATGTGTGCATGAATGAGGACTTTCCAGGCATGGTCTGCACATTTTTATCCATCACATCCAAATGGTTAGATGCATGTTATTGCAATTTAGCATCTTTTGTAATGTCATTTCCCCTTCCACTTCAAATTAAGCTCTCGAGTTTCAAAACTCACCAATTAGTATGTGCCATGTAAGGTCTGTTATTTTTAAAAGAATGTTGGTTGGTAAAAAGTTAAACAATTTAATTTAATAATTAAATAAATTTAATAATCTGAAAGCTACAGTATATTTAAAAACAACAGATAACTGAATGCAATTACATTAGCAAAGTACACAAAATACACTTTAAAAAAAAAAAAAAAAAAAAAAAAAAAAAAATCACAAAATGCTTTCATAGACCAAAAATTCCAACATAAATGATGCAAAATTTTGTATTTTTTGTAGTATTGTTAGTTGTGGAAAAGCCTATGACTAATTGCAGTTTAAATTTCTTTAAACATAACACTTTTGAATGGAGTACCAGATACACAATTAAAGTGTATTTTGAAATATCAAGTTAAAATTGTTGGCTGTATCAGGCCACCCTGGATGGCAGATGCTTTTGGCACTTTATAAAATAGTGTTAAAGATATACTGTCTAATTATGCTCTGCAGATAATCCAGCAGGAAGATTGCTTTTAGCATAACACAAATACATTTAAAATATTCACTATGGCATAATGTTACCCAACTATGTCTATATCAGAAATATCATGCAATTTACTCCCACTACAATTTCAAGCATAGGCAGACGTCACCTGGTGTAAAAAGGTTCACTCAAACAACTGATATAACTTCTACAAGCAGCATCACACAGAAACTGCTGCTGCATGTGTAGCAATAAATGCCTTTTGATGTTTGCTGTTGGGAGTGACTGTTGGATAAGTAAAAAGCCCAAGAATATCAAGTTGAAGTGGCCTCTCTCAAAGTAAATTTGAAACAGTTAACGAATGTGTTATTGAAGTTCCACAGAATGCTTGTTAATTTTAAAATTTGAAATATATGTACTCTGAGTGTGCTCTGAGATATATCAACAAAAACTGACATTTTCTGACAAATTTCCTTCAAGAACAAGTTTTTTCAACAAAAATTGGTCAACTGGGATATAAGTTGTTTAATGAGGACTGACAGAAAAACAAGACAACAGTGAGTGCTTTTTGCATTTAATACAAACGAAATGTAAAATGTAATTTCCTAGCAGTAGCTTGTGATGTGCACAGCCTATATGTGTCACACTTGCATACACTGATTCATATCTTATAAACCATTTGCACCAGTTTGACGTTGCGTCTCTGTCAAACATGTTGACATTTATTTATAATTTCAAACCAAGTACAGTAATGGACCAATGTGTCTTTTATGCTTCATTTTAGTATGTATTTTAACAATGTTAATAAACTTACAATTCAATGGTTTGACATCAATGGTTTAAAATCCACCCAAGCTCATATTCTGTCCTACATTTCTTTGCTAATACAGATTAATCTATAACATTTATGAAACATTTGATTATCAACAAACAATAGCTCATCTATTCTGTTCTGAGAGCTAGGAGTGAAATAACTATGCTGTAGTCTTGTACTACTACTTAGCATGAGAAGCCTAGGACAAGTACATTAAATTTATTTGTTCTTCCTCTTCTATAATGACAAACAGTAATTTGGTATTCTTATATGTACCATGTCATTCTAGATATGTTAAATCCTTGTTAAAATAATAAGCATTTCTCATCCTATTTGTGATGCACCTGTATATAGATTTTATGCAAATATCTATCTCAATAAATTAATATCATCGAAAAGTTAATTTATTTCACTAACTCAATCCAACAAGTGAAACTCATTATGTAGATTCGTTACACACAAGAGTGATACATTTCAAGTGTTTATTTCTTTTCATTTTCCTGATTATGGTTTATAGCCAATGAAAACTCATAATTCAGTATCTCAGAAAATTAGAATATTACACAAGACCAAAAATAAATGAATATAGAAATGTTGGCCTACTGAAAAGTATGTCCATGTACACACTCAATACTTGGTCGGGGCTCCTTTTGCATGAATTACTGCATCAATGTGACATGGCATGGAGGCGATCGGCCTGTGGAGTGTTATGGAAGCTCAGGATGCTTTGACAGCGGCCTTCCACTCGTCTGCATTGTTGGGTCTAGTGTCTTTCATCTTCCTCTTGACAATACCCCATAGGTTTAGGTCAGGTGAGTTTGCTGGCCAATCAAGCGCAATGATACCATGGTCATTAAACCAGGTATTGGTACTTTTGGCAGTGTGGGCAGGTGCCAGGTCTTGCTGGATAATGAAATCAGGATCTACATAAAGCTTGTCAGCAGAGGGAAGCATGAAGTGCTCTAAAATTTCTTGATAGACGGCTTACGCTGACTTTGGACTTGATAAAACACAATGGACCACCACCAGCAGATGACATGGCTCCCCATATCATCACTGACTGTGGAAACTGCACGCTGGACCTTAAGTAACTTCAATTCTGTGACTCTCTATTCTTCATCCAGACTCTGGGACCTTGATTTCCAAATAAAACGCAAAATTTACTTTTATTTGAAAAGATGACTTTGAACCACTGACCAATAGTACAGTTTGTTTTCTCCTTAGCCAGGTAAGACGCATCTGATAATGTCTCTGGATCAGGGGTGGCTTGACACAAGGAATGCAACAGTTGTAGCCTGTGGCCCGGATAAGTCTGTGTGTGATGGCTCTTGAATCACCGACTCCAGCCGCAGTCCACTCCTTGTGAATCTCCCCCAAATTCTTTAATGGGCTGTGCTTCACAATCCTCTCAAGTCTATGGTTATCCCTGTTGCTTGTGTACCTTTTTATAACACTTTTTCCTGCCACTCAACTTTCCATTAATATGCTTGCATACAGCACTCTGTGAACAGCCAGTTTCTTTAGCAATGAGTCTTCCCCATGATTGTGAGGTCTACTGAACCAGACTAAGAGACCATTTAAAGGCTCAGGACACCTTTGCATGTGTCTTGGGTTAATTAGCTGAGTGGAGTGTGACACCATGAGTATACAATATTGAACTTTTTCACAAAGTTGTAATTTTCTGAGATACTGAAATGTGGGTTTTCATTAGCTAAACGCCATAATCAGCAAAATGAAAAGAAATAAATGCTTGAAATATATCATTATGTGTGTAATGAATCTATACAATATACGAGTTTTACTTTTTGAATTGAATTACTGAAACAAATTAACTTTTCGATGATATTGTAATTTATTGAGACACACCTGTAAATGCCATAGGCTCATTTATAATTTAGTATACACAACCCAGATACAAAGATCAAAAAAAGAGTGCAAAGAGAAAAAATTACAGTAAATATTTTGTGGAGTGAAAAATATAAAACAAAAATATCAATTAAAAGTTGACAATTTTTCAAACATGTACAATATCATCACCATCATGTTTACACTGCCTTGATTGGTTAAAGGATGAAAACAAAACACCAAAAGACCTTAAATTATACTTCACATTCACACAAGTTACCAGCTTAGAATTAACTAAGAATGCCAGGATTACTCCCATTTGTTTAGTATGAAAAAGTCTTTAAGGCGAGTGATTCTACGGCATCAATTCTGCACAAAACAAGATGGCATAAAATGTTACACTATCACTACTAACACATTAAAACATAGGACCTATGAATAACCTATTACTTTGCCTTGACAGAAAAGGGTTTGTCAAAATTGTGGCAATAATAGTACCATGCAAATCAGAGCTCATATTATAAAAACAAAAAACATTTAGAAATGCTTACATTTGGAAATAATTTTAAGAAATACATTTAAAAAATCTTAATCTTAGTTGACAGATCAGAGGCTTGAATGGATTTGCAGTATCACATTTTCCTTCAATTCTGCACTCCACAAGGAGGTGAAAGTAAAAGAAGCAAAATGAAATCCTATTATAAATCTTGGCAATTAAAATGTGGATGATAAAGAAAGCAGAATGTGATCATTCCCTTTCTTCAACATTTCCATAAACAAGTCACACCATCCCTGACAAAACCTATGGTCCTTGGTATGTAAAGATATTGCTAAGCTTTTTTTTTCTTTTCTTAGACCACTCCTAACATTAGAACCACCATACATTTTTTTCAGTACTTCAAAACTATACAAAGGTACACCTACTCCTTTTTTTCTCACTTACAGCCCATCAGTTCAGCATACTAATAATGCATCCCTACTGTCCTGTCCTATCCACAAAAACTATAAATACCCTCAAACGGTAAAAACAGATAATATCCCAGCACACAGTTTTATTTATACATGGTTAAACATTCGTATAAGTTTTCAAATAAAGTAGTAAAAATTTTCCTAACGTTGTGCAGCTGCTTGGCAAAAAACTGATTCACAAGTTGCACGTGATCAATAAAGAACCTTGAATTTTTTTTAAACCCTGCATACAAAATGACAACACTTTACACAGTTTTGTTTTACTACACTTGTAGTAGGGTTGAGCCAAAAGGCAGTTAGCTTCAGCAACAGGTGACCGAATATTTAAATTTACGATTAACAATTTACATTTATGCTAGACACTTGTATCCCCATTGTACATGGCTAGGCTGTAAATGCATTGCAACCTGAAATACCTCTTTGGCATAAAGATATAAAACTGATTGAATTTTGTCTCATAAAATCCAAATCAATAATAAGAAAACCTCCTGTGCAGTGGGGATCAACATGCAGGCATGCTCTTAACTTTTGTTCAGGTTACATTTTTATGGATAATGAAGGCGGGCAGAAGCAGCAGTTTGCAACATATTAGGTGAAGACAAGAGAAGTAGAAAATATACTATAAATACTATATTCATGACAGCTCTAGTTAAAGCCACAATTTTGCTATGGTCAGTCTGGAAAGTGTGGATTCAGCAGAAAAATAGTCGGCATGTTAAATATTCACAATTGGCCAACTCGTCTCAAAACTATACAAACTGAAGTTGTTATGCTGCCAAGAAATGCTTCAACAAGACGTTTCAACTAGATGGAATAGCATATTATATATGCTGCAAGGCTTACTGGTGCAGAAAAGAGCCCTTGGGGTTTATGCCTCGGATTTTGAGTTACGTGCAACTATAACCACTAATGATTGGGTTTGATTGAGAACATAATCACACTACTTGCTCCATTTGAACAACTGAGAAAAGAAATTTGCCGCTTTGAAGCCTTTGCTTCTACTGTTATTCCCTTAGTTAAAGTATTAAGATTATTGCTGAATAAGGGCACACCCGCTGACTTGGGAGTCAAAGCAAGTAAAAGTGCTCTCTTGGAGGCTGCACACAGTCCTTACATTGAGATTTACACAGAACCCAGGTACTGTGTTACAACCATTGTTGACCCGAGATACAAGGACCGCTGTTTTGATGCAGAGGTAAAATCACTGGTAATCGAAATGTTGCAAGCTCAAAGGGAACTTGTTATGAACAAAAAGCAAACAAGACATTCACAGATAGATTGACCACAAAAGAAAAAGGCCAAGATAAATGACGAGAGGACATGTACATGCAATTGTCTTATTTGTTGAACACAAAGGATCACAGCATTTCATTTTATTTACTGTTATAAAAAAACAGATTAAAAAAAAAAAAACTACATTTATTTACTTTGCTTATGCCATCACAGACAATTTTGTGTGGTTTTTTTATGTAGTTAAACACTGTAACACTGTACTTAAAAAGTGCCAGTGCAGTACATGCCTGATTTCTCCTTGTGTGCATTTGGTTTTTGTGAGAGTCAAATTATATGAAAGCAAGTCACTGTTTTCACCCGAGTCTCTTAAGCAAAAGAATGAGCAACTTGTAGAAATATGAATGATATAAAAAAAGCAGATACAATACAGACATGCCTTCAAGCACCAAACACTTTTAACCTATGTTCAAATACTGTATACATATTTTTAATACAAAGATTCTAATCTTAATCTGATTATAAACAAAAGGTCAGTCTTTTAGATATGAAAGATGGCACTGAAAATATTGTGTATGTATGCATTCAATTTGGCAGGTGCAGGGATTTCTGCCAGAAGCACCAATCCCAAGGAATGAAAATTCAGTGAAATACTGGAAGAACTGGAGTCTGTTTTCCTACCATTGCCAAGTAGAATGCAAGTTTCCTGTCAGCCCTGTGTACTAGCACGGACAGCGAGAGATCATTCAGTGTGGCTTTTAATGTGATCAACAAAAAGAGAAACAATTTCCTGCAGCAAGGCAGACATGCATTTGCTTGTTAAGAAACACCTCCCCCCTTCATGCTCATAAAAAAAAAAAAAAAAAAAAAAAAAATTAGAATAAACTCCAGAAAAAATTATTTACTACTTTACTGTTGTAGACTTTTCCATTTTTAAAATTTTCATTCTTTCAGTTGGGTTTAGATTTATTCCATCAAAAACAAAAAAAAAAAATGTAGCATTTAGTACAGCGGCTTGTAAACCAATGATCAGATAGCTAGCTAAATGCAGCTGAGCAGAAGTCACTTTAATTTTAATGATTGTAAATAATCTGCAGAAGTTATTCTTATGTAATATTGTTTAAGTAATATTACATTTTTAGTGTCATTTTTCTCTTTTTCAATTTTTTCCCATTTACTGTTAAATTTGTTCCATCAAAGGAAAGATGAAAGTGTTACTTAAAGCAGCAGCCTGCAAAACTAGCTCCCATATAAACAGGTTGCCAGCCAAATGTGGCAAATGTCATTTGTTTTTAATGACTGAACATGGTATGCAAAACTGTCACACAAAGAAATGGTACATTTCTCTGTAATTCTCAGTTAGGCAGATCAAGAATAATTTCTCTCTCTCTCTTATAAATGTGTATATTGGCAGATACAGTCATATGAAAAAGTTTGGGAACCCCTCTCAGCCTGCGCAGTAATTTACTCTACTTTCAACAAAAAAAAGATAACATTGGTATGTCTTTCATTCCCTAGGAACATCTGAGTACTTGGGTGTTTTTCAAACAAAGCTTTTAGTGAAGCAGTATTTAGTTGTATGACATTAAACCAATGTGAAAAACTGGCTGTGTAAAAATGTGGGTCCCCACAGGCACAGTTGCTGTTAAACCCAGGTCTGGCAGACCAAGAAAAATACAGGAGCGGCATATGCGCAGGATTGTGAGAATGGTTACAGACAACCCACAGATCACCTCCAAAGACCTGCAAGAACATCTTGCTGCAGATGGTGTATCTGTACATCGTTCTGCAATTCAGCACAATTTGCACAAAGAACATCTGTATGGCAAGGTGACGACAAAGAAGCCCTTTCTGCACTCACACCACATACAGAGTCGCTTGTTGTATGTAAATGCTTATTTAGATAAGTCAGATTCATTTTGGAACAAAGTGCTTTGGACTGATGAGATAAAAATTGAGTTATTTGTGCATAACAAAAATCGCTTTGCATGGCGGAAGAACACCACTGCATTCCAAGAAAAACACCTGCTACCTACTGTCAAATTTGATGGAGGTTCCATCATGCTGTGGGGCTGTGTGGCTAGTTCAGTGACTGGGGCCCTTGTTAAAGTCGGGGGTCGGATGAATTCAACCCAATATCAACAAATTCTTCAGGATAATGTTCAAGCATCAGTCACAAAGTTGAAGTTAAGCAGGGGTTGGATATTTCAATAAGACAATGACGCAAAACACCATTCGAAATCTACAAGGGCATTCATGCAGAGGGAGAAGTACAATGTTCTGGAATGGCTATCACAGTCCCCTGACTTGAATATCATCAAAAATCTATGGGATGATTAGAAGCAGGCTGTCCATGCTCGGCAGCCATCAAATTTAACTGAACTGGAGAGATTTTGTATGGAAGAATAGACAGAAAATACCTCCATCCAGAATCCAGACACTCAAAGGCTATAGGAGGTGTCTAGAGGCTGTTATATTTACAAAAGGAGGCTCAACTAACTATTGATGTAATATCTGTTGGGGTGCTCAAATTTATGCACCTGTCTAATTTTGTTATGAAGCCTATTGCATATTTTCTGTTAATCCAATAAACTTAATGTCACTGCTGAAATACTACTATTTCCATAAGGCATGTCATATATTAAAACGAAGCTGCTACTTCGAAAGCTTAGCCAATGAAAAACAAAAATCCAAAGAATTAAGAGGGGTACCCAAACTTTTTCATATGACTGTAAACATTATTGGATATCGGCACCGGCACCAAATTCACATATCGGTACATCCCTAATGATGACTTCCTGTGGCCAATTTTTAAAATACAATAACTGCAGGAAAGTAATGTTGGCTTACTCAATTAAAATGGTGATGTCCCACTTTCACAACTCCCATCAAGGCGATAACCTCATCCTTCCCCAATGTTTAAGAAAATGATTGATCAACCATAAAATTCTACAAATAACTCAACCTCGTGGGCAACTTCCCTCATGGTACTACATCATTCTGCCAAGATCCAAAGGGATCTAATGCTCAGCATTTAAACACTTCAATATTTAATCATAAAAAGCAAAACGAATATTTTCAATGAGCTGGTCGCAAAAGGAGAAACAATATTTACGAGGGATATCCAGAAAAAAAAGGTTACAACAGCTGTTAAAAATCGAAAAATGAATATATTTCAACCACATTTACAGGGTATGTTCCAAAATGTGTTTATTTCTCAACATAATCGCCGTCAACCTCAATGCACTTCTTCAGCCTGGGCACCAGCTTTTTTATACCCTCGTCGAATACGCTCCGCTCCACCTCCAAAAGCCACTTCTCCACTGTCTCCTTCACCTCCTCATCGTTGGAAAAACGTTTCCCACCCAAGAATTCTTTCAGTTTGGTGAAAAGGTGAAAATCTGAGGGCGCAAGGTCTGGGGAATAGGGTGGGTGGGTAACAATATCCCATCCAAAGGACACAAGCAGGTCCTGAGTCACACGAGCGGTATGGGGTCTGGCCTTGTCGTGAAGGAGGGACACACCACGAGTCAGCATTCCCCTCCTTTTGTCTTTAATCTTTTTTTTCAATTTTTTTAGGGTCTCACAATATGTTTCAGCATTGATGGTGGTCCCTTTGGCCATGAAATCCACAAACAAAACCCCTTTTCTGTCCCAAAAGACAGGTAGGTAGGTGGAGCAAACGGCCTCAGCAGAGGCTGACGAACTCGCTTGCTGTGATGACAATTCACAACTGACTGACGCGGTCCTGTGCTCATTTTGACCGTTAGGACCCCCCTACACGCAGGTATGCCAACCTTCGAAAAAAAAAATTCCCTGCACCCTCCAGGGCACTTGTAACCTTTTTTTCTGGATATCCCTCGTATCTCTATAAATAAATTATACTCATACATACAAATTATACAGAACATGATGCACTTAAAAATGGAAAGCAACATGATCGATTCATTACAAAACCATCCACACATCTGCAGTAGGGTGGATCCTCCCTTCTTAATTTGTTTACACCTCAATATAGGACCAACTTGTTCTTTTGGTAAATGGGTTGTCATTGAAAGTCAGTGGGGACATTACATCCATTGCCTATAAAAGGTTCAACAAGTCACATCGCCACAGAAGACTGTCTTTACTTGGTAATCTCAAAAACGGCTTGATGAATTTGATTGAAACTTGGTAATATTATAGAAAGAAAATTGGCAGATGTTTGTCTTAAATTTTTTTGTCTATTTATTAATATTATGCCAACCTACATGCTCTGCACTGCACTAAGAACATGCTTTATGCAAACGAAGGACGGAACACAATGGAGTGACAGGCCAAGCTAAGGGCACCACTAACCAATACGGTGCACACGTGACTGAACAGTAAAAATAGACATGATCACATTGTGAAACGGAACATGGAATGGAAATAGAACACGTAAGGCAAAGCTCAAGGAAAAAGCTCAGCTCAATGGTTAGCAAAAACTCACAAAAACAACAGTTTTGGTTGGGTATTAAGCACCACAAAGCATCAACTAATATCTCTCTATTATTAAAAAAATCTTGGAAAGGAAAACCAGGGCGACGAGACGTGATCTTCTCGGAAGTTCACGGAAGACACTTAAAAGACCTGCGAGACGAAAGAGAATGGCCACAGAGCGTCTCGCAGGGACTGTAAACAATAGACTTGGTGACAAGACATTGTCCCAGGATCGTCTCGCGGAGACATGGAACATGACATTCTTGCATGACACACCCTACTTACAACCAATATCAAATAAGACCAGGGGCAGCAAAACAGTCGCGTAAAGGGACGTAGCACATGCAGATCCTGTGCTCTCAGCTCATATAAAGCGTATAAGGACAATACGCTCTAGATGAAACGTCAACGACTAAGCAAAGAAGAAAAAGCAGCGCAGAGAAGAAAGACCCAAAAGCGCTGGAGAGAAAAAAAAAAGGCAGATAAAAGATTATGAAAGCAGTGGAATTCGAAAGGCTCAAAAAACGATGGAGAGATACACATGCAGAGAAAGGTAAAGAATATGAAAGCAGTAAAATTCGAAAGTATTGTAGAATCCCAGTCAGGTTGAAGCCTTTTTCTTTTTAAGTGACTGTTTGTTCTGATTGAGGGAGGGCGGAGTACAGCATAGAAGACTGACAGTGGGGTATTGATTGATGTGTTATAGACCCGGGGGAGGAGGGGTTGGAGAGGGTGCTAGAAGGTTGTGTTTGGGGTTACAAAGTCGGCGATTGTTCAAGTAGAACTTTTGTGAGACTTTATTACATCAGTCTGTTTTTTTTTTTTACTTCTCTTTTCGAGCCAGACACGGAGGTCGCTAGAGTATCAAAAAAAAGATCGTATTAGCGCAAACAAAAGGAAATCAATCATCAGGACCAGGTGTAATTGAAAAAATAGCAGGACAAAGCGAGGTCAGAAATAAAAGGCAAAAAGTAGAAAAAGTAAAACGTCATAGAGAGGTTCAAAAACGAGGGGGTGAAACACATGCAGAGCAGGTTAGAGATAATAAACAGTCGAATTTAAAAGACACAAAAAAACGTTGGCGCGATATACATACAGAGCAGGTTACAGAATATAAAAGCAGAAAAAATTCAAAAGTATCAAAAAAAGATAAAGATCACATTAGCGCTAAAAAAGAGAAATTACTTGGTGAAATAACAGAAAGGCATATAGAGATCGAATATATGGACATAGGTGATATGTCAGAAGTATGGAAATATTGTAAGGCTTTGAAGTTTAAGTCAGAGACTAGTAGATCGTCTAATTCGTGTTGCCAACGGGGAAAAGTAGTGTTTCTACACAATCAGGAGGCGTATCCAAGAGAATTAAAAGATTTGATGTTTGGGGAAAGTGAAATCCACAAACAGTCATTTTCCCAACCCCCTATGTCCGAAAACAGGGTCACGGGGGGTCTGCTGGATCCAATCCCAGCCAGCACAGGGAGCAAGTCAGGAACAAACCCCGGGCAGGGCGTCAGCCCACCGCAGAATCCACAAACACTACAGGCAAAATATATGAGTCTACAATAATCTTTTTGCCTTCGCATCATTCAATGCACAAAACGTAGTTTTACACAATAATGGACCATACGCTATGAGAATCTGTGGTCCCACAACAGTTAAAGCAATGACAAGTTAAATTTAAAAGAAAACACAATTCGGTCAAGTGTATATTTATGATCACGGAGAAGCGATGCGAAGTTTAACAGGCGAGAAGAAAGGTAATGTAGTATATATTCCGTAAATAACGTTAGACACCAAAGGAGGTCTTGATATGCCATTCGTATTAAAATGTTTACAGTTTCCTGTGATAATAGCTTTTGCTATGACAATTAACAAATCACAGGGACAAACATTAGAAAAAGTTGGATTATTTATTAGAGAAAAAGAAACAATATTCACTCACGGGCAGTTATACGTTGCGTTGTCACAATGTATCTCCAAAAATGGAATCAAAATTCAATGTGATTCAATGCAGTATTTAAAAAAAAAAAAAAACAATAAAGTTTGACCCATGGAGTTTTGGAAATCACAAGTGTGTTTTGAATGGGTAAAATGCCAGGGCCCACAATTTACCGCGGCAAGAAATCGTAAATTCCGCGGCATGTTTTTTAAATTCAGTAAATGCAGTACCTGAACTCCATAAGACTAATTCGTAACCCAAGCAAAATAAAAGCACTTTTTCTTATTCTTAATCCTTAATAATAATCAGTCATAATTCGTAATACTAATCAAATAGGTATATCAAAGCGTTCACATCCGCACATTTTAATCCACAGATTTGCTTTAGGCAAACGATGCTGAAACATATGTAGGCATAATATTATTCTCAACAAACTATCGAATAATGTTACTAAAGTTATTGTTTATTTATTGTTGAAGAAAACGGCACTGTAAGCTCGTAGGTTTTCTTGTGACAGAGAATATCGCAGTGGTGACAACACCGATCCATATTTTGAGAACAAACATTCCACATCAACAGAAGAGATCAGCAACGCAATGTAAACTTTAGCAGGAGCTGCTAAGCGAGGCAGTCAGTCCTCTAAGGTACGCCAAAAAGCAATATCATCAGCTGGAATTACTTCACGAGATGCTATGTCCAGATAAGCTTGCCATTCATCTGCTGCAGCCATCATTGTTGGCACTGATTGTGCATGATCAGCAAAATTCTTCGATAAGAGTGGTAGCTGTCTTGGATCAAATATTCTCACAGATCTGAATAGCTCTATTGCCGGCTGTTTGGTTCCCACAAAATATTCTTTAAGTTTAGCAGCAGCATTGTGCTTTACATCTTCACAGCTGCTGGTTGCAATTGGAAATCCGGACGATTTCAGGCATGACAGTAAGTCAGACACTTTGTTGTAGACATCAACAGCCATGAATGACTGTGCCTCAAAAGAAGTCAACATGTTCATAATTGGCTGGCAGTGAACAGATACAAATTCAAGTTCAGCTTTCAGCTCGTTAAGTTTATCAGTACTTTACAGCAACGCCAACAGCTTCTTTAACTGGACTGTAGCTCCACTGTGTTCGATTTAAGTAGCAACGAACAAGATATTAATTAGATGATGCAATAGGCTAAAGAAAGAACTTAAAGAAGTAATCAAAACTAAATCATACTAATATCAATATGCCTCAAATGATGAGATTTCATTCAGATTTGGTATTTTCCGTGGCAGTTAGGTTAATTCCGCGGCGTGGCGTTTTACCGCTGCAAAACCCTAAATTCCGCGGGCCGCAGTAAATAATGGGCCCTAATGATAACAGTTGTGCAGGTCCTTCAAACTGTTGTTCTTGTTGGGGATGAGCAGTGTGACTATAAGTGACAGCCAGAAAAAAGCCAAGTGGTCATACACTTATGCAGCTTAGAGAAAACCTAGCCGATACCTGTTTCGGATCAAAAGAATACTGCACAATTGTGTTTTGCAATAACCATCAACAAAAGCTGAGTCACTATGTGAAAAGCAGGGACTGATCTATGACAGGAATGTTATACTAATGGATAATTGTATATAGCAGGTTCAAGTGTAAGCTGCTCCATTGACCTAATAATAATATTATTACTTAAATTTGATCCATGCCTTTATCCAAATAGACTTCCAACATCTGAGATAAAACTGATGACACTTTTTGTTTTTTAATATGAACACTGGAAGGTGAAGTGATTTTCTTATGGTCAAACAGTGTGCAGGATCTGAAACCACAACCTCAGGGTTCCAAGTCCTAGGTCCAAAAATTTAACAACTAGACCACAGAGGCTGCTAATATAGACCCTTTGTCAAAACAAAACATAAAAAAATAAAAACAAGCAAAACTGATAAATATTGGATACAGTTATTTCCAAGTACTTCTGAAACAATTAACCCACAGCACAATAACGGAGGCAGTTAAGGAGGTAAGAAAAAATAGGATTTGAGTGTGCATCTGCCATCAAATTATTGTGCATATGCAACTCGGTATATTTGAAAGTCAATGGTTTATTCTTGCAGTGTGCATAAAAATGTGAACAAGCCACCTTCATTAAAAAAATCAAGTAATTAAATTATAAAATGTTAATTTATTGCTTGCAAATCATTTTAAAGGAGTTTGGTTATTTATATGTATCTACTCCAAGTATTGTTATAGCAATTAATGAAATGTATGAAGGCTGTACACACTATTTAATGCAGTCTTGGCACATCAGCAGGTAAGACCTGCTACCCCCTACGTCCTAGATGTCCCACAAAAGTTAATCCTTGGGGAAATAAAAATCTTAAAAACGGGAGTGAAGACTAGAATAAAAAGGCAACCAAATGTTCATCCTACTGTGTATTAAGGCACTTAACTTGCCTAGATGTGCGCATAATGTGGTGACAACACACACTAAAATCAATAATTATGTTCCGTCTGTAAAGGAACAATTGATATGCAATAATTATTTTGATTTTCTACAAACCTACTGTCAAACAAAATAAAACAAAAAGAAAAGTTCTTACCCTACTGCTTTAATATTACACAGTAAGTATGAGTGTATTATTTCATGTTTGGTTAAAAAGGGTAAAAGAATATATCAGATTTGACCTCTTTCTTTACAATTGTTGGGAAAGTACAGCCCACTTGACATGGTTTATAAAAACAGCAACTGTTGTACTGTGTTAACTATTATGGGTACAATAAGAAGTCACTTCTGAGTTTAAAAATAATCTGCCTGTATTAATATTTCCAAACTACATATGAAAACATTTTTTAAAAAAGACTAATAAGTTTTAGAAATAACACAATCTCAGACACTTGTAAGCAAAGCTCAAGTTAAAAAGTACTCAAGTAACTGATATACCAAAGGCACATTACAACTAAGTGTGTATTTTTGTTAAGAAGCAGGCATAAACAGTTCTAAATCTTGTTCAGTTCTCACCTTCTTCATCTAGAAAACTGAAGGGTGGGGCTCAAGAGCCTTTCACTTCAAATAAAAGTTAAAAAATGTCAGTTTCTCTTCCTCAGGGTAAGCCAGCCATTAATTTGAAAACAAGACACTCAGAATGAACAAAGGAAGTTCAGGCCACATATCCTACAATGCTGCTATATGAAAAAGTATTAATTTCAAAACATCAAAGAACAAATGCTTAGGAAGCAAACACCTTTTTTTTTGCAGGATTCATGTTTTCCGAATGCAGCTTACACTAAAACATTAACACTTCCATTTATTCAACAATATATTAAATAAAGATAGTTAGACAATAAAAGCTGACCAATTATTTTTTCTTATCCATTCAGGCCTCACACAGAAAGCTTGCTTGACTTGACAACTACATACAAGCAACAGGAAGTGAAGCATCTTAGGTTGTTTTGGGGGTGGGGGGCTGTTGGTAAACTGGAGGAGGAGGAGAGCAAAAAAAAATTCTGCAACAGTGCAGTTCAGACAAACTCCATCGTATGGTATGTAAAAGACAGAGGCAACACCCATTTGCTTGATGAAGCAAGCAGGAAATGCTTGCTGATAGCAAACATTTTCAAGCTGTATAACAGGCATGAGGACAGGGATGGGGGTAGGTGCTGATGACTTTTCAGAATTTACACCAAGTTAAACATGCGATTTCAACATGGTGCAACTGGATAAGACCTATGCCTAGCAGTAACTAGACTCCACAGCATTATGCATTTTACAAACACTTCCTTAACATGCTAATGTACAAATTACAGAAGACACAAGGCAAAGAAAAATGTAACACTATAGACCAACCCAATACACTTTTAATGAATCGACTTAAAAATGATGCTGTATGTTTTAAATTATAATTCCCCTAAAGATAGTACCATATCAAATAAGGTTTGAAAATATTCAAATTTAATTAAGGCCCTCCAGCTTAATACATTGGTGTGGCAGTGATCTGTTGCTACATTTGTATCTCTTAAATGTACACTGTGTTTTTGTGGCAGTAATTATTCAGCTCAAGGGCGGTTTCTCTTCAGCTGCTCTCATAGATGTGCTTGAAGTGTTATTATAGAATCCAGACATACAAACCCAAACCAGTGTAAAATTCAACAAATTTAAAATAAAAACACACAAGATTCAGATGACAAATGACAGAGCAGAACAAGGAAATAAAAATTCCCTCCTTCTAACTTTCTAATATCTTTAAAACGTTTTCTTTTCCTTTTTTCCAGGGCTGTGGAGTCGGTAGATAAATTCTTCGACACCGATTCCTTAGTTTCCGGTACTTCTGACTCCGACTTCCGGACTCCAGCTCCTCTGTATTTAATATGCTAATGTATTTTCCATGATGATTGAAGGAAGGCAACATACACGTCATTTAACCACAGAACTACTGGCTAGGAAGCGAATTCTCTACCATATTGGTCAGTTAAGCAAAAAAAAAAAAAAACAATAAGGTTTTATTTATTGTTTTTATCAAGCGTCTATAAAGTAGTAGCATGCATAAAAATCAGGAACAGGAACTTTACCAGTTCAAAAAATATAAACTACATTCTTCAGTAGCTTTAAAACAAAAACAAAGCTTAACTACATGAACAAAAAACAGGTTATATATTAAACTTGGATTACAGTTGTAGAGTAGAATAGCTGTTAAATGCAATCCAAAATTAACTCAATGCAGTGTTCTAAGAAACAGAATTGCTTCTGCCAGATCCTCTTTCATAGAAGCTCTTAAATCTGACTAGATTATTTTTAGAGCTGAAAGTAGTCTTTCAACACTGACTTGGGTGGGTGGTATTGCTGTTACAGTTCTTGTCACATCACTAATAATCTCTGGATCAACAAGGATGGCTTCTTCTACAGTCAGTTTCGATGAGTGATCATACTTTTCAACTATTTTTAATTCTTTAAAAAAACCTGCTGGAATCTCTTTACTTGGACATTTACTGGTCGTTTATCTTTCACGCATAGGTGATGTCAGTTTGCTTTTGAAACTTCCATTTTGTCCAAGAAGGAATCAAAGTCTAATTCTTCATTTGAAGAGGATGATCCTGAGTTACTATTGCTTATAGTTTCATCCAGTGGTGGCGTTTCAGGTAGTAGTAATCCCTTCATGTGAACTGCTACATCATAGAGTGCCTTTTTTCCATTAGCAATCTGGTCACAGCTCAAGAAAATTCGGCTCATTGGATCAACATAAATAGCAGCTAACATGATTTGATTATCCAGTAAGAGACTCTCTCTTTTCTTCATTGAAGATACGGTGCCATCAGCTATTAACCCTCCACTTTTGTTCAGGCAATATATCAAGCTCTTCCATTCCAAAAATAATTACCAGGTGTTAAATCTTCATATTGCAACCTCTTGGTAACAGTAAAGGGGTAAGAAAGTAGACATTCTAGTTCTTTTACTTGTGGCCACTGGCTTTCAGTTAATAAAAAAATTTTATTGTCCAGATCTTCAAGAAGGTCTTTTAGTTCAAGCAAACACTTTACTATCAAATAAGTGCTACCCCAGCATTTGTTTGATTCAAAATGGATTATTTTCCTGCACATCTTTTCAAAATGGCATCTGTTTTAAGAGCCCTGGCTGCAACAGTTACTTGCCTCAATTTGCCAATTAGAGTAGCTGCATGACGATCTTTCAATTCATCTCTAATTGCAAGCTGCAGAGTATGAACACCACAATGCAGATGTTGAATAGTAGTAAGCTTAGATGCTTCTTCAGCAAAGTTATCCAAAATATCACTATTCTCTTTGGTTTCACTTTCACCAATACTTGCAGAACTGTCTTTCTCTAATATCTGTTTGTCACATTCTTCATCTACTTTATTTATTTTCTCAATTGTGCTTAACATATTAGAAGCATCATCTGTCACAATACATAGAATATGTTCCTTTTTAATTTCAAAATCTTCTAGAACAGGTGGTGTGCAAAGCTACGCTAAAGTTCAGCCCTGGGTGGCAGCATATGTGGAGAGTGCAGACAGAACCCCTGAGCACACATCAGGCCATAGCACACAACTACACCATTATACTTGTTTACACTCAAATGAACTTGTGAAACACATTATATTTGAAATAAAATGAAAAAATGTTTTGTAATGTACCATAATCCAGATTACAATATGTGAATGTCAGGTTGCATAATAGCTCAGATGAACTTCACACTAGTAGTAACACAACTATGCATTGAGCTTTATTCTTACATCAAAGAAGTACTTAATCATGACTATTGTTTATGAAACGGGACATTTGAACTTCCGGAATTTTTTTTTCATTATAATTTAAATTTATTAGGAGTTGGAGTCTGTACATTTTTGCCAACTCCGACTCGAGTACCCAAAATTGTCTCTGACTCCACAGCCCTGCTTTTTTCCCCCCCATGGCATCATACTTTTAGTTATGAATATTTAGGAGTGCAGGAATCCAATTTATTAAAATGACTGTAAATTTCCAAGTGCATATTGTATATATTCGGTTTTGCATTAGGTTTTTCACCTTTGCTGTAGGTGATGTGATTTGTGATGAACTATTTGTAAATGTGTGCAGGCCTGAAATCTTAAAATAATTAAAATGTGTTTTTACCAATATTCCTCTTCATTTTTTCATGTTTTTTCATCTTTTCATGTTTTTCATTTATAGTATGTCCATTCAAAAAATAAATAAATCAATCAATCAAGATAGATATATATAGACTAGCAAAATACCCACGCTTCTCAGCGGCAAAGTACTGCCTTAAAATTTTTATTAAGAAGAAAATGAAACCTTTTTAAACTGAGGGAAAATATACCAATAATTATTTGTTAAGGATCTTTTTGTATACCATGTTGTCATTTCGGCCCTCTGGTTGTAATATGACCAAGCTGTGCGTTGAGCTTACTCTTGAGCATGCAACGTACAGCTGGCCATGTGAAAAGTAATCTTGTTTGAAATCTCACAGCTTGGATTGCTGCTGTCACAATCAGTTTGAGTTTCATGATTTGTTTCAATTACGACAGTATTTGCAGGACTTGTGTTGAAGTGACATTCGGCATCTGTCAAGCGTTGTAAGCATACAACCGGTTTCATCGATAACTTCACATCCAGCTTTTGAGAGTTTAAACATTCATAAACATCAAAGTGTCCACAACTGAAATGGTCACCTGTGAATCTAAGATGTTTAAGAGGCATTGGCGGTTGTCCAAAGGTGTAAAATATTTGGCCATTTCGGTACACTTGAAAGCGACAACCGAACAATTCAGCGGCAACCATCAACTCATATGCAGAACCATAGGTGAAGGGCTTAAGCATTTCACTCTTATAGTGCTCCTTTGTAGTATAATTATCTCCTGTACCGTCATCAGTCCACACCTTGAACCTGTCCCAGTCATTCAATACATAAGACACAACGTTCCTCCGGATATCAAGAGTGAGCCTGATATGGCCGTGCAATGTGTAACAAAGAGAATGGAAAAGGTAGGTGCCATCTCCGGGTATGGAAACCACTCGGTAAGTGACAGTTCTTTGATCGATGGTGATCACCTCGATAGACATGTTAATAGGGGTATGGTTGGAACGATAAAGGAAATGGGTACCTGAACAATGTAAAGTAAGTCTAAAATACCTATACAATAACTATAATCGTAATAAACGAACAATAAAGCAGCGGAGAAGCCGTGGATTAAATAAAAAGGCTGTAGTTATCACCAGGGAGACGTGAATCCCGTGGTGAAGCAAGGAAGGGAATGTAGAGACCGGAGCGACGGACAGCCCTATATAGGCAGGCAGCCAACAACGTGGGAGGCGTTGGGATGGGGGACCCAACGCAGCCTCACATGGTGACCGAGCAGCAGGCTATGGACGTATATATGGACGCAAGTAGGATTCAGTTAGCGTTGGGAACCCGCGTACCAAATTTCTTGAAGAAGCCCATAAGTAACAAAGACTGTTGGAAAGTTCAATATGGTGGCCGACAGTGGCGTCATACCACTGAAATAAGTACGTACATTGGTTTCGGATAGCGCAGGGAAGCCGCCTGCCAAATTTCGTGAAGATGGGATCAGCCTTCTACCTACACAGGAAGTTGGAGAATTAGTGGCGTTGGAAAGTTCAATATAGCGGCCGACAGTGGCGTCATACCACCGAAATATGTACGTACATCGGTTTCGGTTAGCGCAGGGAAGCCGCCTACCAAATTTCGTGAAGATGGGGCCATAAATAAGAAAGTTCAAAATGACGAACATTGTCGACCGTTACGTGTAGAATTTCTAAACGAAACCTGCTTAACTTTTGTAAAGACAGAAAGACAGATAGATAGATAGATAGATGAAGCAGCAAATATAAATATTTAGAAGCTTATTGGCAGGTATACACCATTAGAAAATTTAAAAGTATACAAAAGGAATATGCTTCTAGAACAGTGTTTTGCAAAATAAAACAATCTAGAGTCTGCTTCAAACAAGAAATGCAACACATCTCTTGTTTAGTTAAGGACCTGTGGGATTACATGGACTCTAATAAGACCATGACTCTTGGTTCTGAGGTTTCCCAAGACATTAGGTTTGGTTCTCTCCAATTCCACAAATCAGTCATTACTGC
This sequence comes from Polypterus bichir lapradei, assembly GCA_026402145.1. Taxonomy (NCBI): domain Eukaryota; kingdom Metazoa; phylum Chordata; class Cladistia; order Polypteriformes; family Polypteridae; genus Polypterus; species Polypterus bichir. Next base: position 31,708,492 of record JANRMT010062793.1, read on the forward strand.
TTTAAATTAAACTGCTTAATTATCTGCCTTTTCCTCTACTCGGTTTCTCTACTCCAAGATAGCTGCTACAGCATGTAATTTAGTTAGAAATTAGGACAACAAACTAAGATTTATTGCTACTTTTCCTGAATTCTGAATTTTAAATGCATGGTCACAGGGAACAATATTGGTACATCCTAACAATAACAGGTACACAGCAGCAACCAACAGATGATACAAGTCCTATTAATCTTTTTCTGTAGAAAATACCTCCAGATAGACAATGTTTTTAGTGAAAATGTCAAGCCTTGCCCTCTGTTGCTGAGGTGTTTCACTTACATTCTGCTGAGCTGCAGCGTTTGCCTCCTTTCGACTTGTGTCTCTTCATCTGTGTCATTAGCAAAACATCGTTGTTGCACAACAGTGTTTGATGTACACAGGTTCTTTAATAGTGAGAAGTGAGGTGCATGCAAGTGCCATCTAGTGGCTGTTTTTGAGTAGACTGCTGCATACACACATTTAATTTTATGGATTACTAGCAAAATACCCGCGCTTCGCAGCGGCGAAGTACTGCCTTAAAATTTTTATTAAGAAGACAATTTAACCTTTTAAAAACTGAGGGAAAATATACCAATAATTATTTGTTAAGGATCTCTTTGTATGCCATGTTGTCAGTTCGGCCCTCCAGTTGTAATATGACCAAGCTGTAGCTGTGCGCTGAGCTTACTCTTGAGCATGCAACGTACAGTTGGCCATGTGAACAGTAATCTTGTTTCAAATCTCACAGCTTGGATTGCTGCTGTCATAATCGGTTTGAGTTTCATGGTTTGTTTCAATTACGACAGTATTTGTAGGACTTGTGTTGAAGAGGCATCTGTCAAGCATTGTAAGTATACAACCAGTTTCATTGATAACTTCACATCCAGCTTTTGAGAGTTTAAACATTTCTAAACATCAAAGTGTCCACTACTGAAATCGTCACCTGTGAATCTAAGATGTTTAAGAGGCATTGGCGGTTGTCCAAAGGTGTAAAATATTTGGCCATTTCGGTACACTTAAGCATTTCACTCTTCTAGTGCTCCCGTGTAGTATAATTATCTCCTGTACCGTCATCAGTCCACACCTTGAACCTGTCCCAGTCATTTAATACATAAGACACAATGTTCCTCCGGATATCAAGAGTGAGCCTGATATGGCCGTGCAATATGTAACAAAGAGAATGGAAAAGGCAGGTGCCATCTCCGGGCATGGAAACCACTTGGTAAGTGACAGTTCTTTGATCGATGGTGATCACCTCGATAGACATGTTAATGGGGGTACGGTTGGAATGATAAAGGAAATGGGTACCTGAACAATGTAAAGTCTAAAATACCTACACAATAACTATAATCGTAATAAATGAACAATAAAACAGCGGAGAAGCCGTGGATTAAATAAAAAGGCTGTAGTTATCAGCAGGGAGACGTGAATACCGTGGCGAAGCAAGGAAGGGAATGTAGAGACTGGAGCGACAGACGGCCTTATATAGGCAGGCAGCCAACAACGTGGGAGGCATTGGGATGGGGGCTATGGATGTATATATGTAGCGTTGGGAACCCGCGTACCAAATTTCTTGAAGATGGGCCCATAAGTAACAAAGACCGTTGAAAAGTTCAATATGACGGCCGACAGTGGCATCATATCACCGAAATAAGTACCAAATTTCAGCCTTCTACCTACACGGCAAGTTGGAGAATTAGTGATGTTGGAAAGTTCAATATGGCAGCTGACAGTGGCGTCACACCACTGAAATAAGTACGTACATTGGTTTCGGTTAGCGCAGGGAAGCCGCCTACCAAATTTCGTGAAGATGGGGCCATGAATAAGAAAGTTCAACATGGCGGACGCTGTTGACCGTTACGCGTAGAATTTCAAAATGAAACCTGCTTAACTTTTGTAAGTAAGCTGTAAGGAATGAGCCTGCCAAATTTCAGCCTTCTACCTACACGGGAAGTTGGAGAATTAGTGATGTTTGGAAAATTCAATATGGCGGCCAACAGTGGCGTCATACCACCGAAATAAGTACGTACATCGGTTTTGGTTAGCGCAGGGAAGCCACCTACCAAATTTCGGGAAGATGGTGCCATAAATAAGAACATTCAACATGGCAGACGTTGTCGACCGTTATGACCGTTACGTGTAGAATTTCGAAATGAAACCTGGTTAACTTTTGTAAGTGAGCTGTAAGGAATAAGCCTGCCAAATTTCAGCCTTCTACCTACACGGGAATTTGGAGAATTAGTGAAGAGTGAGTGAGTGAGTCAGTGAGTCAGTCAGTCAGTGAGGGCTTTGCCTTTTATTAGTATAGATTGGTGTGTGGGTGTCTGTATACATACACATACATTTTATACATATACATACATATATATATATCTGTCTATTATAAAAAGAAATCCTGTCCTGGAAAGCAAAAGCAAGGGTACAATACGTGATCTTCTCGGAAGACATTTAAAAGACCCGCGAGACAAAAGAGACTTGCCATGGTGCGTCTTACGGCTCTAAGTGCATATAAAGTGTTTAAGGTCAATACGGTAGAAATGAATAGGGCAGAAATGAAATGTCAACGAATAAACAAAGAAGAAAGAAAAGCGCAGAGAAAAGAGACCCATGGCCACAGAGCGTCTCTTCAGGGACCTTAAACATGAGACTTTGTGCCAGGACAGTCTCGCGATGACATGGACCATGAGATTCTTGCAAGACATGCCCTACATACCATCAATATCAAATAAGCCAAGAGGCAGCAAAACATTCAGTCTAAAGGATTTGAGCACAACAGATTCAGGGCTCTCAGCGCATATAAAGCATACAAGGACAGTACGTTATAAATAAAATGTCGACATCTAAACGAAGAAGAAAGCATCGCGGAGAAAAGAGACTCAAAAGCGTTGGAGAGAAAAAAGAGCAAAAAAGAATAATCGAGGTACAAATTCAGAAAATAAGTAAAGTAATTATCAGCCCGGAACAAGTGTAATTGGAAAACAAACACGTCCAATCCGGCTCAGAATTAAAAGACAAAAGAATAAAAGACAAAGCAAAGCTTCATAAAGACGTTTACCAAGGTTGGCGCTAAACACATGCAGAGCAGGTTAGAGATTATGAAAGCAGTAAAATTGGAAAGGCTCAAAAAAAAAAAAAAAAAAGTGGACAAAGTTAACGGATATGAAAGTAGGAAAATTAGAAAATATAAAAAAAGAAAGTAAAGATTGCAGTAGGGCAAACAAACTGCCACATTTAATTATGCACCAGTCTAACTGGTTTTGCACAATAATCAGTACACTATTGCACCTTAACACTTAATTCTACTTTATTCACATAATTTAACTTATTTATTATGTTCTACTACACTGTTATCTTTCAATCTATGAGTTTTTGTTAATCTAATTGATATTCTTGTAACTTTGCACAATTTTTGATAAGCGGATCAGGATGCATTTCACTGCGTGTTGTCCTGTATAACTATGCATGTGAGAAATCTTGAAAATTTCAAAAACGGAGTTAAGCACATATGCATTTATTGGTTACTTTGTAAAAAAAAATTATTAACTGCTGATAATGTAGATTGTTTCGTCTGTGTTGAAAATCCAGAGAAACCTATCCTGAAATATGGTACAAAGTCATTAAACACATGTCTCACTGACCTCATTAAAAAGACTCAGCATATTGGGACTCGCAAGATTACAAATATTGTGTTTGCAGAAGTTCAAAGAAAAAAAACACCTTAAAAGTGTGTATTTGGAAAACCAAACACGGGGGTTGGCGAGCGAAGTGAGCAGGGGGCGAAGCCCCAGAGTTGTAACAAAAAAAAAAAAATCTTGGGAGACTAGACTTTCTATCCAGCGACAAGATGTGATCTATTGAAGAGACTTTTTGGAATGAAGTCCCACGAGATGGAGACTTTTAACATGAGATTCTTTCAAGTCACATCATACTTACAACCTTTGGAGGCAAGTCCCACGACACAAGACTTTGTGCTACAAGATTTAACCACGCCCGGGGCCAGAAATAAAAGACAAAGAGTAGATGACAAAGTATAACGTCGTAAAGAATTCAAAAAACGGTGGTGTGATGCACATGCACAGCAGAATAACGAAAGTACTAAAATTTTGAAAGTCTCAAAAAAATGGTAAAGATCGCATTAGTGCAAAAACAAACTGAAATTACTTGGTGAAATAACGGAACAGTGAAAAGAGATAGAATATATTGTTTGGATTTAAACCTTAAGTCGGAGTTTTGTAGATCATGTAATTCGTGTTGCCATGAGGGAAAAGTAGTGCTTCTTCTCAATGAAGAGGCGTATCCACGAGAATTAAAAGATTTGTTGTTTGGTGAAAGTGAAATCCACATACGCTTTCAAGCTTTGGGTCATAGAGTTGCACAGATACACAGGAGATTTTAGAGACAAACGTTATTCAAACACTTCAAAACACCCATAAGTCTCTTTCAGGAATGAAATGAGCTCTGTATGTAGTCGGAGGGGACAGTTAAGTCTCTCAATTAAAAGAATAAAAAAAATCTTCCTCTTCAAAGGGGTGCGCCTCGGAAGCAGGACCCCCCCCCCCAAAAGGAGCAGAGGATGTCTGGGGTAGAAGAGACAAGGCAGTGAGACAAAAGGACAGTTTCTGCACAGGCTTTAAAATGTTTGAAGCACTGCGCGAGATGCAGATCACGCGGCATGGCTGCAGCAGCAGTATACCAGCAGCTGATCGAGCAAAGAGGTTTAATTTAAAAAAATAAAAAAAAAAGTTTCCCATTGCATCTCCGTTTAAGAGGGGGTTCCTTGGGATGCGTTCTGCCACCTCCCCCCTTCACAACATGAGCAGCAGAGATACGAAATGCCTGCCGCCATATATTATATATATAATAAAACCCTCTTTAATAAAACCCTTGTGTGCGTCCAGTGTCCGTGTGTGTCTCTTCTGGTGAAATGCGCATGCGCGGGGCCACACAGCACGTGTTCAGTCTCTTCCTGTGCATTCCCTGTGCAGAGAGAGAGAGACAAACACACACAGGCGCGTGCGAGTCACGCACACACACAGGCGCGTGGTGTCCGTGTGTGTGTGTCTTCTGGAGAAGTGCGCATGCACGGGGCCACACAGCACGTGTTCAGTCTCTTCCTGTGCATTCCCTGTGTAGAGAGAGAGAGACAGACAGACACACAGGCACGCGCGAGTCACACACGCACACACAGGCGAGAGACAGACAGACAGACACACACACAGACACAGAGGCGGGCACTTAAAAGACACACACGCGAGAGACACACACAAAGGGGCGCAAGAGAGAGAGACACACACACACAGGCGCGCGCGTGCGTTACTTTTCTTGGTTGTTTATTAAATTACAGAATTGTCAAATGTTCATTTTTTCCTCTGTGCTTAAAACTCATTAAAAAAAAGAGTTTTTAGCGAGCGGGTCATAAGGCTATAGCGCAAATTCTTGCAGTGTTAGTTTTCTCTGTTGTTCAAGGCTTTCTTAGTGTTATTCAATGTTTTTACATTTAGTTTACTATTACGCTGTGCTTTCTATGGTATAGTTAACTATATTTGTGCTTAAAAACTTAAAAAAAAATATATTTACATACAGTTCATACGGTCTGGAACAGATTAATTGTATTTACATACAATCCTATGGGGGAAATTACAGCGGCAAAATAATTTTAAGGCGCTTCGCAGTTTCTTTTGCACGTATACGATTATGAGGTCGTCAGCTCAGATTATCAAGACACGCACAGGAGTGGAGGACTGACAGTGTCATCACAGCCGATTAATAACTGGGACGTCTCACCAGTCTACACAAGACCCACCGCGACTGTCCCCAAAAGGCGCTCATATCGTCAGCGAAAATATCTCACTACACTATATAAAAGAAAAAGGCAAATTTCCTTTCTTTACACCTTTTTTCCTTTTATCTCAAAACAAAGCCTTTCTCTCTTAACACTGCAGAGGACACAAAACTAATTTTCTTTAATTGCTGGTAATGCCGGTAAGGCACATTACCAGAGGCAGAAATTTGGAGGTTCACATAGAAAATGTAATTTCTATACCACAGCCGTCGTGTAGTGCCTTTCAAAAGGGATCTACTACCGAGAGATGATCCATATACATTTTAGCTGCTGTTAGTACTACTTACCTGTTGTGTTACACAGTCTTTAAAATGTAGTTTACCCGCAACCACTCCAGTAGTGCTCAATGTGCCTTTATTATTTTTCCCTTGCACTCAGTGACCAAAGCTATATACACACATAGACACATACATATATATACATGTGTGTACGTATTATATATATATATATATATATATATATATATATATATATATATATAT